>CM039680.1:238548978-239148978 GCA_022537955.1 Schmidtea mediterranea | reverse complement strand
TAGCGGTGTATTCCATGGAGAGTTACATTTCCGTATAATTCCATTTTCGTACAAATTTTGTATTGCTTCTTCAATCTTTGATTCCAAATTTAGTGGTTGGCGATATGGTTTTATGTTTATCGGCTCACCTCTTGTAACTATCTTGTGTTTTACCAAATGTGTGCGACCCACATCCCATTTATCTGCCATAAACACGTTTCCACTGTTTGTTATAATTTCCTTTAATTTGCTATCTTCATTGATCTTTAACTGCTCCAACGCTCGTATCAATCGTTCTTCATCCTTTATTTTTCTGCCAAATTTTGCTTCAATGTTACAAATATAGTTCTTGTCTTTTTCACTAGCCTCGATATCTTTAATTTTTAACAGTCTAAATCCAAATGTTTCTTGTAATTCGATTCTTCCAATCACGTCTGGTGTCACTTTCTCCGCCACAATGAATATAACTTCCTTCGAAACATTTCCAATGGTTACTTGCACCTTCGTTTTTCCTATTGTCTCGATCGTACTCTCGTTTGCGCATCGTAACTTATCGTCACTTTTCGTCAATTGTTGTCCTCGTAGCTTGTTGAAACAGTTCACACTCATTACATTGATTCTTGCCCCAGTGTCTAATAAACAGTCGAAATTTTCCCCATTCATCCTTACTGTTATACTAGGCCTTCCTTGCATTCTATTATACAAAATTTCAACAACCTGCTCCGTTTCGATGGTTCCAATTCTCTCCACTTCCTCTTCAAACATTTCTCTCTTTAGGAACCTGTATACTTTCTCGCTTACCCTTCCAACATTCTCCCACTTTTCTGCCCCTTGAGGATATCCCATCAAATTTTCTGTTAGAATATGGCTCCAACCAACTCCTCTACTGGTGGAGCCCTGTTGTTTGGGTACGTCTTCCTAAAATTATCTTCATTTGTCTCTACACACGATTCCCTTTCTTCTTCTTCCTCGATACCATTTATTCGACTGTATCTGTTTCCCGTGAATCTTTGTCTCTCCGTCGCTTGCCCGTACCTCATCTTTGTATAACACTCCTCGGATCTATGCCCATTTCTGCTACATCTTTCACAGCGTATTTCCTGACACAATCTTCTTATATGACCTTCTTTCCCACACCCAAAACATCTTGGAGCTTTTTTATCTGGACAGTTTCTACTTATATGTCCGCTTCTATGACATGTCCAGCATTCTATTTTACCTTTTATTGGACAATCAATTTTCGTGTGTCCTATTTTGTGGCATAACCAGCATTCTGGCATTTCTCTTCGGATACTTTCTTCTCTCTGTTCTTTCTTCTTGTATTGTACTCTTCCCTGTGGTTCCTGATAGACCACTCTGGCGTAACTTTTCATACTGTTTATCTGTTCTCTTTGCTTTTCTACTTTGTCCATCAGAGTTAGTGTTTCCTTTATTTCTTCTGTGCTTTTTATCTTCCGTAGTATCACTTCTTTCTCAACTTCTTTATTCTCCGCACATACTATTAACATCCTTGCTGTTAATTTCTCTTTGGTAAATTCTTTATTTTCGAACAACCTATCAACAAGGACCTCCACCTTTTTAAAATACGTTTCTATTTCTTCACCCTTCCGCTTGTAATTCAACAAGTTTTGTAGATCCTTTAAAACATCTCTTTCACGATCGAATGCCAATCGCAACCTAGCCTGGAATCCTTCGGCTTTTTTCAGTGTTTTGGCGTACACTTCCAGGAGATCCTCATCAATCATGCAAGATGTTAATCTTTCCTGGTCTTTCTTCTGCTTGATTCCCTTGGCGTCGAAATAAATTTCGCATCTTTTAATGAACTTTTCCAAATCGTCCCCTTGGCAGAATACCTTTGGTAGCAATCTTTCGGTGATTGCGTCCGTGTTTACCGCTGCCACCATATTAGGAGGTTCATCCTGTAAAACATTAAAATCAGTTTTTGTTTCCATAAATTTTATTTCAATAAATATCAAACTCAAAACTTATCTGCTTTAATCTTCCTTATTTAAACAAATTTTCTACGAAGATATTTTTAATTAAAATATCTTCTTATTTTGTTTTTTAAAAATTAATCTAAACTTTTTAATTTTTAAAATTTTCAATTTAAAAATTTCTTCATCATAAAACTTCCTCATAAATGTGATAAAAGTATTAAAATAGTTAGAATAATTGTTGATGAATCCATGTACACTTTCCCCATATGTCGGTCCATGTACACGGCCGCTAGAATGAAACATTTTGAGGTAAAGAAAACTAAATAACTGGAAACTAAAAATCAAGCAATTAAGTTTTATTATAATCTTAGTTTTATTTACATAAAACTAGCTGTAGTTTTTTTATTGCGAATTCACATATAATATCATCCATATTCAAATTGTCAACCATCTGATGTCCTATTGATATTAAATCTAAGTTTCCAATTTGTACCTCCAACATCCTTGATCTTAGATATTTTTTAATAATTTTTAACTTTAAGAACGATCATTCTTCTGACGCAACGGATACTTGTAATGTTAATGAAATGTGCAAAACTAAGCGTAAAATTGGGACAAAAAACTGCATATTGTTTTTCAATATATTATTAAAAATATTTTCAGGTTTCATTTTTCAAAGAGTACACGCACAATTTTAATTTCATCAATCGAAATCAACACCAGTTTTGTCAAATTCGTTTCATTGTTCGTCTGAAAGCTTCAAGTGTAAATCTTTACAGACTGATTGCTCTCCAATATCGTAAATGGTCTTTTAATTAAGAAAGGCATGCTTTCATATGAGTAGCTGTAAAAGAGGCATAACATTGCAGAATATGATAACATAAAGCATCATATAGCATCAATTCGACTAGACCAGTGTGTTTCACTTTAAGGTTTTAAATTTAAATTTTACATAACTTGTTTTATAGCAGACCATCTTTTGGTTAAACTAGTAAACATGCGTATGTTTATTGTACTAAGTAAAAGTAATTTGCTGTCTCGTGTGATATAGTTGTGGAGCCATTAACAACCAGATTCAAACTACGTACAGAACATGGTACACAAAAGCTCTAGGATTTAAATTTCAGAATTTCTTTTGCAAACAATTGTACTTTCCTCGCGTATTCGTACCATTATCATAATCCTCGCCACGTATGTTACAAATATTCAAATATAAGTCTGACGGTTTTTCAATAGTAAATTGACTTAAGCCTTCATTATTTGTATTTTTTTAAAGACGAATCCAAGAAAACACTTCCGAATATCTATTTTTTTAATCTAGTAAAACAAAGTGAATTACAGCAGTAATTTGTTCAATGTGACTTAGGTCCAATGTAATATCATAGCAAATTCTTTAGATTTACGAATCAATTAGAGTATATTATCTCTTATTTTTGAACTATTCAATTATTTCAATTATTTCAATTTAATTGTTATTCGCCTAAATAATAAAATATGTTCTGTCATAATCAGAGGCGTAACTAGGGTATGGCGCCATGAGAGCTAACTGAAGGAGGCGTGAAAAAGCGCCTAACATATAAATACGCAAATGAAAATAAAAAATATTTTTATCGATATAAATATGTGTATTAAAAAACTGAGTAGGAAAAAGCACGCATTCGTTTTTTGTTTGTTTCTCCATGTCCTCTATGCCTCTAGCTCTCTTTCTCTCTACAAATGTGATTTTGTATTTGAAAAAAGAAATGCAGAATAGTAGCATACAACGAGAAATGACCGAAGAAATTGACTTTGATAATATAATTAAACAATTTGCGTCAGCTAAAACAAGAAGATGAATTTGTAATAAAGTGTTAATAGATTTAACTTGTGTGATTTTTTTACCCAATTCTAAAGAAGCTTTTTAGAAAATAAAACGTAAGTAACCTATCGTCAGGGAGGGGCGCAAGATCGGTGTTTGCCATAGACGCCATTGACACCATTTAAGCATATGCTCTTCGTGTACCTGCTTTCCTTTATTTTTGTTGTTTAGACTCTTGTTTTAGATATGTGTTTAGTTATGTAGCAATATACGATGTAAAGATTTTTTTAAAACCAACACCACAATATATTTTTTTATATTATTTTTTGACAACTAATTTAAATGCAGTACATGTACTACAATACTTGTTAAAATGCCATACAATTAGAATTGTAAAATGTTGTAAAGTTTTAGAAAAAAATTAAAAAAAACCTTTGTTTTTACAACTTTCATCAAAAGCTCCTTTTCAGTTAATAATTTAAAATAATATTTGAAAAAGAATTAAGTTTTGAACGTCTTTTAGAATCGGCTACCTGTGTGTGGTACACGCACGCTAGACGTGACCTTCCCCATATAGTGTATGCAGGGCCGTTTTGACAAGTTTAAGCGACCCGGGATCAAAATTATTCTCGTCTTAAAACTATATTTACAATTTCGCACACAAATTCCAAAGTTAATTAATTATTGTATATTTAATTAACTGTCTTTTATTTGGGTATTCACGGTAGTAGCTAAAAACTTTCCAATGTTAGAATGTTTGTTAATAATGTCTTTTCTTCGTATTTTTTCTACCGCTAATTTTCATTACGCATGGCCGACATCTTTGTCTTTTGTGAATGCATTTTTACGGTTGTTCCTTTAGATAACAATAAAAAACCAATTTAATGGTTTTCACGTTGCCGTTGTAAGAAACAAAAATTTGTACATATTATCAGACTACAGCAAAAACATTTATAAGCAAATTCAGAGTAGTTAATACGACGAAAACTGGGGCTTTTAAAAAATCTAACGATTGAGTATGAACTTAAAATGGAGGTTGAGTTTGTATCTACAGAAAAAAACAAGGCTGGTATATTAACAAGAGAACCAGCCAACTGGATGATTAATAAAAAAGAAGTCGCAGCTTTAAGCAATCACAAAAGACCCAAATATGTGAATATTAGAGATTCACAAGAACTGCTACGTTGAGAAAAATTGTATGTGATTCTTACATTGGAAGCGAGCTAATAAATGTAGATAATGAAATCTCAGGAAAAAATTACAATTTGTAATTAATGCTTATTAATTGATCCAGTGCCAGTAACGTGAGAAAAAGGTAGACTAAGCTGTGATGAAAATTGGTGCCGTTAAGCAATTGACGTAACTAAATTTGCTAAAGATAAATATATAACATTTATTGATTGTGGGCCGTCGAGATATGCAATCTGGAAAACATATAAGAATGAAAATGTAGAAAATATTTGTAATGCCTTAAATGAAGTGCTATATAAAAGAGGAGCTCCAAGCGAGATATTATTAGATAATTATTTGTTTTTTAGATCTAGAAAATTTCAAGAGTTAGCAGATAAATGGAATGTTGAGTTGATATTTAGAATAGTTAACCGCCCAGTGGTAAACGGGATCATTGTGCGCAGCCATCGGAGAATAAAATTGCTAGCAGCTAGATTCTCTGGAACGATCGCAAAATCTATGTACTGCGTAAACAATATCCTAAACAACGATAATATTTATCCATCTAGAGCTATATTTAAATATTAGCCAAGACAGAATTTGTCAAGCTACCATAAAAAAGAGATTACAATCGAAGCAAAATATTCTGCTACTGGCACAGTATTGATAAAACCGAATTTGAATCAAAAATGCACAGAAAAATGGAAAGTCGGGCATAACCTTAAACAATAATGAAATACAAAATTTTTAGTCAGGTGTAACTGATATGATATGCCGTGGCACATGGGTGATATCAGAAAGAGTTGTTGAAGATTCAGATAAAGAATGTATGAATAATGTAATATTAAATAATTTATGTTGTTTAAATATTATAAAAAATGTTGTAAAATAGAATTTTGAAAACGTGTTCGTGCTTACAAAAACAATATATAACAAAATCAATATTTATTATATTAATAAAAAGGAAAAATACAATTTTATCTTTTATCTTGTTTTTTCTTCAAAAACCTTTTAATTTAGATATAAATATAAGTTCATATTTTTCACTATTTTTTAATGTAATTTTTTTTATTTTCTATCATATTATAGAGTATTTATTAAATATTATTATTATATATTATTATTATAATTATTATTTACATAAACTAAAAAATAAACATAAAAAGATGAGAAAGTCTTAATATTTCGTATTTTTGAGTTTGTACGTGATTGTAGTTTTTTGGTTTTGAGTTGGCTGTGCTCATAGACTAGAAGCAATGCGGTAAATTGTGAATTTGTCGAGTTAGAATTTTTTATAAGGTTTTAATCGATTAATTGAATTTGTTTATTTGAATCTCTTTTGTAGTTTGTGATTGAGTTTGAGTTTGGGTTTTTCGAATTTTGAATGTAACAAATAAATTTTTGTACTTGGAAAAAATAAAGAATTTTGAAACGATGTAATTTATGTTTTCGAATTTATAATTAAATTTTTATTGGCACTTTACCCGCAGTTAGTATCGATTCAGAAACTTCTTATTTCTATCTAAGAATTTTTCAACGTGTAAATATTTAAATAATGAATAGCGACCAAGGAAACAGAACTACTCTATGTTGTGTTGCATTTGCGGATACGGGAGAACTTTTAGGTGATGCTACCAGAAATTAAGTAGCGATGAATCAATAATACGGCTTTCGATGCCAAATGACTGATTTGAAGATATGTGGACAATACTCTGATCATTGACAAAAATATGACAATGCATATGACAGAAATTAATCACTGGATAACAATTATGATTTATCTAATGTGTTGGATATGACTGAATGCTCAGGCTCTATTTTATATGATAAAAATATCAATTACAATGTAAAAAAATCAGATGTTAATTATTTTATCAAATATAACCATCAGAGAAGAGTTCATAATATTATTGTACAGAAGAAATTCCACCTCAAATAAGAAAACGAAATGAATTCAATTATTTGAGCTTCATTCATTAATAATAATTTAAAAAAAATAATAATTAAAATAATTAAAAGTTAAAAAATAATAATTTAATTAAAGAAAATTTTTGTAAATTTAAAAACAATATTAATAATAATAATAATAATAATAATAATAATAATAATAATAATAATGTCGAGAATAAGACAGAAATTAATAAGGATGGATGTTGTTGTTATTATAATATTAGTATATATGATAACTTATTTGTGCTCTATTGAGACAGATTAAAACGTTTTTATAGTTTCATTTAATTTAATTTTAAAAATTATAAGAATCACCATAATTTAAGTAACTGATTATTTTACTAATATTGAAATCGCACTTTTTGTAATTAAATGAATATACTACTTTCCAATACTTGCAAAATTTATGATATGAGTTCTAAAAATTTTCAATTAAAAGTTATAGATATTAATGAGTGTAAACGTGATTATAAACTAATTGGGAAAACATTTTTTTAATTTTTTTTGAAAACTTTAATTATAAAACAATTGATAAAAATAATGATTTATTTATTTATAAACTAAAAATTTTCGTTGAATAAAGTAAAGATTAAATATATTTTTTCTGATTTAATACAAAATGGGCACTGCCTTTATCAAATGCAAAATACACATCACAAAAGCAATGCCATGAATTTCGGATAATTTTGAAAATAAAGGAAATATTAAATATTTTAAATTTCATAATTTTTGAAATTTAATTTGTAGTCAGAATTTAATAAGTTTCTGTCAAATATGTATGAAGAAAAAGTAATAACTATTATTTAAAGGGATATTTTTTTCCCATTTTTTTTTATAAAAATTCAACAGTCCTGTCAAAAATTGTTTGAAGTTAGATGAAAATATATTTTTTTATTTACTTTTTGCCGAATTACAAAAGACTTGAGTAATCATTTTCTCTGTTAGCGTCTCAATCAAAGTGTCAAAGACACTTTTCTTAAAATTTTAATAAAAAAACATTTAACAATTACTAACATGAATATATATATGTATATATATATATATATATATATATATATATATATATATATATATATATATATATTAGAGTCTTGTGTGGATCTAAGGTTTTTGGGTCTAGGGTTTATTGAAATTCAATAAGACTCCAGTTTTTGTTTGATTAGTATTCTTTAAATTCGGTTTGAAAATTTCATTTTTAATTACATCAAAGTTAAAATTTAAATATAGTTATTAATGAAAAGATTTTGTATATATAAAAAGGCTATTGTGTAGAATATTATCCTAGAATGTTTTTAAAAAATCAATAAAATTTATAAAAAAATAAAAAAACATTTAAATTAGTGCAAAAACGTCTTCTTCAAATCCACTCTTCTAAATAACTTTTTTAAATATATAAATTTGAAATTTTGCTTTACACTGCTCCAAAAGACTTCAGTGTTATTTTTATGGCCATTTGAAACATGGTCTTTGAAATGCAAGGAATGATTGACAAACTGATGCTGGTAAGGTCCCAATAGAGTTAAAGGAGATTGACAATTTGAGGAATAATTGGGACCTCCAGTAAGAAGAAAGTTCATCTGTACAAATTGTAGAATGGGGCATTACTAATCGTTTAATAATCGGGAACAAAGTTCTACTTTATATGAGTTTTACTAATTTCAAGGCAAGTTCTTCGATATTGGCTGTCCATAATTCCAAGAATTCAATATTTTCTTTTAACATTATTAATTTTTATTGATTTTTTTATTATTTAATTTTTTCCAAAAATATCTAGGGTAATATTTTACACAATAGCCAAAAACATAACAAACGCATGCTCAATAAAAGAAAATAAATTAAAATAATGCAATTTCCCATTGTTGGGTGCTGGGTTTGATTTTTTATTTTTTTTTTCTAATTTGTGATCCTTTATAAAATTTTCATATGTGAGTGATCTTGTAATATCGTTTTCTATTGATAATATAAATAATTCTACTAATCTTTCATTAGTAATAATTTGAGTATAATAATTTTAGAAGTATTCGTTTATCGGACTTCTAGAAATAATATACAAACCATGTTAGGTCATCGGTAATCAGCTTCAATCAATTCTTTAAGTTGTAGAGTTTTTTTTGATCAAATTAAATAAAAAAACAAAAAATAACAGTAAACTTATTGTTTTAGAATTTTGTTTTAGCTAGACAACAATAAAACATCTCTTCGAAAATTTTAAACTATAAAATATAAAATACAGGCATACCTCGTTTAGCGCTCATAATGCGTTCCTGAAAATTGAGCGTAAACAGAAACAGCGTTAAAAGAGGTATTATTTACATTAAAATATGGAGTTACGTTCCAATTTAATTTTTTTTGGTACTTTGAAGGCAAAAATAAGAAAGATGGTGTTTTTATTTTAATTTGATTTTTTGCTTCATTTTTTCGTCATTTAAAAATTTGAAAATAAAGTAGGATTATATTTAAAAAAATATTTCCAATAAAAACAAAAAATAAAAAAAAAAATTTAACAAAATAAAGGTTTAAATTCATATTTCATTTTGATTTTGTAAAAATCTTGTCCAATGTTTCTTGTTTAAATAGTTTTCTTTTTTCTTTTAAAATTTCCATGTAGGGTGATAAAGTGTGCATTACTCCTCGTTTTATAGCGTTTTATAATTTTCACTTAAATCTTCTAAGGCATTTTGGATTATCCCTAAATAATGTTCCAAACATATTTTCGTTAAAATATTTTCTGTTATATCTTCTGTTTCCAATTCTTCTGTCCGCAAATTCTGGCTGAATTTGCGATAAACTAGCAATAAGATCCTCATTGGATATACCATGGTCATCACTTTCAATTAGTTCTTGGATGTTTCCTTCATCCACCTTTGCAAATCCAATAAAATTTGCTATTTCCAAAATTTCAGTAATAACTTGTGGTAGTTCATCAATTATTTCATCTTCAATCGTTTTAATAAACAAGCAGTCCCAAAATCTTTTGAGACAACTTTGTTTTACTTCTTGCCATGGTGAACCGATATTTTCTATGTCATTCATGATATTAAAATTCTTCCAAAGTTCTTTGATTTGTTGCTGTCAACTTTTTGACAAAGTTAATTGTAGGTTTTTCGAATATAATATGCCTTGAAGGTTGCAATAACTCTTTGTTCCATCGGTTGCAAAATTGATGTGGTATTTGAAGGTGTAAAAATAATTTCTACACGCAAACAAGTTTGAAATTCTGCTAAATATTTAGGATGTCCAGAAGCATTGTCGAGAATCAGCAATACTTTTTTTTCCAATCCATTTATTTCGCAATACGATTTTACAGCAGGACAGAAATGCTCTAGATACCAATTTTTAAATAAAACTGCTGTCATCCACGATTTTCGGTTTGCCATCCAAATGACAGGCAGTGACTGTTTAGAAATCCCTTTCATCGCACTAGGATTTTCATAATAATAAATTAGCAGTGGTTTCATCCTGAAATCACAAGTTGAATTTGCACCTAATAATACGGTTAATCGATCTTTCGCGGCTTTAAAACCTGACGCAGATTTTTCTTCTTTGGAGATGAATGTTTTCGATGGTATTTTCTTCCAAAATAAACCGGTCTCATCAAAATTGAAAATAAGCTGCCGAGGAAAGACTAATGCTGTGTATGTTTGCACGTAGTTTAAACTTTTCAAACCAGCCTCGGCTTGCAACAAAACTCTCAGCTAGTGGAGAATTCTTCAGTTCAATTTTTCAGCTCCAAATATAATATCTTAGCCTTTTCCATTATGATGCCCTGGCTGAGCGGCATGTTTCTTTGTGTTTGATCATCAATCCAAAATGTTAATAATTTCTCCATTTCTTTCACTTGAGCATTTCTTTTGCGTGTTGATTTCTTGGCAGATAATGAATTTGTTGTACAAATGGATTTCTTAATATTATCGGTATTTTTAGGAATGGTTTCTAATGGTTGATCAGTCCAAAACCAGTCTGGAAGACACTTCGGATTGTCATTCACCGTTCTCAATCTGCCAAATAGCATTCATTTTTATCTCCAACGTCAAGCTTTTTCTACTTTGTTTACCATTGTGGGCCTGTGGTTCACCCGTTCTTTTCTCAGCCATATTTTTATAAGCAATTTTGTTTTGTTAATCAATTTTATTTATTTAATAAAATTACTGGTGCTATATCAAACCATATCATTATTTCGAATCGACAACTTAATGCAAATTTTCACAATTGAGTATCCTCAAATTATAGTTGTTTTTGACTTTTTTTTCAAAAAGAAAGATTTCCACAATTATAAATTAATTTTTCTGCGAAATTTGAAAAAAAAGTGATTTTGAAAATATTTTAAAGATAAAATAGTTTTTTTTCGAAAAAAAGAGCGCTGTAGCAAAACAGCGCTAAAAGAGGTAGCGTTAACCAAGGTATGCCTGTATACATAAGAAATAATAAAAGTGCATAATTACCTAATAAAAACGCAATATTAAAGAAAGTTGTTTCAATAAAATATTTTAGTTTCACATTATTTTGAAGTTAATTTTTCAAATTTATTTAGAACAGATGGTGAAATGTTGAACTTAAATTAATTTGTGTTTTTTCCAGTAATTTTGCATTTTACATAGGTTAGTGATAAACTTTACGAAATGTAAATTTACATTATTACTACTGTTGATATTATAATCATTCAAAATGTTAGAAAAGAAATTTGAAGAAAGAAATACTTTTACTCGTAATTAGTTTAACATCATTTTAAAATAAGTCTATTCTCAAATTTTGTTTTAATCTTGATTTTGGTTTTACTTGTTAATGAATTAAATTAATTCCTTTATAAATACGTAAATTCTATGTTGAAAATTTAAATATCGGTGAAGCTAATTGAGTTTCCAGTCGACATAATTTTTTCCTAATTGATGTTCCGTTTCCGATAAGCTAAAGTAAAATTATTATAACAAGATTTTCAATCAATCTTATGTTGAATAAATTTTTGCTTTTAATTTTTAATATATTAAAATTAAAAAAAACAGTTTTTTGTTTTAATGAATCTGCGAATTGCATGAAATAACGCCTAACCTTCATAAAATAGCACATTACTTGATACTCAATCTCCAGACTCCAAAACGATACCCGTTGTACGTTCATATGCATAGAAAGAAAGAACTGCTTGAATTGGAACATACATAGCTGGTGAATTAAATGTAATCTTTTAATTGTTCGACTTCGGATTCATCGGCGCTTCTGTCAATAAAACTGGATGTTTTTCTAGTGCAAACCTCAGCTCATTATAAAATATGAGATCCCAAATATTTTCTATGCCATCATAATTTGTGTCCATATCGAGTTTAATATAGCTATCTTTTTGAACCATTCAAACCAACACACTTTGATATCTAAGACGACTAAGAACCAATGAAAACACATCTCTTTTGGCATCATCTTCAGTAGTCCCAGCTTTGTACACTCCCGATTCATTATTAATGATCAAAATGCCAATATCTTTTTCCATTTTTGTCTCTCAATATCAAGAAATTTGAATAAAAAACAAACTAATTACGAAACATTTTTTTAAAAATTAAATATTATTATAGAATTCTTGCAGGATAAAAAAAAACAAATAAATTCAATAAGTCAAAATCAAAAAACTAAAGTGTTTTCTTTTTTTTAATACGAATAAACAATTATTCCATAAGGGTCGAAATTTGATTAATTCCATAATCCAAAATTAAAGATCATTTTTTTTGCTCATACAGACGCGATTAAACCTAAATAATAAAATAAAAACCTGCGCAGGTAGACGAAATATAAAAAACACAGACACGATACAGGAGAAAAATCAAAATTTTAAGAAATAAATTTCTGAATTTTCATTTCATTTTCAAACTTTTGTAAAATTTACATGGACCTTCTAAGACTTTAATTAAAGACTTTATTAAAATCATTATCACTAGTAACATATTTTTATTTTTTATTTCCTTGAATTCCATGCCTTACCCAATAGGAAAGTCATTTATTAAATTATGCTCACTATCTGGAATATCGATGTAGACCTCCATAATCTAACAAATATGGAAGGAGTTCGATATTCGTACATACACATTCAGTCAACACGTCATTCAAATTCTCGTATTCCCAAGAAAAGTCACCATATTATAACGGCAGATTTTGGCTAAGTGCCCAACCATATAAATTAATATATCTAAGTTCTAATTAATCTTAAATACACATTCGAATGTTCTAAATTAGTATTGAAATTCCCTATAATTATTAATAATTGTTAATTATAATTATTACTTTTTAAATGTTATTGATAACAATAATATTAATTGGGTAAATTGATACCAAAGATTTTTACTTCAGCCATTTTGAAAAAAATTATTATTGACAAAATGAAAACCATGTTAATTTTATTTTTTGAAATTTTAATAATAACTGTTCGATAGTCAAAAAATAAATCAAATTTAAATACAATATAAGATTAATTAATACTAGATTTGTATTTCAGAAATGGTTGGAATTGAAACCGGATATTATTTTTGAAAATAACTATTTAAAATAAAGTAATGTTAAAAATTGTAAATTGAACAGGTTTTGTTTTAATTTGTAATATTTGCAAAATTGAATATATTTTTTTAATTACAATTTAAAATTTTATAATGTTAAATTATGTTTTTTTATGTTTTAAATAAATGAATTAAATATGTAAAATTTAGAGTTAAGTTATATCAGTTGTTTGTTTCAAAAATAATTTCTTTTTAATATTTTTAATTGCGTTAATTTTAAAGTTATCATAAGGAAGAAACATTAAATAAATGATTTAAAATTTATTTTAATTTTATTCTTTTATTTTAAGTCTCTAATAATTAGTATAATGAAATAATATCATGAAAAAATGTCTCATTTCACACATTTTAGTATGATAATATTTGCATTTTGTATATACCTTTACTGCAAAAATAAGTCTTTCTTGATTTGTGGGGTTGATTTCCCACTTGATATTTTTCATAATATCCATTGGTTACATATTTTAAGAAATTGTTTTTTAAAAACATTTGAAAAAAGTAATGATGTCTTTAGCTGCCCTCTACTCATGTTTTACTTCATTTGTTCTGTCTTTTAAAAAATTGTCATAAATCACTGACTAATAACAATTGTGCTATTAACACGGTACTTTTCAAAAGTATTTTTCTGTCTTATCGAAGAATTAAAAAAACCTAAAAAGCCATTGTAGCTTTATGGTACGTATTCACATTATTTGACCCGTGTTTCCCGAAGAGGGGAATGGTTGACAAAGTAAAAATAAATATAAACTTTAATTTAGAACTTATAAATAGAAAATTTATATACTGCATTTAATAAATCACCTCTAGTTATTAGATAATAGAGTTCTTCCATAGACTGATCCTATGATGAACAATTTGAGGATTTCTTGAATATAATTTTTAAACGATGTTTTAAGTGTTGTTTTAATGGTAAATAATTAAGGACAATCATTATTTAAGGGTTAGCAAAGTCTATTTATTAGTAAAAACAGGCTTGAAAAAATTTCGATATTTGTTTTTAAATGTTTATTTTAATGTTCGAAAATAGGTTTATCTTTTTTTTTGTCCAGCATGGGTTTTACACTAGAAACCAGTGTCTGGTAAAATGATCGGATTCAAATGTTTGATACAGCGGATCAGTCAGGTGAAATAAAATTTCAACATTCTAATAAATATCATGGATGAAGAGTTCTTGTGGCACTTCCTAAAACACTTTTCAAATTCATAATATCTATCTCAAGTCGATTTAATACATTTATTTTACACAGCAATCAAACATCAAAAACTAATTTAAGCACATTTTTCATGGATTACTTTGGTTGAAGTCAGTTTAATCATAAATGTAGAAGAAAAATTCTCTGCTGATTCTTTAAATTTTTCATATTTATTTTATTCCGAGAATCATTAGTTTTGACAGTCTACTTTTAGAGAAATTTTAAACAAATTGTAACAATTTATTTGTCATTTTCTCCGCAATTACTTATTAATTATGAATCATAATAATTTATTAAAACCATATTTTTACATCTTGATATAAATAATAAAAAATTTAATGCAAATTTTCATTTGTTTTTTCTAACCACTTTTTATCGAACTCTGGAGCCAAACGCAAATTCTATGCAAAACTTAAAATTCAGATAAAATACTATTCCCAACCATTTAGCTGAAATCCGCAATACTCCTTTTCTGCGACTAATGTTTTACAATGTTTGATAAACAAAATTAAAATTACTGTCAAATCAAAAAAAAATAAAAAAGATCTTTAAAACCTTATTTTATATTATAACAAAAAATATTAAAAATATTATTGCAATTAAATCATTTTATCGATTCATGATTTGCCAATTATAACTAGACATATTAATATCATCATTAAATTATTTAAAATACTAAATGTTTATTTTTATTTTTATTATTATTATTATTATTATTATTATTATTGTTATTATTATTATTATTATTATTATTATTATTATTATTATTATTATTATTATTATTATTATTATTATTATTATTATTATTATTATTATTATTATTATTATTATTATTATTATTATTATTATTATTATTATTATTATTATTATTATTATTATTATTATTATTATTATTATTTATTAATCTTAATTTTCTTATCTTAATTTATTTTGTTACAGAAGTCTCCACTTTTACCAATGGAAATTAATAGCATCTATTGCACTGAAAATACTCCAATTGTAAAATTGTTTCTTCATGAACCTTTAAAGGATTCAATAGAATTTTATCAAGATTCAAAATGTGAAATGTTTTACAATCAATGTAATCAATGTTTTAGGATCTTTTGTCAAATATCTTTTCTCTCCAATGGTGATTTATCTGATTTTATTTTATATATAAATAATTGTATTATTATGTTTATTTAAAATGACTCTATGTTGATACATTTAAATGCTCAAGTTTACAAACATAAATAAATTTTATTTTGGTTAAATAAGTCATTTTTAAATTTATTTTAATTTTAACAATTAGAATTTTTTCCACTGCTAGGCTTATAAATCTGTTTTATGTCACTTTTAACAAAAATATAAAAAAATTCGTTTCTTAGATTCTAGAAAAATGCAAAAAGTATATGCTCAAATTATACACAAGATATAATTATCATATAAATGATAAATTAAGTCTTGGATGAATACTTTAGAACAAAAGGCTAATCTTATATTCTATTTGTTCAACATTAAAATTCAGGAAACAATTTTCAGTGCTGTGGACCTTGAGTTTGATGATTGAGATAGATGTTTAACGAGAAGTGAAGGAGTCTTGTAAGTTACCGTGAAGTCAACTACTGGAAATAGAGTGGGTAATGAAATAAATTCCAACGATTATAACATCACTCATTTTATACAGTTTTTTGGCAGTTTTTTTCCTCAAAGTAACCTTATGGCATTAACCTATCTTTATCAAAATTGTATTTAAACAGGCTGCTTTATCAAAAGCCTTGAAATTCATAAAACCCGCAAAATGTAGATTTTACTGCCTATGGAATAATTTTCAACCAATTTCTTTTTGTACGTCATTTTGAATACGTATATAATATCAACAACGAGCTACTTACACCATGTGACGTTTGACTTATCTTATTCATAAACCCTGGTGACCCCTGGCAAAGCTAAATATATGATATTATTTTTTGAAGATTTGAATTTTTCAGCAGAATCTTACTTTCATTGGAATCTTCTAATTAAATTTTATCAAAATTATCCCATGAATAAACATTGAATAAACACTTGACATACACCAAAAATATAATGATGTATTTTTTAAATTTTTAATTGTTTATTTTAAGGATAGTAGTTACACTAATACACGTAATTATATTTCTTAGAGCAGGAGTTCTAAAGACTTAATTTCTTGCGACACACTTATTCAATACAAATTTTCTTGCGATACACTTAAAAATTCTTTTTTAACATCTTCGACGTTAAAAAGATAGATATAAAATTTAATTAATTATATTTTAAAAATTAATGAAATTTTAAATCAAAGAGATTTATTGTTGATATTTTTTAAACATACGCTTTCAAAACATGGTTTTATTTTAGTAAGACTAACACAGATTTCTGCGTCTAGATCTTTAAGTTTTGATCTATTCATTGTTTTGATTTTCAACAAATAACAAATAAATATAAAATTTATTAATATTGTTTATTAACAAATAGCTTTACACCCAACATCAAATATCAATAAAATTTCAAAAGATTTCGCGAAACACCACACAATATCCGCGACACTCTAATATGTTGTACAACACACCTATAGAACCCATGTCTTAGAGCATTAAAATTAAACGAAAACTTTTAATTCGTGAAATATTTTTTCAAAAATATGAAAAACATATTTAAAATTATGTTCTTCTGTGATACCAATTTAACGTCACCAGAAGAAACAAAGTAATTTTAATCATTCTTTCTTTAAAATAAAATTCATTTCAAATTCATTTTCAAACTAAATTTCAAAACCAATAATAATTGCAAGAACCTTTCAGTCTTAAAGAAAAAGGTTGTTGAACATTATTTAATTTATAATATTTACGTGTGAATATACAAAATAATATTAAATAATAGGATGTCATTTGAAAAAATTGTACACATCTGTGATGTTCTCTTAATTTTGAAGTCAATTTTAATCGAGACGTTACTGTTTTCATATCTATTTATTTATTATTTATTAAAATTTTAAATATAATTAATTTATTTGTATTATAATAAAAGTCGTGAATAAAGAAAAAAATATAGTTAAAAAAGAACGGCAAAAATATTTAATAATTATAATGTTAATAATTTTATCAAGTTTTCATGAGATTACATATTATAGAGTTAACATTCTTGCAAAGATTATTATTTTCCATACTTTATTATAAGTTCGGATAATAAAACAAAAACCTAAATTAAATTAAATAAATAATAGCGCAGCAAGTTGTTCAATTTTATTTTAAGTAAATTTAGACTGAAAAGTTACTTTATAAATATTTTGATTAAAATTCAATTAAATATTTAATCTTTTTATTCGGCTGATTATTTATAAACAATTTTTTATAAACATTTGATTTTTATAAAATTTTTCCCACTTAATAATTTATGACACTGATTTAAAAAATTCTTTGTGGGAATCTTGCCATTTATTTCGTTTATTTTTTCATTTATAAGATTGAATTTTATTTAAAATAATTTAAAAAAAAAACTAACTATAGATAACAGATTAAAAATTATATTCAAGCGAATAAATGAAATATCAATTTTTAAAAATTCTTTTTGAAATTCCCAATATTCGGAGCAGTTCTTCAAATGTACAAATTATGCCAAAGTTTAATAATGCTTATTTTCATAGATTTCACTCATTTTTTATCCTTGGTAGAATACGGGACATCCTTTGGAATTTTGTTTCAAAACCGTCAAAAGGCTACTTTTAATCCGGTTCTCTGATTGTAACCAGATTTATATTTACAGATCCTTCTACTAACCTGAAAATCAAACGTATACTTTATCTCTTGTTAAATATAATTATCAAATAAATTTGGCAATTTTCTTACTTTTGGATTCATCTTAAAGCTTGATTAATTTTAATATTAATATTAATAATATTAATAATAAAGGTATTTTAGGCACTTTATATATTTTAAAATTACATCTATTTTCATTGAGACCGGGGTAAATTCTTTCACAAGTAACATAGATTTTTTATACTGACTTTTTAATGGTTATTTTCTAATTGTCATCTAAATTCTATATTTCTGCTTTATTGTCTATAAATTTATGATTTTATTAATCGGTCATTTTCAATTTTTGCTATTTTATATTCTTTTTTAGTGAATTTATTTGGTGATTTTAAGAAAATTAGAGTAAGTTTCTTCATCCAACTACACCGGTAACGTTCGTACTCAGAGTATGCATAGACGTGCAATTATCACCAAGTTATCACTCTCGTACTGCATTTGCTGACGAGTGCGATGCGTTGACAGCAAGTCAACATAGATTTTGCTATTTTCTCAAGAACGATAAATTCCACACACCCCGGTCAAGAAATACTCTCTATATGATAATTTACAACGAATTTTATTGTCCTGAAATATACATTTTACAAAATCTTAAAATGAATTATCGGGTACTCTAAATCAGTGAATTTATCTCATGAAGAGTTGTGCTGATAAATACAAATAAATGCACTAGAAACTGACAAAAAGATCATTTAATAATATTATTTATTTTTTCCAATTTTTTAAAAGCTATAATACTAAATCAGAAATTGAAATAATTTTATTTATTAGTTTATCATTTAATAAATGCAATATATTTAATTTTTATTTAATTTATTTATTTAAAATGCATCATAATATAATTTAAATGGACGCGCTACTACAGAAAATGTTTTCAAATTTTGTGTTGTGACTTACAAATCAAAAAATATGTGCTTTAAGATTAAGATTTTCAATATTCTAATAAAACATAATGTCGAAATTTTTTTTAAATGATAAAAATCTTTAACCAGCGATTCAGATCTCATAAGAATGTTATGATCATTTTAGCCATTTTTCAACTTTCAATTACTGTTATTGTATTTTTTGGCGTTTCTGGAATGATTTTTATTGATTGTATTTAAATTTGTTTATTTTTCTGTTCATTTCTCTTTGAAGCTTCACCGTATATTCTTTTATCTTTTATATAAATTGATGTTGATCAGGATATGTTAATATCAAAATTCTCATTCTCCACTTATGCGAACACCTATTTTCCAAACCTTGCAAGTCTTTTCCATTACTCCTCATATATCTTTTTTACTTCTTAAATGTTTTTACATCACTGGAGAAAGTTTAAGAACAATTCATCCTTAACTTATTATCAGGGGCGGCGCAAAGCGGTAAGCATATAAAGCATCACATAATAGGATGGGCGCCAACGTTGAGACGAATTTTAAAAATTATTATGAATAAAAACCTGAACATGAAAAACAAAACCATAAAATGAATATCAACAAAATAATAACGATTTTGTAGTAGCAAATTTACGTAGAGTGAAGCTTTAAGGAATATTGCCTATATATAAAATTAATGTATAGAACAGTTAGAAATAAAATTTTACATTTGCTTGATTTTTTGTTAAACTTTACATATACTAAGTTTTTATTACCTTTATTTTCATTTAAGATGAAATTATATTACTGTTAATGTTATAAATATAATTGTTATTAATAATTACTTTATTTAAATTTATATAATACACGTATTGTTGGTTGTTAGGAAAAGTATACCTTATTTTGAAGGGGCGCATATTTTAGGTTTGCATAGGGGCGCCAAAGCAGTTTGCGCTTCCCCTGCTTATTATTAAAAATTTTTTAACAGTTATCAGTGGATTGCTATATCAAAAAAATGTTATCAGCCAAGGTTTGTGAGTAGTAGTTTTTAATCCGGTCTATGGGAGATCAAATGAAATTCAAGGAATATTTATATTCATCCGAAATTATAATTATAATTTATTATGTATTCTAATTAGTTTGGTGCAAAATTCATGCAGATTTTTACTCGAAAATTTTAAGCGTTGTAACTAGATTAATACCGCACTTTATTAATGAAAATAAGATACAATTTGATACACGCTATCACAGAGATAACAGATTTTATTCCCGTTAACACTAAAATAAGCTATCTAAATAGTAAGAAAAGTAGTGGTGAATATAGTGAATGAGCTTAATTTTGTAACCCAAGTCGTAAGTTGGGCGACATGTGGCCGAGCGTTGCAATGCAAGAGGACTGGGTTTTTTCTTTGGTCCAATTTCACAGAAAGAAGTGAAGTTTCTTATGCATTTCATTGATTTCACGACAGTAATTAGCTGATTTTTTAAGGATTCGCAATGACATTTCTTTTATGAGAGTTTGATTGTGGAAAATGTTTTGGTGCTTCAATACCTTGTTCTATCGTAAACGAATTTTCATTATACAATCGAAAAATAAGATTGATATTGTTGCGTAATTGATTTGCGATGCATACTTCGTATCGGCGATTCATTTGATTTTCTTTCAACTTGTGTGGTACTCGCTTCTCTTGGATCTTCCACTTTCCTATTTATTTCAAATGAGAAACGACCTTTTCCAACTATTTCTTTCGTTGATTTGAGTGTGCTTCAATTCACTGCCTTTAATTAGTTTTTAAAAATAAGAGAGGGATAGCAACAACATTTCTTGTATTTAAGGTTGATTTCTCAAATTTAAATTTATTAAAACCAACGAAAAACTTTATAGACATTTACGTTACCGTTGATCCAAACTTGGTATGCAGTTTTAGATGCACTTCAACCTAGTTTAAATTTTTAAAAATAAATTTAACAAAAATCCGGTTAAAAATATAATTTTAATTAAAAACAATTTATTTAATAAGAATGATGATAAAATTAGCTATTAATCGATACGTAATTTTGTTTATAATTAATGAGATTTCCTGAGAATTATTTATGTTAAACTTAAAGATACACAAAAAACTGCATTAATTTTGCACCAACCTAATAAAATGTTTTCCGGATAATAAACTGTATGACTAATTTTGCAGAAAGATTTTCCGCAGTAAAAGTTTTTTCTGTATATCTTTAAAAAGATTTCAAAATTAATTATCATTATGAATAATATAATCAAGACACCAATAAATTTAAAAATTTAAGTGTCACAATAATTCATTTGAGTTTTGAAATTTGTAGTTTTAAAAAAAAGTATTTTTTATTTGATATTTTGCTTAGAATCTTGGTAAACTCTTGAAAAAAAATAAACCACGTTTTATTTTTATTAAAAGATATTAAAGTTAATCTAAAACATTTAAATTATTGAAAAAAATGAAATAAATTTATTTCTAGAGTTTTTAATAGTTTAAAGTTTTTTTTCTATGACATAACGATTTTAATTGAAAAGATCATAGAATTGCTTAGAAATTTAACTAATTATTGAAATAAAAATTAATTAAATTATAATATAAAATACGAAGTATTTTTAAAGCATTTTATATCGATTTAAAATTTTAAAAAAAAATAGCAATAAAAAAGAAATATTTTTAGAAAAAAGAAAAATTTGTTTAAAAAGAATTGTATTTGCTAGTGGCAAAAATATTAATAAAATTTATATTGAATGTATCTACTGCAAAATCTTGAATTACATATGATATCATATGCTTGAACAATATGCAAAATTATAAATATTCAATTTTTTTGTATTATGAAATGTTGGTTTTTTATTGCTAATCTTTAAAACTAATTTTTTATTAATTTTTGAATTTTGTTAACTTTGTATTTTCACTGCTTTGTACGCAGTACTTTGTCCATTTCTGTCTTAATATTTACAATTCCAATTATAATAACAAAAATTGCACAATATTAATAAAAATCAAAATTAAGCAATTAATTTTCTTTTTTAATTCTTACAAATGAACCGATTTTTACCAGTAGCATTAACGGCAAGAGAAAATTTGAAAATTGCTCTTTTTGCTGGCACATTACTTTTGTCTCGACCGAGTCCACACGTCAGAGTCATTCAGGAAAAGATTTTAAATATCATGTATATTACATAATTTAACTTTTATTAATGTAGTTTAATTTATTCAACTAATCAGTTCAAATATATGTTTTTATAAGTGACCTTGCGCTACGAATGCATAAGTCATATATGTTAAAACGGTTAAAAAAAGGAATAATATTTAATGTATGTAATAATAGAAATAAATAAATAAGAAGATTTGCTTAAAAATTGCTTAAAGTTTTATTATTAAAATTTCCATTCAGCTCGAATCAATTGTCCGAACGCTCTGAAATGTTTAATGGAGTTCCCATGTATAAATTTCTACAGTTCATCATGCAATGATAATAATAAAGTATGTCTTAAAGGTGAGTCAATTAAAACACAAATTAGCTATTTTTTTCAATAAATGTCATATAAAAAATATTAATATTATTATTAATGAATTTCTTGTCATAAGAAAATCCATTTTCGAAAGAATCATTTTAATTATGATAATTTATGTTTTAATTAAACCCAATAAATCTACTACTGGTTCACTGCGTGATCCAAATTTTCCAATGTAGAACAATATGTTGGGTTATATGTCAATGGAAATGATAAAATTTCTGCGGATGTCAAATAGTGTTTTGATTTTCAAGCCGCCTTTTCGATTTATATAGAATTTTATAATGGGTTCTTTTAAATAGCCTTTATGGCGAGAGTTGAAAATTAAAATGGTTTTCTGATATCTAATAAACATTAATACTAATTAAATATTGACATTTTCGTGTAATTTAAATTTATTTGACAATATATTATGTAGCAGTAACTTAAAATATGAGAAAAATAATAAAAAAAATATTATCATAATAATATTGATTATAATTATATATTAACATTAAAACAACAAGATATTTTTATCTTACTTTAAACAACCATTTAGTCATTTTTGTGGAAATAAAAAAGTGATTGACGTTTAAAATCCTTTCGTGTTTAATCCTCATAATTATGATTCCAAAGAGTCCATTTAAGTTTTTTGTTGACTGAGACGGTCCCAGGAATTTTGTCGCCGGGTTATTTGAGGATTTTACATTTTGACAGGTTTAAAATCTTTTGTTGCTCTTTTCTGCGGTATGCAATCCTAAAAATTTGATAACCCTTTAAATTTCATTCGTCCAATAAAAAATAAAAAGCAAATACTGTATTAACAATATATCAAAATAAATCAAAAGCATGGAGTTCATTAACCTTTTTAACAGCTCACATTTCACAGGTTGACAAATTCACTTTCTTAATCGGCTACTAGCAATGTAAACTACAGAATACCCTGTGACATATTTTACAAACAGTGTTTACCTCATTTTCGCACAATTTAATGCTGCAATTTGTCGTTCGATGAAACCAAATGTGAATTCACTAAAATTATTTGGATTCTTCTTTTTTGTTTTGATTAGTTTGTGAATAAGTTGCATAAGGAACTGCTTTCGGGATAGATTGGTTTGTGTAGCTTCGTTGATGAATATACAGGTATTCAGGACTTCGATATTGAGAAGATTCTCCTAAATATCAGCTGGCCATGTTTTGGTTTCGCATATCGAGCTGTACAATCAAAGTATCTAATCCACCCTTCCAACTCGTAGACAAAGATTTGCTCTCGATTAAAAAGCCTAAAATAAAAAATGACTTAAAATGCAATGTAAAAAAATAAATTGCAAGTAGCTTCTTTCTTGTAATACAGTATCCCAACTCATGAGCATTTGTTGCATGAGAACCATATGCAATTATCTTTTCAATGCCATTTCTATCTTCTTGGGATAATACTGCTCCGATCCGATCAAAACTGGCATCCGTATCCAATATAAATTCTTTGGAGAAATCAAGGTACGCTAAGATTGGTGCTTTCATTAATTTTTCTTTAAGACTCTGAAATGCTGACTAACAAATATCTGTCCATATAAATTAGTTACTGTTACTTACATAAAGTAATTCCAATGGTTTTGCGTATTCTGTATAATTTTTAATAAAACGCCGATAGTAGTTTGTCAGACCCAAAACACTTCGTAGATTTTTATACATTTTGGTTTTCTATTTAGGTCCTCTATTTTATTATCTTTTGTTCGAATGCCATCTTTATTTATAATGTGCCCCAGGAACTTTGTTTCTTCTCTCAGGAAATGACATTTATCTTTACTTAATTTTAATCCTGCTTCTTTAATTCTTTCAAATACGTTTATTATTTGTTTTAAATGCTCTTCTTCTAGAAAACATTAATATGTTATCTAAATAAACTACAGCTTGCTTCCAATTTAGAGTGCCTAATACTTTATTCATCAGCTTTTGAAACGTTGCCGGAGCAGCAGCAATTCCAAAAGGCATTCTCTTGAAGCAATGCTGTTCATTCTTTGTTGCAAACGCTGTCTTTAATTTAGACTCTTCCTCTAATTCTACTTGATAATATGCATCTAGTGTCGTAAAATATTTGGAACCATTCAAAATATCCATCATTTCATTCGTACTGGGTATCGGAAATATTGGTCTCTGAGCTACTAAATTGAGAGCTTTTCCTTTTTTCTTAACACAAAACTAACTAAAGGTCAATTCCATGGCGATTCACACTTTTCTATAATTCCATTCTTTTCCATTCCTATGATATTTTCATCAATTTTACTTATTAAATGCACTGGTTGTTGTCTTGGATTAATTTCCATAGGCGGTTCTGTAGTTATAATTCCGTGTTTTATCATAGACTTCTTACCGATATTCCATTTGTGTTTCATAAATATGCACTCGTAATCTATCAAAAGTCTTAATATCTTTATCTAATATTTCTTTACTCCCACATAATTTATATATAGTTTTCTATACATACTCATTTTTAGATAAATACTAAATTCTTTTAATAAATTTATAACCCCTATGACCTTTGGCTTTACTCCTTTAGTAATATAAAATTCTACTTCTTTTACTTGATTTCCAACTTTTATACTTAATAAAGTCATTCCCAACACTGTTATCTCGCTTCCATTTTCAAATTTCAATTCGAAATTGGTTTTTACTATTTTTAGTTATGCTAATTTCTCTATAACATCATATTCAATAACACTAATTTGAACACACTCGGTCGCCATACGATATAGTCATAACTATTAAATTTATCTTCTTATCTAATTCACAAATTTCTAGTATTTTCACTTGGGTTGGTGACTGAAGGTGTGAGTATTTCTATACAATTTATATATTTTTTCAAGTTATCTATGTTATCAGTATTATATATTATATTAATACAATTATTACTATATTTTAAATTAAAATTAAAATCAAATAAATTAAAATCATCCATGCAATCACAATCCTCACAACTCCATGCAATCATCGCTCAAAATATTACTTACATTCAATGGATTGCCACAATCACCTCTCTTAATGATGGAGTGTATTCGTTTGGGTCTTCATCTTTGATCGAAATCTTCTCCAACTGCTGCTAAATGTATGTTATTCGAATATCTAATCTTTTGATTCATCTCGTAGAATTGATATTTGAAATGACAATTTTTTACAACTTTCTTTTCTCGTATTGTGGTTATATGCTTCCGGAAATCTTCTATTAAAATTTGAACGCCTAAGATTGAAACCGTTATTGTATTGGTTATTCTGTGATCTATTTTGGTCCCAGTATTCATTCTGTCCAATTGTTGCGACTTTTGCATAACTTTTTAATTGATTTTTATGTTGAATATCAGCGATATTTTTTGTTTCTATTTCTCGTTTTACTACATAATATTTAATAATTCTTTCTTTGACTTTATCAACAGTTTTTAAATCTAGCATTTTGATATCCTATTTAACATCTGGATCTTCTAGTGCATTTTGAATAAAATATATCTTTAAATCTTTTTCATTTAAATTATGCTTCAGAATATTCTTGACATAATTTTCTATTTTTCTGAAAAAATCGTTTGTTGAATCTGATCCTCTTCTGTATGCTAAAGCAGCATTTAAATCATTTGCTAAGTTAGACGGTTTAACGAATAAGGTGTGCATTCTAATCTTATAATTTTCTTCATTATTTGTTGCTTCTTATTTTCTTGTAGCTTCAATAGACAAAAAAGCTTTAATTAAAATCCCACGATGTTTCTTGGCTGTCTGCGTTAATTCGAAGAATTTTTCTGCTTCCTCCAAGAAAATTTCGGTGTCATCACCAACATTGAACCTTTCTGGTGGCTTGATAAATTGAAGCATTGGCGTGGTTAAGGTTACTTAAATTCTTATTTCTATTCATTATCAATATTCAAAAAATTTAAAAGATTTTCCAAAATCTTTATTATTTAAACACATTTGTTAAATAAAACTTGGATAATTTTAATAATGCATTTTCATATTCTGAGCGATGTCAACATACAGCAATAATATACATACTATTTAATATATAACATAATAAAATTAATATACATATTTATAATAAATATAAATTAATTATTAGATTTATCTCACGATTCACTTTATCATAATTACAGAATCTAATGTCCGTAAAACTAAACTTGTTTCACATTAACAAAGTAATTTAAAAAAATCGGTTTTTAACTGTTAACTGTTATTTTGCAAACCGGTTTAACCGAAAACCAATATTATTCTAAGAAATATAAAATCGGTTAAATTTTAACCAAAATTAATTTCGGTTTCCATCCCTGATTTTATCAATTGTAAAATTGACTATCTTTTATTGTAACTATTAGAATTACAAGCTATTGACTGATAAAATTAAAAAGAAATAAATTCAGACCACTAACTATTCTTATTTAATTAGTAACTTTTTAAACAAAACTTTAGAAAAAAATAAAAATTTTTAATTTAATAAAATTCTAGAATTTAGTTTATTGTTTCCGGATGTTAATAATAATAATAATAATAGTAATAATAATCATTATAATAATAATAATAATAATAATAATAATTATAATTATAATAATATTAATAAAAATAATAATAATAATAATAATAATAATATATAAATGCCAATGCAACATATCTTATACTATACTATATTTCGACAAACTCACTGTTTTAATCAAGTGTAATGGAAATTCGAAATATTTGGATTTAAATTACTTTTTCAAAACAACTTATTCATTAATTTTTAAAATTATATATATTGTTAAAAGAAATTATAAATTCTGTTTTTGGAAACTCAAATTTTTAAAATTTATATTAAATTTATTATAATATTTTACAAAATCTTAATAAGATTTTTTACATTCACGCATAAATTGTACTCAATGAATTTATTCAGTCGACAATAATCAAGAACTTAAGAACAGAGATCGCAGGTACACATTCCAATTTATTCCTGTAAATGTTATCAATGAAAAAGGCTCTGTCGAAAATTTGTGAAATCGATATATTTACTGATTCATAGTCAAATACTTTTATTAAGTAAAAAATTTATATTATGCAAAAAACAGACCCACAAACAAACCTCATTATTTATATCACATAGAGTTAATTCAATCACTGATAAGTTTTCATTCATTGAATTCAAACATCTCTTCACTAATTCAAAGATCCTTTTGAATACTAGAACAGACAAGGTATAATTTTTTATTTGATACATTTAAATATTTAAATGATTGCCATTGTTAAGTGCATGTTATAATCAATTTAACAAAAAATAATATAATGTATAAATAAATATTTCGTTATAGAAATAAAGTGTAAAATATTTTTCAGTTCATTTATTTGTAAACCAAGTACATTATTAATGAATTTTTTGAAATTGTTAACCAGAAAAATGCAGTAAATATTTTACTTATAAGGAAATGTATATGATTTTCTGTATTTTTATTTCTTTAAAATATTATTTATAAAATATTGATACAAGTTATTTGTTTAATGTTTATGCTCCAAAAACAGATTGAGGGGTTTTAAAATAAGATCTTGCCCAGAGCACAAACGAAGCTCGTTAAAATTTTGTACATAAATTAGATATTTTAATGTACAATGCTTTATTTCATCTTTTGTATACTTTTTCATTAGGAACAACATTAAAATTTTCATTGACTCCGGAGTTTCAATTGACAAACAATACATTTCAGTGCCATCTAAAACGAATTCTATTAGCAGACAATTCAGTCGCTAGAATTTCAATAGCAGTACATGTTCCCAAAATGCCAGATCCAATTATTCTGTCGACGAATTTATTAACATTTCTCGACGAACAAATTGTGTCGAAAAGTTTCGGTGGACTAGATATAAAATATAAAAAAAGGTTAAATTTAAACAATGAAATAATTCTTTATGTGGATAACAATTCAATGAACGTTGCCCCGATTACGCAACTAATGTCGGCACATGGAAACCAATTCAACTTGTATATGCATCAAAAACAAAAATATATAAAAGTTAAAGTAAGAAATCTTTAAATTATTCTACTTATTTTTTATCAATAGAATATTTATAAAAAAACTATTTCATAACTAATGTTCATAACTGTCGAAACAATCAAATAAAATTGTCGTTGATTTAAACAAAAATCATAATTTACCTACTTATTATTTATCAGTAGAATATTTTTTATTAAAATAATTTTATCTTTAATTTTCAGATGTCCCAACCGTTTATTTACAACTCACAGACCTGGAGTAATGAATCGTGCGACATAGACGTTTCAAAGCTGGAGGACGTCCAAGATTCAATTAACAACAAACAGTTGCAGAAAATCCAATTAAAGAATCGAGAAAATTTTCCACAAAAGACAAACGACGGAAAATATTTGTATAAATTTACAAGCAATGCTCATTTAGATATTATTGAAATAAATTTAATGCGTAAGCAAATTTTAATTAATATATTTTTAATTCAATAAAATAAATAATTTACAAAATGAAATAAGAATTTTTATTACAAATTTGAATTTTTTCTAATTTATAGTTTTATATATTATTATATTTTATATATTATTATATATATTAAGGATTAAATGTATTAAATATTATTAAAAATCCAAAGTATAACCGTTAACAATAGATTTTTTAATAATAAACTTTCAGAAAATAATCCGGCTATTCAAAACATTGTTGCTGGACGAAAGAATCCATTTGAGAGTTAGAATGGGTTGTTATTTATTATAGTTTTCTTTCATTTAATGCGGCTTGCTGAACTTATGTAAGAATAAAGTCAAATTTTAATATTTGAAACGTGTCTTTATACATGGGTTTCTGAGGAACGTCTCTACCGCGTAAAATTAGATTAGAATGCACTTATAAATTGCATTAGATATTTGAAATATTTGTTATTATTCTTACAGTCATTATCCAATTATATAGTAATGATTCAAGACTAGAGTGAGCACTTTTCTCAGAAGGCGAGGCAAAATTGAAATTCTTATTTAAAAGAGGTTGATAAAGGGTATAAAGTGTAATAAAACATTTTCTTAATCTAGCGAGTCGACTAGAAAAAATCTCACACAAAATGAATCGCACCAAAGGAGTCGTCATCGAGAATAAATATATATTTTATACATATGTAGACTATATTAATATATAGTTAAAATATATGTAAAAAATATAAATATAAATAATTGTTATTGATAGTTATAATTATTTAACATATTGGCAAATATTAACATTATATCTATGTTGAATAAATTTCATTTGGGGGTAAATGAAAGCGTACAAAAGATAATTAAAAATTAATGAACTCATTACAAAATATGAAAATGAATATTTTTTATAGGGGAAACCTAGAAACAGTTTGTAAATAAAAAAATAAGAATAAAATAATTAATTAATTAAAAAATTGTTTATCCGATTATTTAATAAAGAACGTGAAATGTCATTGTCAGTTTGACAGCAACCTGTCAAGCTGTATTTAAGGAAAAGTTTTTTTTTATATTTTTAAGCCGAACAAAGATAAAAACAAGTCTCAAATAAAAAAATCACACCATATTTGGTTTAAGACATTAAAATGATCATCGTTCCGTTTTAAGAAAATCAAGTTCGTTACGTTAAATAAAAATATTTGATACAGCCTGTCCTAATTTTGTATTATAGAATTATGTAATTCAACAGCTGAGTCAAAATTTTATAATTGTTATCTGACTAGATCAGGAAATGTAGTTTATAGTTCAATAAAATTTCAATGTTGTTGGATCTCGCTATTTGTTAGGAAGACATGAAGTGTCAGGACACCGGATATACTCATGTATAAGTCAACTAAGGTTTTAACCGAAAAATCTAGAAATCTGCCACGACGAGTACCTAAATCGGTATTGAAAAATTGAAAACTGTAAAAGTTTCATTGAATTTTGTAAATTTTCAAATTTATTTGAATATGGAACTCGGAATTGCTCATTAATCTATCAAATAGTCATAGATCAACAGTAAATAAAGATTCCCTTTAACACATTCTAAACGGCGTGCTTTTTCATATTACAATTACAAATTAAGTGTGGGTCATCGGTAGTCAAAGCTGGGTTAAAAGTGGTAATCTTTTCTCAGAATGGTCAGATAAAAGGTTTGATCTGGTCCCCAGAGACATCATTGGTGTAAGACTCATTTTCGTTATAGTATGAAAAATTTGAGTCATCATCGTCTACACATAAAAGTGGTATTTAGATCTATCCTTCGTCCATTTATCTAGCATATATATGCTTGAGTTCATCAAATTGCCACCTTTTTTCAATTTTCTTGATTAGAATACATAAAAAACTTAAAACAAATTTTTATAATTATTTTTTAATTAATAAATTGAGTTGATTCGCATAAATTGACTAAGGTTTTTAAAATTAATTTTAGTATATAAATATTTTGACTTCTATCCAGTAACCGATTAACCAATAAGCACACTAAACACGTGATTAGGACAATGCATGAAAAGGAGCAACACGACGAGCTACTACAATTATATTTACATGATGCGTGATGTATAGATTATAGCACATGTATATTATAGTGTACTAAATATTAATTTTGCACATTTTGCACTTTGTTGGCTGTTCGGGAACCATACGTGGCAAGTTCTTAGAGCACCTGAATAAGTTAATCCGGCCCTGCTTCTATCCGAGTATAAAGCGTGAGTGTTTAGACGCTCAAAACTTGAAACTTAAAAAAGTTTAGACCATTTTTACTTATGTTTCTGCAATATGATTACATGTTAACTTGTTTTATGTTTAATTAATATGAGTTTTATTTTTAATTTGTTTAATATATTTGATATATTTTTCAAATATTACAATATTATTATTAACTAAAAATGGAAAATCGACTTATTTATTTTTGCGAAAATTTTATAAAATCTGTTCTTTTCAAGCTCACAAACAGTATTTTAATACAACTTATTAATACAATAAGTTGCTGAACGTCATTTGGTGTCAGATTGAGGCGCGGATAAGTGCAGCCAAATGCGCAAGCGCTTAAGGCAAATTAAATTCTCAAAAAAACGTGTTTAAAAATTTTGAATCAGATTTTTATTGCATCGAATTTGTCAAATTTTTTTAATATTCTATTTTTTTTATCAATAGTTATATATGATTGAATTAATTGTGAATCGAATAATGCGGTAATACACAGTGCCAGCTCTAGTTGTCCATGCGCCGTATTCAAATATACATTAAAACTATGATACCGACTTAATGATAAATGGTGGGAGATTAGTAAATAAATGTAAAGGCATAAAAACGTTTTGTTTTATGCTGGCATAATAATTTAACACATTATTTTATAAAATATCGGGAGCTCTTGGTAAATGAGTTAAAATGTAAGGATAAATGTTTAATTTCATCAAAATTCTGAATGAAATGGTTTCTGGAGCGTAACATATTAAATATTTTAGGATAGATCACTCCATTATGTAGATCATTATCATCGTAGTTGATCAACAATCTCATACGAAGTTCGAGGGTGAATGTTGGAAATGAGTTGCAAAACCTTTAGTTGTCACCAGTTGTTCACATATAATGTCTTTTTTATTTTACATTTTAATTTTGCTTAACAAACACATTACATTTCATTTGATTACGACTATAATTTTTCTGTTTTTATTAGTTATCAACTCTTACCAATCCTTTTAAAAGTTACCTAACTAATCTAATTTGTTCCCATTCAACTAACTGACATCCAAATAATATATGCTTTGACGAAACTGAATGATTTTCAATAAATCATGTCCTAAATGGACAAAGGTTTTACTAAATTTATCTTGAATATTCTAATCATACATATAATAACTGCTTACGTAATGTATTGGATTATTTAGAAGGTTACTAAATTTTATTATATTAGTGCTTTTATTAATTTTAGTACATGCAAAAAGGATGCAATCTCAATGCATGGTTTTAGTTCGTTGATGAGTGTTTAACCTTCAGGAGTATGCATTACAATATATATGTTTCAATTTGTATGGGTGTATATATATATATATATATGTGTGTGTGTGTGTGTGTGTTAAATTTCTGGCGAAGAAATACTTCCAAGGTTTGTATTTTAAGACATAAAATAAGGTTAGCATCAAATGTTATTACAGTTTGTTCTCAATACAAAATATCATGTTTTAACTTCAACTTCTAGTATAAATTTCAAAAACCTTCAAATTTTGTTATTCTAATTTTTGTTTTAAACCTAATAGATACAATGCAAAATTGACAAATTTTACTTATATAATAATTAGTTTTCTGTTTTCAGTTCTTTCTGTACATAAAATTCACTAATTCTAAATTCTCGATTATATTATTTTTTGATGTGATCTTTCACTAATCTGTTTTATTTCTTTAATTGCAATATTCATTTCTGTGCATTTTCATTTGAACTATTTAGTGTTAGTTAATTTTTACTTTAAGTAATTTGAGATAAATAATTTGACAATTGCAATAAAGCATACAATTATCCCTTCGAAACTGTTATTTTACTGATATTAATAATAATAAAATAATCATAATAATAATAATTTATTATTATTATTAATTTGAATTCATTAAAATGATATGCAATATATTCATTACTAGTTTTGTTCGATAATTTTTGTTTAAATTGTTATTGAAAATGTAAATTTTTTAAAATTGTTTTTTTTAATTTCGATTATTTTCAAAAACATCTAGATTTTTTTTATCTTAAAATATATTTAAATAAACCTTAAATTGGCGATATTTTCCTTAAATAAGAAGCAAAAACAATTTTTACTGATAATTATTAGCTGGATTGAAGTATCAATTTAAAGAGCAAATTAAATAAAGATTCCAACGCTTTTCAATGACTCTTAATTAAATTTTTAGGAAAATTATTTTGCTTTCTCTCGTAATTGAATTGAAATTTATGCTCAACAGAATATCCGAGTTATTATTTATTTAAATTGTGATTGATTTGGAATGTTTTTGTTTGAATTCACGTTTTTCTTTTTTCAATTTAATGGTATTGGAATTGTTTCTTTAAACAATCGCAAATGTATAGAACGAATAATTCAAGTAATTGTTGGCATAGCCGGAGTTGAGTTTCATAAATAAATAAGATCAGGTCACTTTTAATATTCACTTTAATTTCTTTCAATTAATTTGAAGAAATTATTTCAAGTTTATTTTATTTTATTTTAATAAATTTTTAATTGTTAAATTTTGTAATTCATTTACAATTTATAAATAGTTCAAGCAAACTGTATTTACAATGATATTCTAAAATTTCTAATTATTTTTTATATATAATTAATTAAATTGTTTCGGTATTATTTACATAATATGGCTTATGGTTCACTATAATTTGATGACTTGGCCTATACAAATATTAATGTAGAAAGGTTTTTGGGTATGTATTAATCCTAATCAGTTCAGGTTATTTTGTGACATTCAAGCCCAGGTATATCTTTGGGACACATACGAGAAATGTATGAGAAAATTAATAAAATTTAATAATACCATTCATAAATTTATTCAACAAATATAAAGTGAATTGTAAAATTTTATTTACGGAAATAAAGTTAAATTTGTCCCAAAGACACAACCTGATCTTTCTTTTACAAATTAAAAATGTAAAATATTAAAAAGATATAATAGTACATATTTCCACAATAAAATTACTATTGAAATAAAACTCAATATAATTGTATCCATGAAATAAAACAATGGTTCGTAACCAGAGGTGATCGCACCTCTGGGGTGCGAGCTAGCATATCTTGGTGGTTAGACTTTACAATTTTACAAATTCACTGTAACTAATAGGTTCGAATCCAAAAAAATGCAAAATTCTAGCCCTAACTGTATTTTTTTGGTCCAGAACTTACCCAACTCTACACCTAACCCTGTTTTATTTTATTTAATTGATTATTAATAATATGAATAAAAAATATATTGTGGATTGTTTTTTTCTCAATTTATATAATTCCTTATTTTTGGTAAGGGGTACGAAAATTTTGTTTGAACTTTTTAAGGGTGTGGTAGCTAAAAAAGTTAAGAACCACTGAGATGAAAAGATTTTAGAGGTTTGAGTGTTACATAACAATGATTTATGCCACACCAAATACATGTTTACTGGCACACAAATGGATCCCTTATAAATAGTTAATTCGAACGATGTGCTGTACATAATCTCTACTTCTGAAATTATTATTAACTGAAAATTAATTAAATTCTATTATTTTTTTCAAAATTAACCACAAATTAGTAATACTAAAGTGAGAATTAAATGTCAGATATAAATATCCTTTCCCTGAATTAAATCGAATATTTTGATTTACAATTTTCTAGTAATAATTACTAGCAAAGTTTTTCTAGGTAGTAATATCTAGTTTTGTTTGAATATAAACATTTTTAATTTAAAACCAAATATTTATTAAAAATTCAAATAATAATAAATATTATTAAAACAATTTATTTTCAATTTACTACTAGTGTTTAAATGAGCATTTCCTCTATGCTAATGGAGTCTAATTCCCATTTAGTAAAACAAAAAACAGAAATTGATACATAAAAAAATATAGTGGATTTGCAAATGTCATTGTCAGACTTGAAATAATTTAACTTTATTTCATTACCATTATCAAAATGGAGCAGTCATTAAATCGGCCACATTGTTCCAATTCTAATTGAAGAATTCTAATTGATAACTAATAATGATATAAAAAAATTTATTTACAGCGGATAAATTTATTTTTCAATATAATATTATCATAAAAGTTTAATGAGGTTTTTGTTTTTATTAGGTTTAATAAATAAAAAGATAATTAGAGTATCAATTTTTAGTGTTATTATTTTTGTTACTATTTAAAATAAAACTATTTCTAAATAAAATTTTTTTAGTTATGGAAAACCAAACAATATAAAATAATATTTTTATATTAAAAATTGATAGTTTAAATCTAACATATATTTTAATTTACATAATATAACTTTATGTGATTTTTATTTAATTTATTTATTTTTTAAAAACACATGTATTTCGGACTCTCACTAAAAAATACTAAAATTTATGCTGTTATTAACATTTGCTAGATTCTCACAATTTAGTGAGGTATCAATGCAAATTAAATTCAATTCAATTTACAGAATAAGAAATGTAACTAAAAAATGTATAGCTAGATGACGTAATGTGAAATGTTAAAAATTTGAAGTAAAAATGAATTAATTTTGAAATAAATTTTAAAATAAATAAATACGTTTTAATAATAATGATAATATTAAATACAACTACAATCAAATAAACATAAAAAGTTAACTTACTAGATATCAACACCTGATTAGTAATAACTAGTAACTAACCAATGGATTTTAAAATAAAATCACATAAAAATAAAAACGTGCAAAAAAAAATAGAACGTGCTGGAAATACATTATAAAAGAAGGGATTGTAAAAATTAAACACTCAATTAATTTTACTGAAATTATTCGACAAGATTAAGGAAGAGACAGTTTGAGAACGCTAAATAATAACATATTACAATAAATATCTTTTCAATTATATAATCACTTTATAAATAAATGATCGACTTCCTATAATATTATCTATTTAAACAAAAATTGAATTAATGTAAATCCACAGAACCGGGAATCTATTATTAGTATTTATAGATTAATTATTTTCTTATTAATATAAAATACTTTGTACCAACACTGACCCAGAACATTATTTTGAAACCTTCAAAGTTTGAATTTGATTTTTGCATCACATTCAGTCTTTTGTTTCTATTGAACAAATACTTTCAGCACTATGTAAACATTTGAAAAATACAGTCCTAAAAATTTGTGTATAAAATAAAATAAAATTACCGATCAATAGACTAAAGGATTACCTTCATTTCCCCCATGATTGTAAGCATTCTTAATCGGTCTTATTACAAGTAATTAAAATATAAAATTACATCTATCTCAAAAAAATACATTTGATACAGTTTAATTGATTAAAACAATTTTAATAGAATATTTACCTTTGTTTTCTCTTCAAAATTGGATATATAAAATCATTGTTTTGAGGTCTTTTTAAATTATTATTTTTATTTCACTTTAATTATGACTTCATTAATTAAAACAATTACTTTATAATTTTTAAAATTTAACTGCAAAATTTAAATAAACAGAAATAATTTTATAATATTTCTAACTACATTTCAGAATATATTTTGAAGATTATTAGAAATCTTTAAAATAAATAAACAGAAATAAAAAAACAGAAATAATTTTATAATATTTCTAATTACATTTCAGAATATATTTCGAAGATTATTAGAAATCTTTAAAATAAATAATTTACAAATATTTAGATGTAGATAAGAGAGATAAACATGAAATAGTTTCATACAATTAATTTCCAAAATATGAAATATTAAAAATAATCATTTACGTTTTGCAATTAAATCAGTCGACATGAATATCGACTAATATAATACTTTCCGTATTTCTATTTTTGTTTTTTTGTTATTATCAGACAATAATTTAATTTTTTAGTAACCTTAAATCTTTTAAGGAAATGAAAATGCTTCATAATCTGGGTAAACATGCATTTTATTTTATTAAATTACTCAATTTCTTTATTTTAAATGCTGAATAAAATATTTCTTTGAATATTATTTCTCACTAATACTAAATAAAATTATTTATATTTTATTTTAATATATTTCTCCATAATATTTTAGAATCAATTTGAGTTGAGCCTTTTTTAAACTTTGTTGCTACAATAATAAAAAAATTCAAATCTTTGTAAAAAATAAAATTTCTGAACTAATCAAAATTTACTTTTATGCTAGTGTGAGTTTCATCCTGAAAGTCATAACAGAATTAGGATCATACAACTTAAATATTGTCCAAATCCCATAAATATAAAGATATCAATTATCAAAAAATAAGTTTCTCTTTAAAAGATCCTTTCCTAAATTTCTGTAAATTTCTGTGGTGCCTGCAACATTTAAATATTTATTAATTTTTATTAAATTTTAATTAAATTACAGATGCGTAATTAAAAATAACAAATATTTATTTTGGTTTGAATATTATAACTTTTAACATGATTGCCACATTTGATACCACCAACTCTTGATATCATCAAGCATTCATAAACAATGTTTCACATCAAAATTCAATCGTTGAAATTGCTACTTTGTTTCATACTAGTTTCAGCACATTCAAATTCAATCTTCAAAATTCAGATCGTTGCTTCCGAGAAGCTTTTAACAAATGGATTGTATAAAACGATGATTCCTTGGTAGCAGCATAAATTTATATATCAGATAAGTAAATGGATTGATTCATAGGAAATATTACCAAGACAGAACAATCTCAAAAACTGACACAATTCAAGTACCAATAAATGACGAATCTGTATTTGAGCGCTATAATGCCATTATACAACTCATCAATCAGCCAAGACATTCATCACAGAAATCAACATTTTTGTTCAATCCACATCATCATCATATTCCATCACAATTTCTCCTTATCCACAAAAATTCCGTGTGAATGAGAAATTCTCAATACTATACCAAGTCAATCATAAATTGAATCAACCAAAATCTGATTTGAATATATTTTGGATGTTATTGTTGTGTTCCTACAATTGGTGGTTTTGATTTTATTTTTAAAATGTTAAATCAAGTTAAAATAATAAATGTCCTCAAGACATTTATAACATTATTTATATTGTTAATATTTGTTATTTTATATTCTTTTCCATATCATAACGCATCTCTAATGTTTAATTATCATTTTACTTTTTATACATTCATTTGGATCTGATTATTTCTGTTTCTTTATACTAGTTTTCTCTTTATTTAGGTTCTGATAATCGTGATACACTACTTGACCGAATGAGTTTTGAAAATTCCTTGATAATCTTTTCTCATGATAAACTTTTAATTTTTATTATGTTTGTTTAACTTTCTATTTGTGTTTCCTAACTTTGGACTGACTTACTTATTTTCCTTCCTTTTCTAATATCTTTTAGTTCTTCTCCCAACAGACTTGCTTCTATTGTTAACTACATTTGTCTAGTATTATTTTTGATTGACTCAATCTTTCCCGTTCTTGTATTGTTGCTTTATTTCGGGATTGGCATGGTTGCTGTTGATACTGGATTGTTGACTTGCTTGATTGAATTACATGAATAGAAAAATATCACCTCTACTGTTTAATAAACATTTATAAACCACATTAAAATGATTATCGTATAGCACTTTAATATTTGTTTCCTTTGATTTATTAATTTGATTTCATTTAATTCTAACCAACAGGATTTATGAGTCGTATCTCGCGAATTATAATTACTATATTTCCTCATTGTTTTCTTTTATTGTTCTCATCTACTTCGATGGTTGTTTCACTTCTTTTAGTTTTATCTTATATTTTGAGTAATATTTGTCTATTTCTCATTTTTACTATTGTCACTACTTGCATTTAAGTCTTATTTTTATTCTCTTAAATATACTAATTTATATTATTGTCAATTTTATCGTCTATATTTGCATCCATATTCACATCTATATTTGTAACTATATTCGAGTTTTTGTTCTAACCATTCATAGTTTATTTTAAGTCTAATATTTTAGCGCTCTATCTTTCTTCCTTATTGATGATTTTTTTTCCTCCGAGATTTTCATGTATTATCTTATCTGTATTATTTTCAACTTTGATTCTACACATTTGTCGTTCATTTATTTCTTATATTGCGTTAAATATATCCTATTTATCTTTCTTCGTTTGCTGCTTCTATGTTTTGACCATTGTTATTATTGTTTGTTTCGGATTTCGTCTATCCTTTTGGTTTATTTTTTATGTTATCTCTATCACAACTATGTATAATATTTCTTTCCATTTATATTTTTTACTTCTCTGTTCTTTTGCAATTATTTTCTTTGTAATTTGTTTTTAAAAGTAGTTATTTGAAATTTTTATTCAGTTTTCTGATTTATCACATTTTAACTCGCTTTTAATTTAGTTCATGCCGATGTCGTCTTGATTTTTTATCTAGTTATTTTATTCTTATTATTTTAACAATATTTCTACGATCTTCGCAAAATGTCGTCACCAATATTTATTATCCCTTTGTTGTTTTTGCTTTGCTACATTGCTTTCTATCGTTCCACTTTTGCATTTCAGTATCTTTTTGGCTTTTAGTTTGCTTGCATTACATGTTCTTTATAATTTGCTATTTTCTTGATTTTTAGCTTCGTGTGAATTTAAGTTTATCTTTTTTTGCTTTTCTATTTTAAATTTATGTCACGTTTGCCATTTGTCATTTTATTTTCAGATCGTTTATATTTTATTAAAGGCATTCTGTTGTTGTGCGTTGTCTTATTTACTTGTTATATTTGGTTTTATTTGTATAACTATTACTGGTGACAATTCCATGTTTGGTTGTTTTCCTGGACGCTCCTGTGCTTTCTTTTCTCTTTTGCACTATTTGATTTTACTCACCATTCATCCTTCTTCATCTTTATCAGGAATGATTTTAATCATTAACTCTTTGGCGGTATCCAAAACTAATGGATCTGTTAAACTTCTGTAGCAGATCTTGACTAAAGCATCGCTTGAATTTGAAATTAATTCTCGCAAGAATATTCCTTTGTTAAAATAGGTGTTGATAATAAGATTCAACAACTATGCAGCTTTAACTCGAGTAGCCAATGTCTCAATTGCAATTTTCTCAATTCCAGGTTCATAAAAGCCAGTCAATCATTTTTTGTAGAGTAGTAACTTAGACAATAAATTAGAACTCAAAACGATAAATTATTTGATCAAAATCAATTTCAACAATCTAAAATTATATTTAAATCACAGCTTTTCCAAATCTCTAAAAATACTTCCATAAATTCAAAAGAAATCAATATAGTCAATTTCAATTGATAGAACAAAACAATCTATTAGCAATTCGATAATTTCGATAAAAGAAGGAATCAATAAAATCAATTAATAAACTATACAGCGCGCACACAGACGCAAGTAAAAATATAAACTCAGTGCGTACACAAACGCCCAACATTCTGAGCGGCCAGAAACAACGCGATTACATTTGTTCATTCATTAATTCTTTGATTCCATGTTCCTGCGGTAACAACTACAACTGCGTCTTTTCTGTAACCGTTGCCTTTTTAGATCAAAAGAATGTAGTTACTTTTAATTGCTTAAATGTTTTCATTCAATCTTGTTAATTGTCATTCTTTCATCATCTTTGTTTTCTTTAGATTTCCATCGCTATTTCGTCGTTTTTCGGGGTGTTTGCGAGATTCTATTTTTAGTTTTTACTTTGGGTATTTCACATGCATTGATTTTTTGCTGTTACGGTCCATTTTAGTTTTTCACACTTCATTATATAACTTTAAATTTTGTCTTTATGTCATTCATCGTTGTTACTTTGATTCACTTCATTCATTACAGTTCCACCTAACTTCTTAATTTTAAGGTTATACAGTATTCATATCTGCGACTATTGGTTCTCGATATTATTGTTGTGGATTTCTGTTTTGAATATACCGTAACTATTTTTAATACCTTCAAACTTTCAATTTAACGTTTTTTGTCTACTCGAGTTGTCGATTTTAATGTTAATCGCTGTCCTTATATTTTTTCCAAATATTGCTGCCTTCGCAAGTTTTTTGACATTCAAATTTTAAGTTTTTCTTTCTATTATGTCGAATTCCTGATGTTTTCCAGTATCTTTCGACATCACTTTGCTATTTGTGTGTTATTCATTATCCTTAATCTTTGAATCCTTAATTTTTGTTCGGAATGTTTGCGTTGTTTCTGGTTTGATTTTTTTGAATTCTTAAATTCTTTTCGATCAATATTTTCAATTTTTGTATTTTTAATTTTTTTCCTTCCCTATAGTAATTACTATGCGGATATTGATTTTTTATATTTCATTTTATAAAAATAAAAACAATCAAAAAAATAAATAAATAATGCAAAGGGTGCGGAACATCGAGCGGGGGAAAATCACCACAACAAACAATAAAAATAATTATGAAGACTAATACACTTACTATAGCAAAAGAAAAATTAAATAAGAAATCAATAGCAGATAAACTGAAGTTTATAAGAAAAGAAAGGAATTCAGTACTCTAATGAAGAAGTAGGAACAAGAAAAGAAGACGATAACTATGGGAACAATATTAATAAGAAACGTTGAAAAGAAGATAAAATTGGAAATAAATATAATAACTTTAAAAATTACTGGCTCGATCTCACTGCCAATCCAATATAATTCCGTATCTAACATTAGCAACAGCTATTGAAAACTTCATCGCAAATATAAATAGACATTATCAAAAGTGATCTAGAAATTATTGATTTCAGGTTTTCTCTAAACCTCCCTGGTTCAGTATCCACCTTTATTCGCAAGTTATTGTATTAAAATTTTGTGTGTAATTTCTGTAAATTATTTTTAAATTAATAACTATTGTTGAAGTATTTATATTATCATTTTTTACATAATACTGTAAATCACATAGGTCTAAAAATTCATTCACCCATGTTTTTGATAAGAGACGCTTCTGGGTACTGAACATCTCCTCAACATATAAAGATTAGAGTAATTCCGTAATCTACATTAATATAAGTTCATAAATTAACAATACTAACGCCTTTATTCTCTTTCATATAATTTTAAAATTTCGCTTTTTACTATTTTTGTTGAAAATAATTCATCTATTTTGATGTTGATCATAGTCTTTCAATTTCATCACAGTAGGTAGTTAGGAGCAAACTGCTACATAAAAAATTGCATAATAAAATAGGGGGAGGGGGGGTTATTTACAGATTATTTTCAAATTATCTTGATTACATAATGATGTAATCAAGTTAATTAATTTTTGTGTGTGTATTTTAATTAATTTTTTTTGTGTGTATTTTTTTTATCCAAATTTTTTTCGAGTTTTTGGCGCGAATTTTTTTTAAATTCAAATTTTTGGAACATTTTTTTTAAATTCAAATTTTGGCGAATTTTTGAAATAAAATTGAAATATTTTAATTTTGAATAAATTTTCTTCAATCACACTATAGTCAAAGGGTATTTTTGAAAAAGACTAAAATAAATTGGCTTGAATCGATTAACGATAAAAAAAGCATAAAATTAAAATTGGCTCAAATCGCCTAAGATGAACACACTATAGTCAGGGATATTTGTAACTCGTAATAAAAAACAATGCAATATTTTCAATACTTTCTATAGGTAAATATAGGTATAAAATAAAAATGACTTGAATCGCCTACTGATAAAAAATTGACATGGGTATTTTATATGCTTGTTAAAAAAACACTTGAGATATTTGTTCACACAATTTTCATAGGCAAATTTAGGTTCTAGATAAAAATAATTTAAAATACCTAAAGTAAATTAAGATAAATTAAAGTACATTAGGATACATTAGAGTATATTAAAGTAAATTAAGGTAAATTAAAGGGTCTAAAGTAAATTAAAGTACATTATAATACATTTAAGTCTATTAGAGTAAATTAAGGTTCCTCTAGTAAATTAAGATACATTAGAGTACATTAAAGTAAATTAAAGGGTCGAAAGTCAATTTAAGTACATTAGGGTACATTTAAGTAAATTACGGTACATCAGAGTAATTTAAAGTACGTTAGAATAAACTTAAGTAAATTAAGGTTCTTAAAGTAAATTAAGGTGCCTAGAGTAAAGTATGATACGTTAGGTAAGAATTTTTTAAAATTAAATAGAGAGTCAACAGTTAAGTTACATAAGGGTAATTTTTAAAGCTGAAAATTTTAAAAGCAGTTATAGTAGGCAAATTACATAAGGTAAGAATTTTTTAAAAGTAAATAGAGGGTCAAAAGATAAGTTACATAAGGTAAGAATTTTTAAAGTTAAAGAGTCGACATGGTTGCATGATAAAATTTATTAAATAAAATTTTTAGTATAGTTTTATCGATCAATTTTTATACATATTTTTAAATGATAAAATTTTTAACATAATTTTACAATGGAATTTTTTATACATGATTTTTAAATAGAATTTTTAGTATAATTTTATCGATGAATTTTTTATATATAATTTTTAAAGATGAAATTTTTGGGTTAATTTTACAATGAAATTTTTATACATGTTTTTAATTGAAAAAATTTTTAATGTAATCTTACAATCAAATTTTTAGTATAATTTTTACTATGACTTTTTATACATGTTGACAACGATCAAATTTTCAAAGAATTTTATTAAATTAAGTTTTTGAGTTTCAGTGTTACATAGTATTGCCTAAGGTAGGTAGTAGTCATTCACAAGAGCAACCCATCTCCTCCACTCTGCAGCAACCCGTCCTTAATAAAAAAAATAATAAAATAATAATAATAAATAATAATAATAAATAATAATAATAAAAATAATTATAATAATAATAATACTTTCAGAAAACATAAAAAGTTAACTTACTTGTTATCAACTTCTGAATACTGATAACCCATCACACTGAATAATCCATTAATAACTGAACAACAATCACTAGGTACTGTATACAAATAACTGAGTACTGTATAACTCTCTATATGCATACTAGGCATTGAATAATTTACTTATTCAATAAAATGCAATATTTAAATAACATTTACTCTTTGAACACCGATATTCAACCATCTTAAAGCACTTAAAAATAAAATTTTCTCTCAATCATTTCCCCTTAAAATACTTGGTTATTGACAAAAATCCAAAAATGTTACCAATAACTAGTTACTGAACCAATAAATATTAATGATGGGTTACTGATCAACAAAATTTGAAATAAATCACATAAAAGGTTAACAAAAAGAAATACAAGTTGATTTTTAAAATTAAAAATTATTGAAGAAATGAGGGTAAATCTATAATTTTAGAAACATCTAATTTCTCGATAATTTATTAGATTAAACTTGATTTTAGGATTATTTTAAATAAAATATTATTTTAGGAACAAAATGTTTATGAAACATATATTTATGATAATTACTTACCAATTAGATTCCAATTTGACTGATAGATTTTGAATAATAAATGATATTTTAATTTTATGATCTATTAAAAAGTTGATTAAATCAGTTGATTTTTAAAAATATTTTAGTGATACCAAAAATTTTAATTAATTTACAGTAAAAAAAAAGGATGGTCAATTAATTATTTGCATTTTCCATTTTATTGATTTCATGGATATCAATCACAAAAGTAGTATAATTTAGAGATTTTTAAAAGGATGCTCAGTATGGTTATCATATGGTTATACATATGAAAATCGTTGAATTATATCTATGGGTTGACTGGTAATTTTTATTGAATTCATACTTGATTTACTGATTAATTTTAATTATTTGAGCAACATGATATATATTTTATGATTTTACAATAATTTATTGAAATTTAATTTATGTGGGAAACATAAACTTTAATCGATTTTAGTCATTTTTTGATGAATTTTTTATTTGATAAAATTTGTTGTCAGAATCAAATTGTGGTGATTTTCGACGGAAAATATTGGGTATAACAATTATGTAATACTTTAAAGAAAATTTATTTTTATTGATAAAATTCAGATTTTTATGATAATTTCAAGGGAATTTTATTGGGTGAATACATATAGTAAATATGATTCGAATGATGAATTTTTAAGGATCTTATTCGGTTAAATATAGATTTCTAAAGAAATTTTATAAAAAAATATGTATATTGTTGGTGCATTGGGGGAAAATGTCATTTCAAGGGAAATGATTGGTTAAGATGAAATTTTATGATATTTTAAGGGAAATACTCGATTAAGAACAAGTTTGTTGTCATTTTAAGGGGGTTGAGTTGGTTGAACATCTGTGTTCAAAAGGTAAATATTTTCTAAATGGAGAATATAGAGGAGTAATTTATAATATTTTTAGGGGGCTTTGTTCAGATAGATATTAATATGTGTAAATCTTTTGTGAGAGTGGAAATATTGTCATTTAAAGAGAAATGATTGGTTAAGAAGAGAATTTATGATCTTTTAAGGGGAAATGATTGGTCGAGAGATAACTTTTTTTTTAAAGGGATTTCTAGAAATTTATTCGGTTCAATAACGAAATAAGTCGGTGATTTTTATCAAACAAAAATGAATATAGCTGGGATTATTGTCATTTAAAGAGAAATGATTGGTGGAGAGTAAAGGTGATAAAAATATATCAGTAAGATTCTGGTTAATAATATTATTGGAATCTGAATAAAATATACTAAACGTGTTCGGTTCTAAAAAAAATGTTTGATTCATGTAATTATTTGTATTCAAGAATTTATTTGATTTTATTATTTGTAATTTAATTAAAAATTAAAATTGACTAGCATTTAAAAAATTTATGTTACCCATTACTTATGTTGTTATTGACAATTTTCTGAATAATTTAAATATATATGATTATTTCTACGAATGAAGAGAAATTGTACAATTAATTTTCATTCAACAAGTATCTAGAAAAATTACCTAACAAACTTATAAAAATTTAAAAAATGATCTAACAAATTTTTTCAATTATTTTACAACTTAGTTAATTTAATTAATTTTTTTTTAATTGATAATTACTATTTTCTTTACAATTTGCTACTATGTTGAAACTTTTTTAAAATTTTTATTCAAAGTACTAACAAATTTTATTAAAGATCTATCAAAACTTGACAAAAATTATAAAACTTTAGTAACTTTAATAAGTAATACTCAATAACTAATATTTTCTTACCAATTTGCTGAAGGTCTTATTTTAAAATTTCTTCAAAGTACTAACATTATTTACAAATTAATCAGTTTTATTTAAAATTTAACTTAAAATATTTCTCACAACTTTAGTCAAATTCTAATCACATGATAATCATAATTTAAGGATAAGTGTTATTTTTACAAAACAAATATTTTACAATAATTAAACATACATATTTGTATTTTTAGTAGATTTTATCGGTATCTATCAGTACCTGTTTTGTGTAGTTTTTTAAGCTTTGTTAGAAATTCAACTTATTTAATGGTTGGTCGATAATCATTTAATTTCTAGTAATGTGGTAGATATTTTTTTATATCAGTTTTATTCAAACCTTTAGCATCTTTGAGTTAATAATTTTAAGAGTTGAATCATTTTCAATAAGTATATGAAAATTTATTCCAAGTTCAATGAAAGTAATATATGTTTTGAGAAATTAATTTAAGAATATTTTTCTAATCAAGTTTCTTTTCACTAGCAATTAGATTACCCACTACTTGTAGTTACTAATTAATTTATCATTCAGTAAACAATAATAGTTGGGGTGAATAGAAAATCTATAAAAATAAATTTAAGTAATTATTTGATGAGTTAGCAATTAATTTATTTAGGGACGTGTGAAAATTAAATGAAAAGGTTGAGATTAATCGTTGAAAATAACTTTTAATAATTGTTCATTGTTGGACGCAATAAAAAATATTACAAAAATAGTAGAAAAATTTCAAAGTGTTTTAACAAAACTATCAAATTTTACAAAATAATTTCAATAAAATCAAATTTAACTATCAAATTTTACAAAATAATTTCAATAAATCACATACAAGACTGTAAAGAAATAAATTTTTATTCAGAGAAAATACAGCAATTGATTGAGCTTCAATTATTAATAGTTTCTTGGTAGCAATCAGGTAACTAAACAACCAAACAATTTGGAGACATCAATGATCGATAAAAGAGTCGAGAAGTTAATAAAATTTGTAATTGAAATTGTATTTCTTTGGATTGTTGAAATTTTTATGTGCTTTTATTTAAAGATTTCTTGGTAAGTAAACATTTTTCGATATTGATTTGTTCAGTAACTAGTTATTGATAGCATATTGTGAGTGTGTGAATAACCAAGTATTTTAAGGGGAAATGATTGAGAGAAAATTTTATTTTTAAGTGGGTTAAGTTGGTTGAATATCGGTGTTCAAAGAGTAAATATTATTTAAAAATGACATTTTAATGAATAAGTAAATTGTTCAATTCCTAGTATGTATTTAGAGAGTTGTACAGTACTCGGTTATTTGTATACAGTACCTAGTGATTGTTGTTCAGTTATTAATGAATTATTCACTGTGTATCGGTTATCCGTATTCAGAAGTTGATACCAAGTAAATAATACAATGGATTTGGTTTCAATGAATTTGATTAATTATCGCTTGATAACAACAAGGTAACTAAGCAACCAAAAAATTTACAAATTTCGAAACATCAATGATCGATAAAAGAGTGAAAAAGTTAATAAAATTTCAACTTGTATTTCTTTTGTTCAACCTTTTATGTGATTTATTTCAAAATTTGTTGGTCAGTAACCCATCATTAATATTTATTGGTTCAGTAACTAGTTATTGGTAACATTTTTGGATTTTTGTCAATAACCAAGTATTTTAAGGGGAAATGATTGAGAGAAAATTTTATTTTTAAGTGCTTTAAGATGGTTGAATATCGGTGTTCAAAGAGTAAATGTTATTTAAATATTGCATTTTATTGAATAAGTAAATTATTCAATGCCTAGTATGCATATAGAGAGTTAAACAGTACTCAGTTATTTGTATACAGTACCTAGTGATTGTTGTTCAGTTATTAATGGATTATTCAGTGTGATGGGTTATCAGTATTCAGAAGTTGATAACAAGTAAGTTAACTTTTTATGTTTTCTGAAAGTATTATTATTATTATAATTATTATTATTATTATTATTATTATTATTATTATTATTTATTATTATTATTTATTATTATTATTTTATTATTTTTTTATTAAGGACGGGTTGCTGCAGAGTGGAGGAGATGGTTTGCTCTTGTGAATGACTACTACCTACCTTAGACAATACTATGTAACACTGAAACTCAAAAATTTAATTTAATAAAATTCTTTGAAAATTTGATCGTTGTCAACATGTATAAAAAGTCATAATAAATTTTGTTAAAAATTTTATTATTGTAAAATATGTATAAAAAATTTCATTGTAAAATTATCCTAAAAATTTCATCTTTAAAAATCATGTATAAAAAATTCCATTATAAAATTATGTTAAAAATTTATCATTTAAAAATATGTATAAAAATTGATCGACAAAACTATACTAAAAATTTTATTTAATAAATTTTATCAATGCAATATTGTCGACTTTTTAACTTTAAAAATTCTTACCTTATGTTACTTATCTTTTGACCCTCTATTTACTTTTTAAAAATTCTTACTTTATGTAATTTGCCTACTATAACTGCTTTTAAAATTTTCAGCTTTAAAAATTACCCTTATGTATCTTAACTGTTGACTCTCTATTTAATTTTAAAAAATTCTTACCTAACGTATCATACTTTACTCTAGGCACCTTAATTTACTTTAATAACCTTAATTACTTAAATGTACCATAATTTACTTAAATTGACTTTCGAACCTTTAATTTACATTAATTTACCTTAATGTACTCTAATGTATCTTAATTTACTCTAATATACTTAAATGTATTCTAATGTACTTTAATTTATCTTAATTTACTTTAGGTATTTTAAATTATTTTTATCTAGAACCTAAATTTGCCTATGAAAATTGTGTGAACAAATATTTCAAGTGTTTTTTTAACAAGCATATAAAATACCCATGTCAATTTTTTATCAGTAGGCGATTCAAGCCATTTTTATTTTATGTCTATATTTACCTATAGAAAGTATTGAAAATATTGCATTGTTTTTTATTACGAGTTACAAATATCCCTGACTATAGTGTGTTCATCTTAGGCGATTTGAGCCAATTTTAATTTTATGCTTTTTTTATCGTTAATCGATTCAAGCCAATTTATTTTAGTCTTTTTCAAAAATACCCCCTGGCTATAGTGTGATTGAAAAAAAATTTATTCAAAAAAATATTTCAATTTTATTTCAAAAATTCACCAAAATTTGAATTTAAAAAAAATGTTCCATAAATTTGAATTTAAAAAATAAATCGCGCCAAAAACTCGAAAAAAATTTGGAAAAAAAACACACACATAAAAAATTTGGAAAAAATTCGAAAAAAAAATTAATTAAAATACACACAAAATTAATTAAGTTGATTACATCATTATGTTATCAAGATAATCCGAAAATAATCTGTAAATAAACCCCCCCTCCCCGTATTTTATTATGCAATGGTGTGTGGGCGCAGATAGCTCCTAACTACCTACTCATCACCAGTTTAGTTTTAATTACTATTTTTATTTAACCTGTTTGACAATGCTCTGTTTTATATGCTTTTCTGGTACGAAAACATTTATTAATATCAACTGAGCTTCCAAATATCTTGTTGGCAAAAAGGATTTGTTTTAATTTAATTTTCTAGGGTTGTGTCCTGATCTGTCTTTGACTCTTACCATAACGCATTCAAGAATATTATACTATTCCACCTATGTACCCACGGTAGTTGCCATGTTAGTACTGTACATAGTGGTTTAAAACCCATGAGCAGATGAGCTCCATTTATAAAACTACTCGTCATGATATTTTCACTTACTGATGCCTGACTGCTGATGGAAGGTCTTACGTCTCTTTCATTCTATATCCTTGTCCATCACTATCTATTTATGTGATTAGTATTTCCATTAGTAAACATAACTCATTATTTATTGATTTATCTTTCAAATATTTGAACAGGGATCTACCTTTATTTCTCAGATTTAATTACGAATGTTAATTATTTTTGAAAAATTTTCCGCAGTTTTCCGCCATTATTTATTGAGAAATTTCCTATTTCATCTGTTTATTCGTTATAAAAATTGTATTTTATTTCAATCTGACATTTAGGTTCTTTTTTTAAGATTCTATTATATATGTTACGGTTATTTAAAAATCAAAATTAGAGCATTCATCAGTCTATTCTCATCACAGCGTAAGTTATAATAGTTTATTGCACTTTAATGATTGCTAACTGAAGATTAAAAAACTAGTAGTTTACTCCCAGCTAGTTTTCTAACTTCAGATTACAGCTTCGTTTTAGTTCACTGTAACCTGAACTTTTCGGTGTCCAACTCCCTAGCCTGTAAACAGCCAGACCGTTTTTACTGTTCGGCGCTCTGTCCACGCTATGGATGCATTTGATTTTAGAGGGGACTACATTCTAAAATCTCAACAGTGGGAAAGAGCAGTCCTTCTGCATCTCGCATCTTGGTATTTGAAACTTTTCTGACAGCGATCGGGGGTCAGAGCTAAAAATTTAAACCGAAAAGTGATTAATGATTATGATTATTGATCATTGCCTATTTTGAATGAACTTACGCATCTATTTATATTGATTTTGTGTCTGTGTGTTTGCTACTGCCTGGAGCATTACATATACGCCTACGGATTTTCGTTCATAAATACCTTTCTTTTCAATTTTAACTTGATTTTTATGTATCCATATTTAGTAACAGTTTTTAATTTACTTTAATTTAAATTAAATTCACTTTTTTATGAAGTTTCTTATAGAAATTCATATTTTAATTTTTTTATTAATTCATTTCTATCGTTTTATTTTAATATATCCAAAATGGAAGATTTAGTTATGATTTCTTCGTTTCATAATTCTAGCCAAAATTAATTCAATTATTGCAGAATCGGGGTCTTTCGTTTGTTAATTCAACCATAATTTAAGCTCTTTTGTTTGATGATCATTTTGTTTTGCAGAATTATGGCCTTTCGTTTGTTAATACAACCATAGTTAAGGCTCTTTTTTATTTCATTATTTCCAATTTAAGATGGCAATAATTATGCACTATAGTGGTTCATTAATTTTATTTTATTTTAAATTAATATTTTGTATTTCCCATGCGTTTTTTATTTTCTTTAAATGTGTTTTATTTATACTTCTACTGTTTTTTGTTTTGTTATTTTGTTTTAATTGGTGTGAGATAATGAACATTAAATGATATTGGTCTAGTTTTCATCATATGCAATTTGACGGCTTTAAAAATTGATTAATTATGATTAATTGATTAACTGAATTAATTACTAATTATAATTCTAACCCAGCATTTATTGACTTTGAATTACTTTATACAATAATCAAAATGCCTTTACTTGCTTGATAACCACAAAATGTATTGAAAAAGGTCAAAATTTTGAATTTTCCTGTCCTAGTTGTTAAATAAAATAAGCAGGAGTTATTTTAAAATTTTAGAAGTATTTTTAATAATTATTGGAAAAGTTCTTAAGCTTTATTGTTAATATAATGTTCTTATATAAGTTAGAAATTAAATTTAGTGTGTTTGGATTGCTGTTGTTGTTTTCAAATATATTAAATGATTAATTTATTAAGTCGAATAATTCTGTGATAAATAAATTTAACACAAATAGATATAATTGACACACAAAACATTATAAAGTCAAAAATTCAATCAAAATGTGCAAACGTAATAATTAATAGTTTTTGGTATTGGAGATTGCGACTGATGGTGAAAATAATATTTCTTGGGGCAATTAAATAGATATAACATATATTTGCTGTGTATAAATTGACTAATATAAGTGATAATGTAATGATTTTAGTACCAGTATCGAATATAGAGGATCCTTTTATTTGACAATTTTGAACATACTTTTGTAAATTATCAACAATTTATGTAAATTATAGTATATTAAAGTACTCTTTCTGACATTTGACAGTGAAAGTATGTTTGATGTTAAAGTCTTAGGAGTATTTCTCTCTAAAGATGAATGCACAGAAATGATGAAAACTTCTTTGCTATTTTTTTAAAAATAAAATTAATTGGTTAAACAAATTATTTTAGAAAATAATAAAATTCTAGAGTATATTATCATCATAAACAAAATTAATTTAATGAAAATAATTCTAATTAGAAAAAGGCTGCTAATCCACTCTCAGTCAGAAACATCACCTACGTTTGGATATATTTTTAATTTGTATAACTTTTTTAATATGAATGCTTTCCCTGTTATTTCTGTTAAATAAAATATCATCTAATTCAGTCTTGTTATTAGGGTATTTCTAATATATAATTAAAATATTTAAAAATATTTAAAAATATCTAATTTATCAATTTTCAATTTAAATATTGTTTTAATTAATGCAATCAATATATTTTCCAACAAATTAAAAATCAATAATTAATTTTAATTCAAAATATTGCCATTTGGTTATGAATTTAAATTATTCATAATTTGGAAGAGAATTTTAGATTTTCCAAAAGTAATCAAACTGGATTTCTACATAGAAGATTATTAATTAATGTTTTAAAATAATAATTATTTTTTTTAAATAAAGGGAAATTCGATTTAACTGGCTGACGGTTTTGTTGTTTACAAAATAAATTGTAATTATGATGGTAGTTTGATTAGTTTAGTCTGTTGCTTTCGGTTGAATAATTATCAATGTAATTCCAAAATATACACAAATAATTGTAATTATAAATTCTCAACATAATCAAGCTATTATTGTAGATTAAAAAAATATATAATTTAATAAACTTTAAATTCACAATCTATTTTGTATAAATAATTAAGTTCCCATTAAGGCATTAAAAAGGAAAAATATTTAATTTTCAATTATTTATTTTGTAATTATTATTTTCCTTAAAAATAAATATTTTCAAAAAACCAGTTTATGGATCATATTTTTCATTTATGAACATATTTTTCTTTTTCATTAAAAAATAAATGTCTTTTGATATTGAAAAATATATAGTTGACATATAATTATATATGTAAAATTTATTTGTTATTCACAACCATAATCTTATTTTATACAAAACTTTATACAGTCAACTAAAAAACATTAAAAGTAATTTCTTTGTTTTTCTAAACAACATTATTGTTTTTTGAATTTTAAAAAATGTTTTTGTTTATTTAATTACAAATATTTTGATATCAACAATATTTAAAATTCTAAAAAAAATACACTTTTCCCAATCTAAATGTCATGGAATTTGGCAAATGAAAGATTTATTAAAGTTAAATAGAACTCTATTTAAAGAGTTTATTCTTTTCAATTTTAATAAAAAATAGATATTTATCTAAAGAACAAACAATGTTCCCTTTATTAAAATTTATCAATGATTCCTCTGCATGAACTATCATGTTTATTTATTGGCGACCATGTCGATAGCAATTTTCATTGGAAATGACGATAAAGTAAATCTTGAAAAATATAAATTATTAAACATTTTAATAGATTTTATGCTGTTTATCTAATAAATTTACAATTAAAATAAAAACCATCAATTCTGTAAAACTTTGTCAAATATCTTACAATGAAAAATGAATATATAAATATTAAAATGTGCATTTTACATTCTACAACATATTTTGACATGTACTGTCATAAGTTAGATACGAAAAGTCTAGATGGATTTTAAACAGTTTAGTCGAAATAAATTAAAAAAAAGCATTATGAAATAATAAATCAAATATATTAAGATTATTTTATTATTACAAACATTTTAATGGAATTTAATAATATTTTTAAACTTTTACAGAACTGCATGTTAAATTTACATAATCTTGCACAATGGGAGGTCATATCATATTTTAAATAAGATAATACAAATTCAACAAATACTTCTTTCCCCAAAACTACTCCTAAATCTCCTATTTTGTACACCAAAATTAATCAGGTCTATCATTCAACAGTGTTGAAAAACCTGATCAAAGTCATTACTTTGTAAGTAGCAAATAGTGAGAAGTATCATTTACCACAGAAGCTTTTGATTGGCTGAATAAATGCATGAGTCATTTGACGAGTCACAAGTTGACAAACATACTATGAGTCATAAAGTTATTTGATGAGTCTATATAGCGATATAACAAAGCCAGTCTGTCAGTGTTAAATTGTTTTTGTTCCTCTTTCAAAATTATTTTAAATTAACAATAATATATCATTTAAATTATTTACATTCTCAATGTTATTATTTCCGGCAAAGTGTTGACTCTTGTTATCAGTAATGTTAGTTTCAATATTTAGCATGGAAATAATGAAATAAAAGGTAAGTACGTTGCAGCATTTATAATAATTCTTAATATTTTAGTGTTAAATGTTTAAATAAAAAAAAGAGAAAGAGATACATGTTTATCAAAATATTTCGTGAATTTCCTTCTGAGCATCTTCAGTTTACGTTTGTCAAGATTTATTGCCAAGATTTAATGCACCCAATATACCAGTATGCATGATTTATTTTAGAATATTATGAGTCTCAAAGCCTACGAAATCATTTGCGCAATGCGGCAAAATATGTTTCCAAACTGCCCTCAGATTGCTGACAGTAATTTTCTCCGATATTTCTTCCAAAATCCAGTTAAAGTTGGTGCATTTTCCCTTGACGTTGCTTTTATAGCTTGCGAAAATGTTCGGCGTAAATAATAGGCTCTGAATCTTGCAATGACACCTTAATCCATTGGTTGAATTAATGAGGTAGTATTTGGGGAAAGAAAAATTATTTTTATATTTTCATAGTAATCAGAGAGCCCAGTTGGACGACCTGGTGCGTTATCTTAAATCAATAAAATTTTATAATCTAAGCCATTTTCTTTGCAATAACGCTCTGTTGCAGTACAAAAATAATTTTGAAACCAATCTTCAAATTAAGTTTTTGTCACCCATGCTTTTTTATTTGCACGCCATAATACAGGAAGCGTATTTTTAAGTGCTCTGGGATTTTCAGCGCGATAAACTAGCATAGGCTTTAGTTTGAAATCCCCTGCAGCATTTCCACCAAATAAAATTGTTAGGCGGTGTTTTGAAATGTTAGATCCAGGACATGCTTTTTGTTTCTCAGCAATAAATGTGTGTGTCGGTAATTTTTCCAAAACAATCCTGTTTCGTCCACATTAAATATTTGTTCATCTTGATAGCCACCTTCTTCAACAATTTTTTTTAATTCTATAGAATAATTTAAAGCTGCTTCCTTATCGGCACTTGCACTTTCACCAACAATGCGTACATTGTGAATTCCACACCGTCATCATGCAGCTTAATTATGTTTAACTTTTGTTCTAATGCCAACCACTTGCGCTTAGCAGACGTATCTTTATTTTCCCCTTTTCTTTTCGTGGTCATGGTAACAATAAAAATTTGATAATTACAAAAATTTAATTAATTCAACTTAATTAGGCTAGAGCTGGTTGATATAAAATTTATTGATATAAAAAATTTTTTTTATTGATTTAAAATTATAATTTTATAAATTTTACATCGCTTTATTGTAACATACATTTTTCGCATAATATTAATTACTAAACAGTAATTTAAGTAAATATATTTTAATCGGAGTTTGACTCTGCAAATTGCAAATGTATGTACAGTATCCAATTAATATTTTATTTATTCTTAATTACATTTTGTAATATTATAAACTTACACTTTTTGTGATTTCATTATGTTTTGTGAATAGTAAGTCTATTTGTATTATTAAGAAATTTATATTTTAAATGGCTAGTTGACACGTTTTTGCGCATTTTATTTATAAAAATACTATAAATTTTAATTTTTCCCTACCAAAAAAACGCACTATAGTGAAACCGCACTAAGCGAGGTATTGCTGTAATTAAACACAAATTATACCTCTACTGATCACTGAAAATAAAATGTGTACTGAATTCCAGATTTTTCTAAAACCTTTCATTTTTGAAATCCAACCCTATTAAAATATTTGTGTTTTTTGCAGATTCAGTAGATCCTTAGAAAAATAAGCTTATATTTAAATAGGAAGTGTTTAAACCATATAAATAAGCAGTAGTTAAGAAAAACATGCCATTTTGTTAGTCAAAACTTAAAATATTAAGCAGATGGTCTTCACAGGATAAGAGCCACATATTTCATGTAAAAGGCCGCATGTTTACTAACCATACTTTAGTCATTGAATGTGTGATTTTATGTATAAATTCATCAAGTATCCTTATATAATAAATCAGTAACACTCCATCGTTATATGTTATAAAATATATGATGTGTAATCGGACGGCAGAATGTCTTTCAAATTCTTGTTAAAAGAAATTAATATGATTATAAAGTATTATAAAGTATTAACCTATAATAATCATTTTTGTTTAAAGTTAAAGTAAATGTTACATAGTATTCACGTAAAATGTTAGCTAGCAAACATCGGCTTTTATTCAAAAATAAATATAAAAATAAATTAAAATAATTTCAATTAATTTGAATTAATTTAATATTTACGTCAATAATTAATCTACTTGTAACCTATCAGAAAATAATATTTTTTAGTTTAGCAAATGAAACTGTCACTGATCAATCTGTTAGTGCTATGATATTTTGTCCTAAATTTTCTTAGAGAAAATATATGTTTTTAAAATAAACAATCTCATCAGCTTCCTTGCTGGACATGAAATAAAATGTTTCCCATTAATCTGTCACGTAAACTTTGAACGATTTTTATCAAACTACTGTTACTTTTAGGCTGTCTGTTACACTAAAACTTCACTTATTTTAAATTACATATGTCTGATATTTCTCTGTTTTTACAATAAAATTCAACTTTTCAAATTTCTAAAACAGCCGTTGAATATATTTTAAAGAAATTAATATTTAATTTGAATCAATTTTCTATGAAAAAATTATAATAATAAGTGCATAATATAATGTAAGATTTTATTTAATTTATCAACTAATACCAAAGCAACAAAAAGAAACAATTAATTAATAAAGCATAGATTAAAACAATAATAATTCAAATTTTAAACAAATAACAAGAGAAAGAAGTATTAATTATTATTTTAAATACCAAGTGAATTAATTAAAATAATAATGAGATTAATTAAACTGTTAATTATCTCACAGTTCTATAAATTTAATCACATATTCTATCCACTCATATAAATATATTTCTATTTTTAATTATTCATTTATTTGTTTATGTGCAATAGTAGAAATTTCTAAAACCATTTGTAAAGAAATAATTTTATAAAATCATATTTTACAATGTTTAACAATATTTTTTTTCTAAATTGTTTTCAAATATTTTCATTTTAGGCTTTTGTCTTATATTTGACATAAAATTTTAAGTATTTGTAACTGCTGAAAATTTGTGCAAAAAATAAAATAATTTATTGATATATAATATTAAAGGAATAAAAGATTGAACTTCTACAGAACACATTTTTTACTTGTGTTTGCTCAAAAGAGAAAGACTTTTGATATAAAAATCTAGCAGCTAATTAATAATCACCAATTAATATATTTTTTAATTTATTCTTTCTTTTTTATATTAGGATATTCATATAAATAAATATCTGAAATCTTTTTTATGAAAAATATTTTACCTTTTTTGGTTGTTTGAATCATATTTTTTATTGGTTGTATAATCAAAGACGAAATGATTTGGATGTAGAAATAGAAACTAGTGGAATAAACTATATATATATTGATTATTTATTACTTACAAAATGTAAAAAACTGGGACGCCATATAAGGTACCGTAAAACTGGTTTAGACTTGCGAATATTAATAAAACTTATGAAAACATCCAAAAACTTAATCCTAATCATAAGTCTTCATTCTTTTAGAACAAATATTAGTATATGCTTTTGTAAACTTATGTGATTTATTTGTAGTATAAGAGGAAAATCTGAGAACAATTTATTTTATTATTTTCAAATTAATTGATGTAGAAAATACTAAATATGAAGAAATAACGAATAGAAAATAAAAACAAAAATAAATATAATTATAATCTCAAAGTACGGGATAATTATTTTGAAAATAGCATGTCAAATAAGTCTAAATAAAATTACTCTAAGAAATGATATTTATCTCACAAAATATTGTTTAAGAAAACCGAATATAGGATATTAAAGAATGATATAAAAATAGTTAATGCTTTCTCATAATTGTCAAAGTTTTCATAAAATATTTATTTGTTTTATTATTAGTAGTTGGATGTGTTCACGTTAGACATTTAATTACATAACATTATATAAAAATTGACCTTTGGCCTTAAGCTTTGGCACATGCACATACTTTAATTTAAGGGTGAGCAAACCTTTTATTGCAAGAAATTTGTACGATTTTGCTAGCCGGACATATACGCACGTTATATGTTCTAATTTTATTCAATTTTAATAATTATATATGGATATCTAAAGGTTAAAACATTTCGAGGTTGAATTATAGGAAAATTGAAAAACGTTTATGATATAATAAATATTTTAAGTTTCCAGAACTTATGGATGAGAATTTTAATAATTTTTTTGAATGTCTTGCTGGATAGGTAATTGTCGTGACGAGCGAACTTTGCCCATCTCTACTCTAACTGAAGTCGATTTTTACATGTGTCGACTGTTATGAATCCCATTTCAATCCATCCTACTACCGACCACATCCATTACTACTACTAATAGTGCTGCTGGTAAAGTGTTTATTTATAATAAACGGCACGGCAGATATTTTCAAAATATTTATAAATTTCTTGTATCACAAAGTACTTTACCAAATACCATATGAAATAATTGTAAATAAGAAGTTATTTTATTAAACACAGTAAGTACGAACTTTACATTATTTGATTTGTACTAAATTCCAAGTTCTTACCATGTTCATATTTACTTCATTTAGAAATCTGTCGGAAACTGGTGTATTTTCTGAAACCCTTTATACAAATAATAATACTAAGCTGTAGAAATTTACTTTCTTTAAACATATAAAACGCGAAATTAATTGATATGATTAATTATAAAAACATATTTGTTTAAAATTGTAAAAATCAATATTTAAATTAATTTTCTTTTAATTGAATATTGCGTAAAAATATTTTCAAAATAATTGATACAGTTACATATAATATTTATTTCATTATATTATTAAACTTTTATTGTTGAACAACCTTTCTAAATATTAGAAAATATCACTGAATATGCCAAAATATATAATAAATGTCATGTTTGACTGACGTCTTTTAAAATTTTATTTTAATTCTGATATTTTTAGTACTAGAAAATTAAGTTAAAAACATGTTATTGTGAAAAATAATATTAATTATTTGTAAAAGGTATAAATAAACAAATAAAACTTTTAATCAAATAATATAAGTGGAATTGAAATTTAATTGCTTATCAAATCTTGTACGATTATCCATTTAATAAATAAAACCTATTAGACAAAATATCGATAGACAAACAATTTATTTATCTACTCACAAATATTTAGAGCCAAGATGTCATTTTAATTTATCATTGATAAGATAAGCAGCTTCCGAGAAGTTTTGCCATCATAAATTATTTCAACAAAATTTATTCACTTTACATTTGAAACTATTTAGTTTTATTGACAATTTTCAACTTCATTTGCTAATAAATTATTTTTTAAATTTATTAGTTCTTACAAGTCACTGAAATACTTACAACAATAACAATAATAATAAAATTAAAATAATAATTATAAACCAGTGATTCCTTGGTAGCAGGATAAATTAAGATACCAGATAAGTGAATAATAATAATAATAATAATAATAATAATATCAATAATAATAATAATAATAATAATAATAATAATAATAGTAATAATAATAATAATAATAATAATAATAATAATAATAATAATATAAGTATAAAACGGTGATCCATGGTAGCAGCATAAATTAATATATCAGATAAGTGAGTAACAAAATAAGCCCTTTCTGCGAATTAATAATTATATTTTTGAAAAAAGTTTCGATTATTACTTCGCAACAAAGGATTATTTTGTTACTCACTTATCTGAAATAATAATTATAATAATACATAATCACACAAAATTGACAAAAGAACTAAATTAAAGAGAACAACAATCCAAAATATATCTTCAGCTACAATATATTTCGACTGATTACCAGTCATCGTCAGGTACATTGTCTTGAACTTTAAACTACCGTATATTTCGGCGTATAAGGTATTGCATTATCTTTTATTGATATGAAGAAGGCGTTCGACTCCGTTAATCACGATAGTATCTTGCGAGCAGCCACAATAGCTGGCTTTCCCAAGCTACTTTTGGGCTACATTAAAGAGAGTTATAACGGAGCCGACACCGAGGTTGAAAAAATTAAAGCATATCAATGAATAATTCATTGATAAAATACAGTTTTGAATGATAGCCCGGAATTATTCTCCCTTCGCTAACGAGCATTGTTGATTATTGCTAACCAACCTTCAGCACTTCAAAACTTTCCAACGCAGGGATCGCGAGTTTTTACTAACCATCTTATCGTGAATTACCTTATCAAGTGCTCCCTCTCCATAGACCCCTATTTTGAGTTCATCACTACCTTGATTAGCCGATCAGACCCAATCCAAACCTGACCTTCAAATCATAACCGGAGTTATGAAGTTTTTCCCACCTTCACCAGATTCATGCACGCCTGTACCAACTACATCCCCACTATCAATCACCACTACCCTGAACGGGGGTCCTATAGTTATACATGTTTACCAAGTTACATTTGTCCAACCCTACCTTAGTAAGGCATTGCACCCTGATACCTAGTAGATCAATAATCAGCATTTATTATCAAGTTATATTTGGCCAGCCCTACAGAATAGGGCGTTATACCTTGATAATTGCTTTATCATTAGATTACTAGAGCTGAATTACTTCACATTGTTATTCTTGCCCATGTATAAAATAAGATATTTAAATGAAACCCGCAAGTTAATCAGTAACAAATGAAACCTTTTGCATTCAAATCATTACTATTTGATTACTCCTCAGTTATAGTTCATTAACCCACCAACGTTTTAATATGCAATCCTTATATCCTGATTCAGTAATATAAGAAAAGCTGTGGTTTAATTCTCCGTAACCTCAGGTGACATCGGATCGAAAATATAATACGCGCAAGCTGGATGAATCCAACTCACTTGCCCAACCTTAGAGGTTATTAGCCCGTGTGAGTATTAATCACTAATATTTCTATTAGCGAATTTCCCTAGACGTATGGAAAGTTAAGTTCAAGACTTCGCTGTTACCTTTAAGATAAATGTAATCCGAATATCATCCAGAAAACCCAGTAACTTGATAATCCATCCCTTGTTTATCCATCTGATCGTTCCATTTCGTATGGATATATAAGTTATAGACGTCGCTGTTACCTTGATAGAAATGTAATCCAAATATCATTCAGAAAACCAGTAACTTGATAGCCCTCCCTTATATACCCATCTGATCATCCAAGCCTTTAATAATGATACCTGTAAGGGTCCCATACCCCTTACAGCCAGCTATATATCAATTACCTATTGGTAAATTTGTAATCCAGAAACTGTAAGTGAGCAGCAGTATTCCAGAAAACTAGTAATTGATATTTCCCGGCTTTTTAGTATCACCCGATCAATATAATTGCTCCAACGCGCAGTCCGGAATGAGCAACTCATCCATTCCACTTCCTTACCGTGCTTAAAAGGTATACCACAAGAGTACCACTCTTTATAGCCGGTGGCTTCGTTGTAGATTTCAGTAATGGCAAAAGAACCAAGACTAAATCTATTTGTATCTTCCCATCAAACTTGGTCGCAAACTACGGCAGTGCGAATAAACTTCCCAAAAAAATACGGCATCAAGGCTGAACTAGATTTCTCTAGCCGTACAGGTAATAGCCCGGATTCTTACTCCCTTTTTACGGTTTCACCACTCACAGTCCCAGAAACCCTAATGCCAAAGTACTCCTAATTTCCATCCCGCATCTACTGCCCCAGTCATTGAATCCCGATTCCGGAGGGTCTGGATCCATACTGAGACTAACCCCATTGCCCCCCGTTTACTCTCTTTCCCAATAAAATTAAATGAATTATAGAAATAGTAAAATAAAAATAAAGAAATATAAAAAATAATTTTAATTAGTCATAAAAGATCCACTTCAGATATATATAGATAGTATAGATAAGTATTATAAACTCGCTACTTGTATTTATAAATATAAATATACCACTACTCATCCTTTGTTCCAAGCACAATACATCCGAGCTGTCCAGTTAAGGACTTTAAGCGATATAATCATTGCATCTGATTTGTTAACTCCGATTTTCCTCACGGTTTCCCATGAGTCACTGGCCCACAATCCCCTCCAATTGAGAGTGATTGCTCCAAATTCAACAGAATCTGCTCCAGCATTTTTAACCCAATCAGCAATAATTTTATCGTTATATACTTCAGACTTAAGCGTATTGCGCTCATTCAGATTACCCACATCTGAAACGACTTGTATATCAAGGACCATTGCTTTTTTATCCTTAATTACTACCAAGTCGGGTTTTCGAATAGTGGCCCCATATGGAATAATTGGCTCTACCAATGTCTTCCATTCACCCTTCCTCGCGACGTCCGCTATATAATGCATAACCTTATTGTGTCTTTCCACTCTCAACCCATGAACTTTCGGACATGTTTGAGCTATGTGGTTAAGACTACAGGGCATTAAACAACCCATTTTACATTTAATTTGTGGTATACCACTTTTATTTAACCTATTAAGTCTTACCGGGGTTCCAAATAGGTTCCCTCTAACCTTAATACTATTAATGAAGGAACGCCCTTTCATTAATTTACCTTTTGCCCTGAGCCAATCATGCGCGAATGGTATCTTCTCGGCCTCTCGAAGACCTTTACCATCACATTTGCTAAGTAAGAGTTCCCGATTCGCCTCATAGTACTGCACTTTAGAAGTGGCAATAGAGTCCCCAACCCTTATGGGTTTACTCCATTGTCTGAATGCTTTCTTTACTACCTCACACGTAGTAAGAGCTTGGATACGAGTATCCTTACTCTTGTTACCAATATCAATCAATTCCATCAGTCGACTGTGATCAAAACCTTGAGAGCGGAAATGATGAACAGTCATTCCAATGTATATGGTATTACACCCATGACATATAAATTGAAATCCTAGATCCGAACAAAATCTAATTAGAACTTGAAATCCACTTATAAACACAAAATTTAGACCACAATTGTATTCACTGACATTAATAAATTCTTTCTGTCGACAGTTATCAAGAACATGAAAACGGAGATGGCATGTAGTCATTCCAATGTATGTGGCATTACACCCATGACGTAAATATTCATAACCAAGATCTGAATACCATCTAATTAAGCCTTGAAATCTATCAATAAACACGATGACAATCCTATAATGCAAAATACAATCCCAAAACCAACCTCACTATGTAAATTAAACAAAACTGATTCATTCATTGACAGTTTTTCATTCATTGAATTTCTACCTTTCTTCCTCATTGATAAAACATAATCACACAAAATTGGCAAAATAACTAAATTAAAGGGAAAACCAATCCAAAATATATATTCATCTTAGATTTTGTTTTGATCTTGATTTTAATTAATCAATATTGGTACAATAAAATTTGAAATTCAACAAAATATATTATAATACTAGATTACATTAATGCTTAATAAAACTTTAAAATAAAATTTTAAAGTTTACAAAATAAAATGACATACATGTTCCATACATTTTTAACATATCTGCAACATAGATAATTATCATGAAAAAAGATTATAAAATTCATATAAATGTGCAATTCCAAAAGAATTGAATATATTTATCGCCTAATAATAAATAGTTTATTCTAAATTATAGCTTTAATTAAAAATTTAATTTTTTTAGTTTTTAGATAGCAAAAGATGAAATTTTGAATTCAATACTAATTTAATGTTGGACATATTGATCCAAATTTTAAGCATTTATAGAATTTATCAATATAAATAATAATTCGTTATTTGTCTAATTAAAAAAATAATTATAACTAACTACTGTACAAAGATTTTTGAATTTTATCTTTCTATATTCCTTAGTATCTTTTACATTAAACAATTATATAAATAATAAAAAGTAATTGTTTTATTATTCTCTACTCTTTTTATTAAATTTATAACTTCTCAACTAATGTAAAGATAAGAAATTTATTTTTATAAATAATTTATTCTTTTATTGTTTGACAATTCACAAATATTTTTCATCTTTATAATGATTCTTTTTTAATTGTTTATGCTTTACCACTGAATAGAAAATGTGAAATTGACTTTGGTAAATACAGCTTTAAATTGTTTGTTTTAATATTTCATTAATATTTTTTATCTCTTATCAACATATAAGTTTATTGTTATACAAGTCAAGAGTTAGTAAGCTTTTGTTTTTAAAATGAAAAGCAAATTGTTGTCATCGGTAATTATATTTTTGTTTCAATCTTTCAAAAGATTAATAATCGAATGTGATATTATTTTATTAAATTGTTTCAATTCATTTTCACTGAATAAATTTTTAAACCAAGAAAATGTTTATTTTAATATAAATAATATTAAAATACTTTATAAGTTTATATTATAAATATTAATTTAAATTTTCATAAGGTATGTTTATTATGAAAATATTCTCTACACATTTTCATAAATTTTGTAATAATATTTATACATTTATTAATTTAATTCTTCTTAAGTATTTTTCTTTTACTTACTCAATACTCTTTATTAAGTATTAAAAGATAAAAATGTTTAATTGTTTTCGCAAATTTACTGTGACAATAGAAAAATAATATTAATAAGTAAAACAATATTCATTTTTAAAGATAAATAACAATTTCATTCACTAATTTTAAAATCTTTATCGAAAGATTTGTATTGTTTTGAATTTTTCAAATAAGAGTCATTCTAAATAAATAACAATGCAAACGCTGATTAAAACTTTATTCATTATAACAAATAAATTTACATAAAAATATTTACTTTCACCAAACTTTAAAAGGATTTCAAAATTCTTTTGTGATATTTGTCTTGAATGTCTTGGCTAACGCAGACTCTGTTCTTATACGTGATAAATTAATTTTTTATGGTTTATGAAGACTTTGAAGACCTTTAGCAGATAACCTGCTCACTGAGTATGTTTACCAATTAGTTCATATAATTTTTTAAACATTTTTAATATGCCACAATCAAGTGGCACTTTAAAGTTTTTTAGGTTAGTTTTGACAACCAAAGTGACATTTACATTAAAAATTATTTTTTAAATAAATTTTATAAACAAAATTATTAGTTCATAATTATTAATGTTTTTTATTTATATTTAATAATTATAAAAAAATAATAAAATATTTTTTAAAAAATCAAAGAATTTGATATTTAACTTATTCCTTGAAATATCTTCGTCATTTTCAGTAGAATTTCATGAATGAGGCAGGGGTAAAATGCAAATATATCTAAATTTCATTATTTCAAAAACACAGTTTAACGTTTGACTTTTAATTTCTAGGATTTAAACCGATAACTGAAATTTATTGTTCATATAAGTAAAATAAGCATTTTCATTCTAACTAATTTTATGGGTTTCAGAAATGCAGTTCAGTTTAATATTTTTTTAATTCCTTATATAACAACCGAAACGGTTGATTCTCAGGAATAGAAAAATTATTTGTCATTGTCTTTCTTTTCTTATATATTTCTATTTTTTAATTGTTTTCCAATATTACATATGGTTGAAGTGAATTCGTAGATAAAGATAAATTATATTGTAAAACATTAATGATGAAATTTTATTCTTACATACGTTTAAATCTATGTCAAAATTGGTGTATTGTATGTATTTGTTGATAAACAGCTATATATGTAAGTGAAAAAAAATAAATGTTTTATTATTTACTAAAATACTATTCCAAACTAACAAAATAATTGTTTGTTTAAATAATAATTTTATAATATATGACAAATTCAATATTCAAATTGAACTTATACACGTAAAGACTGTTCTTTGAAGGATTTCAATAAAATATTAAAATCCCATGAAAATATTTATAAAATATTTGTTAAAATTTTAAAACCTACTTTAAAGAAATGGTTATTTTTAAAATGAAAATTCGTTATTAGTTAAGAATTTCAGCCAATTAGAAGCGTATTTTACAGTTAATAATTTATCAATCTTTTAAAATAAATTAATCATTTTCTGTTTTTAATTGGTTTATATTATTGAAACTGTTCAGGAAGTTATTAGGGTCCATTTCAATAAACTAAAATTGTTTGAATATATAATATGCATTTTTAAAATGTTTTTCAAAAGCATGTAAGTCAATTTTGCCTTTATGAAAATTATTGTTTAATCAAATGTAATAAAAATGAGTTTTGGATTATTCTTATTCCTTCAATAATAAAACTTAGGATTTTTAATTTCACTTATTTAAAGGATTTTTTCAATTAGTTGGTTTGCTGAATATTCGTTTAAAAATAATGTTGTTTAAGTAATTAGAAAATACAACACGGATATCGTTTTAAAAATATAATAAAAAATTAATATTTTAATAGTCTTACTAATGTATATTGTTTATTAATTAATTCTTTATAAATAAAATTTATTTAGTTTTAAACATTTAGATAATATATTGTACTTAGATTATCTTTCATCAGTAAAAACACATTAAAGAGCAGCCTAAAACATTTTTATACTAGTAAATAAAATTCCATATAAACTAGGAAAAGGAAGATAATATTAGATGAAGATGAAAGATTTTCTAATTATTTATATTTGTTGCTTTTAATGATACATTTATATGTTTTTGTTCAACTCGAATTATTGGCATAACGTTTTTCAAATGTCTTTGAATAAGAAAATCTAAGAGCAATGAAGAAAACGAAATTTAATAAATAATTTAATATACAATAATATTTATTATCATTTAAGCCTTTGATCTTACCATTTTATTTATTCTCTTTCTTTTTGACAAAAATTCCAAATGTTATTTTCCATTGTATTAATTGATTTATAATCTCAAAAAGTGACAATAAAGAAACTTATAAATAACTTTTCAGTATTTTTATTTTTGAAATTAACATTATTATTACCTAATATAAACATTATTATTATTTTTTTTTTATAATATTTTATTCAATTTTTATTAATAATTGTAGTTTATATTATTTTCATACAGTTTACAATTTTGGGTCTGACAGTTGTTCAAATAATCTACAATTTGTTTAGATCCTAATAATTATTCCTTTTTTCCAGTTTATCTAAATAAATTTAATGTATTATATTTTGATAACGGATTTATATAATCAAGTTTTGTGTTGTTTTGTCTTATAAGTAAATAAATATTATCATTTTAATTTATTAACAGTTGATATATAATATTTTTCATATTAGTAATTTTCACCATTGATTTCTTTTCATTTTCAAATGACATATTTAAAAATATTTGACTATGAATCAGTAAAGATATCGATGATTTTGATATTCAAAAATTTTCGGCATTGTCTATTTCTAGTGATTATTATATCTTTATTGATTTATAGTCAAATATGTTTTAATAAATATAATGCCATTTTTCATATTTTAATAAAACTTTAATTATTTAAATCAAAGAAAAATATCAGCTGTTATTAAATTTTATTTTCAAAATATTTTTATTATAATTATAGTTTATTCAAGAGTTTTCATCTCTATAAATAATATATCTATATATTTTCATCAAATAACGTTTTATAATTATACTATTTTTTAATTACTTTCAGTATTCTATTGGTTAATATTTTGAGTTGTATTTATAAATTGTAAAAATATATATTTTTAATAGAATTATTGACATATTTAAATATTTCATTAATAATTGGTCTCTTTGAAAAATAAATCATAGACATAAAACATGTTTCATATTATTTCCGACTTGAAACTGTTGGTTAATAAAACAATCATAATTTAAAGATCGTAATAATTAACATATTAAATAATTTATATATATATATATATATATATATAAACTTCCAAGTAAAATATGTGATCTAAATCCTTAATATATAGAAAATATACCATTCTTAAATCATATAAGCTAAAATTATTCTGGGATTTTGGCATTCTTTGATTACTGAATTTTTGAACATTGTAATAAATACTAAAAAATTAAATTGCCTGTAAAATTGCTACTGTATAAAAAAAGATTTTAATATTTAAATTTTTAATATATTAATAATTATTGTATATTATACATTTTGTGTATGTTTAATTTTAATTAAATTCCAAAGAAAGTGACAATTAGATTTTTGCACAACATAAATGCATCTCGATAAAATGTATAACTGCCTTTACCTTTTTTCATAAATAAAGAAAATCAACAAGCAAAAGCTTTCAAATTATAATAAAGTATCATTCTAGCATATGTCTTACCATATAATTCGACAGTTTTTTGTCATCATACGGTAGGATAAACACATACTTTACCTAAATAAAGATTTAATAAACAAATTAGACAGATTTTATAAATTATTAAATATTTTTGTAAAATAATTTTAAGATAAAAATTAAAGTTTATTTATCATTAAAAATTTTTTTTATTATTTATTTATTTATTTTGGTTTTTAAATTTATTATTTTACACACACAACTCTTATTGTACTAAAAATTTTTGAAATATCTAATTTATATTTACAAAACAAAGATATTTTTAAAAAATTAAAATATGTCAATTAATTTAGAGCAAACATCAATTCTGCATTCAGTATTCTGTAAAGACCGAAATACCTCAGGCTCATTAACCGGTATAGAAGTTGACATTACTCACATTGCTCATAATCAAGTTTTGTTGAAAATTACAGGTTTGTAATGCTATTTCTTCTTTTGTTTACTTTATTTATTATCATAAATTTATTTATATTTTTTCATTTAAGGTTTTGAAATTACTTTTTGTTTTGCATTTTAAATTAAAATTCAAAGAAAAATCCAGTGTAATTTATAATTTTGTCTACATTTAAAGAAATTATTTGAACATTAAAGAAGTTCACATATTTACATAAAATTGTCAGTAATATATTTTTTTAAGTAAACTTATATATATATATAGATAGATAGATAAAATTTGTAAATAAAATAAATATATTATAATAAAATATTAACAATAAATGAATTTATAGTGTTACAAAAATGATGACATTTTTTAATAACCATGAGTGTGAATAAAGTCACAATTGTAGCAATAAATCTTGATATATTCAAGATTTCAATTTTTCAGTAACATGATGACCACATTGTATTTTTAATGATGTGAATGATACTTTGTTTTAAGATAAGTTAATGTCGTTAAGCAATGAAACAAATTTACAAATTGACAACAATCCGCAAATAAATCCAAAAGTATGCAGTGTTAACTATTTTATACTTTTCATGTCATTCGCTTAATTTAAAGATTTAAACAATATACATTTTATTCATACGTTTTTATTTTAATAAAGCCCTACTCGAGACGTTAATTTTACATTGCTAATACTGATATTCAACTAAAGAATATCACTAGCAGGGCTTCAATTAAAAGCCCCTTAAGCATAATTCTACAATTGTGACATGTTTGTTTTAAAATCATTAAATTTTATTTTTAATTTTATTTTTTTTAAAATAAATATAAAATCTTTAATTTTACATTTACCTATTTTATAAATTATCAGTTGTAATTAACTTTAAATAAATACAGTTTTATCAAAAAGGTATTTAAAATGATTAAAAAAACCGATTATCAAAATAATTTCAAATCAAAATCTTTGTTCAGAAACATTAAACGTTTGCAATTCTAAGATTTTTTTAATATTACTGACAAAAAATTTAGAATATAATGCATTAAATGAATTATCGAGATTAACATCTAAATCCCTTTGATAATAAAATGTCAAATTGAAAAAGAAAATATGAATGAAAGCGGCTTTAATGGATTATGTCTGTAATTTTATATTAAAATATATCGACTTCTAGTTAAAAAATAATTCCGTTGGAAACATTAATAGTAATAATAATAATAATAATAATAATAATAATAATAATAATAATAATAAAAATATTAATAATTATAATAAAAATAATAATAATAATAAAATTAATAATAATAATAATAATAATAATAATAATAATAATAATAATAATAATAATAATAATAATAATAATAATAATAATAATAATAATAATAATAATAATAATAATAATAATAATAATAATAATAATAATAATAATAATAATAATAATAATAATAATAATAATAATAAACAAATAATAAATCATTGTTGTTGAATTGTTTGACAAATAATTATTAAGCAATAAACACTTTGATTTTATATTTTATTTTTTGTTCAGCGTAATTGCTTTTTATTTGTTTTTCAAATGATTAAATAAAAAAATATCTTTTTTTCAATCTTCTATGTTTAATCTTCAAAAATAAGAAAATATTTCTATAATTGATCAGATAATTTCATTATTAATTAATTTTTTTTGATATAAAAATTATTTTTACTCAATCAATTTGTTAAACATTTATGCTAAATGTAATATAAATTATTCTACATATTTGATTTGAAATTAAATTTTTATTAATTTTCCAAATCTTTTCAATAACCGAAAATAGTTAATAGAATTATCCATAAATAAAACAATTTACTGTACTTTGAAAGTGCTTCCAAAATGTTTCTTGAATGCACAATTTATTGATTGATTCAGTGTTAGCTGTTCCTATGTCATTAACAGAAACTTTCGATTTAAAATGCAGATGATAAATTAAAAATAGGGTTTTAAAATTTTAATAATACTTTGAAAATTAAATTTATTTATGTTAATACATTTATTTTTATGTAATCTAATTTGTAAAATAATGACAAACAGCTTTTCTTTATAAAAAAAGATTTTAGCGGTGATAAAATGTCGCGATAATTTATTTTTTATTTTAGCCAATCAAAATAGATTATAATCCTGTGAAAAATGTACTGATTAAATTGTATCAACTTCACAAATATTCATGTCTACAACTTTTAATATTCAGAATTTTATTAAAACTATCAAATAGAAAACCATAATTTAAACAATTTTTTTTAATTTTATATAATACTAAATTTTAAAAGATATGTTATTTCATTTAAAAACAACAACTTTTATCAAATGAATTAGAGTCACAATATATTTATTTGAACTTTAATTTAAAGTTTAACAAATTTTATCAACCATATTTTAAAATAGCTGTCATTTATGTACATTTGTTTTCCCCCTTCCTTTAATAAGTAAATACATCATAATTTGACAGACATCTTAAATATAATATGTACAAATTATGCTCATCTTAACTAAATGCCATATTAGAAAATATTATCTTTATTTTTTATAGTTTTTTCTCTCTATGAACTTTATTATATAAATATATATTCTGTCATGTTGAGTCTATTATCCAATTTATTTGATATGGTGGTTCACATTGTTTCTTTATTATTATTTGAAAGTAAATAAAGCGAATATAAATAATAATTTTGCCTGAAAATTATTCAAAGTAGGTTTTCAAAAAATATATAAAATGAATTAGAATTTGCATTTAATTATTTCTCTTGAACAAAACTAAATCAATTAGATATTCTAGTATTACAAATATAATTTTCCCTTTATTTTATATTATAAATTATAAATTTAATATCAACCAAAATTTAAATTAAAACTAGATAAATGGAAATCTCTAAATGCTATAGTATTATGAATTTTGCATTTAAATAATTTAAATAATTAACTTTAAAATTAAAACTTTTTTCAAAAGATTTAATCAACAATAAAAATAATATATATTTTAATTTTAAAAACTAATCCATAAAGTTTTAAATTTTAAAAATACTAAATTTACTTATCTTTAGAAAATGTATTACTTGTTAAAATATTAGAAATTTAATTTAATTTTACAATAATAATATAAATATTTTTAGGATATGCTACTCATCTTTTGACTTACTTGAACCTAACCTTATTTAAAAACTATATTGTTTTCCAACATCTAGACATATTAATTTATGAACTGTCAGAAAATCTGCAAAATAAAACTCGATTTTGGTTGGAATTTCAGATAAAATTGTATGACAATCAGAAATATACGAAATTTCCATTAACTCTAAATCTCCATCTGTCGGATTGTTTCAAAACATTAATTAGATATATTAATTTAAATTTAAAATTAATATCAAACAGATCTATGAATAACATAAACTCCACACTGATTTTTCAATTTCCAAACCAAATGGAATTAATCGAGATCTCAAAGCATGTCAAACTGATCGGATGGATAGCGTTGATATCAATTTTTGTTTTAATCTCCATTTTATGTTTGCTCTGTTTCATTCGAAATTTTCGAAATTCAAACTTGAATTTCTCTCCAAAAGAAAAATCAATAAATTCCAAAATAACACTGAAAAATAAATCATTCATCATCATTTACATTCTTCTCAGAATTACTTATTCTTTTCTCTTTACATTTACGACAATTCTCTCATTGATTCTCACTATTAGACATGCGCACAATTTTGAAAAGATCGGTCCGAAAAATCTTTCAACTTACTCAACTGACAATTCGTATTTAGTCAATCAATCTTCACTAATGAATTGTTCAAACAATCTCAAATTCAATTTAAATCATTATCTAGAAAGGTTTCAGAAAAAACGTACAGAAAACAATGAGATTTTCTACAATAGCCGTCAGTCGATTCAAAATGAAACGCTGACAGTGACATCGATTTTTCATCAACGATTAAAACAAATCACAGACAATCAAAGACATTCAATGGCAGACCTGTTAATTCTCAACGGGAATTTGTACAAAAGATTTTATTCAAAATATTTCGATCAGATTATCGATTCGAATTGGTTAAATCAATTGATGGAGATCTCCAACAATTCAAAAGATCTATATGGGAAACATTTTCACAGTTGGATTTGGAAAAACGATATCGATTTTTCCTTTGAGAAAATTCGGTTTTCCGAGCTGATTAATATTTCAGAACTCCTTTTTACAATTCAATCAATCAAATTACTTGAAACAAAGTGAGAAAGCATTTTTTGTTTAAAGTTATCAAATACTTTTAATTATTTTTTGTTATATTTTAATCTAAAATACAGAAAATAATAATATATTTAAAATATAAAATCAACGAAATTTAACAATTAATAAAATACGAATTGCAAAGCTGGAAAATTATTAGTTTTTCTTTAACTATGTATAATTTTTTTATAATTTATAGGAATTTGGTTTCGTAAACATTTGTGTTCTTTTCGAAAAAAGTAAATATTACATATATATATACATCTTGAAGTTTTATAGGGGATTAATCATTATAATTAGTTTTATATAATGAAGAAACGATCAGAATGAAAGGATAAAGTTAGTTTTTTGGGTGTTTTTAAAAATAGGTCAATAAAGTTTAATTTTAATAATAATAATAATAATAATAATAATAATAATAATAATAATAATAATAATAATAATAATAATAATAATAATAATAATAATAATAATAATAATAATAATAATAATAATAATAATAATAATAATAATAATAATAATAATAATAATAATAATAATAATAATAATAAATTGTAAGTTGCATAAATAACTATAATTGTAAAAAATCACACTATTTGCATATTTTAGTTGTATTATGTTATTTTTTAATTAACACTTGAAGCTAGTATAAACTAATGATCTCGGAATGTTCTTCAAAGTCACTCTCCATTTCATCAAAAATATTTGCGACTGAATTACATCAAAGTTTTAACTTAACAAAAAAATAAAGTAATAATCCTTTTCTACTTTTTTTGAAATTTTAAAATTTTCCCCTAACATTGTAATTTATGCAATTTTACTATTAATTTGTTTTTTATAAATATTATGAAAAATTATTTAAAATACAATTTAAAGGCTCAATGCGATATTATTATTATTTACTAAAAACACTTAATATTTAAAACTCTCGACATTTTGAGAAGATGTTATTTGCAATGAAATAAACCCCGATTATATAAATGAAACTTTTAATGTTTTTATTCAATATTTGAAAAAATGGAAATGATTTAATCTGATTATCCCATATAAAAGTTATACTAGATAACTTTATGTTTAATGTCGCGTAAATGCGTCATGATGAAAATAAGATTTAATTAAGCACAAAGAAACGAGCCCTCAATATAGATTAATTAGTTAATATATTATATTCCACATTGTTAAGTATCTGATATTCAAACAGCTGTAGAGCTTTTAAGTTATTTTTGTTATATGCATGTGTTCATGAATAATACATGATTAATATTATTTTATATGTACGTTTCAATGTAATATTTCTTCAATAAAAATATTTAAAAAATATAAATTTAACATCCGTTTCAAATTTCTAATGTGAAAATAATTTTCCCTTTAATCTTTACCGACTTTTACATAAAGAAATATTAAAGTCAGTTTAAATGAACACGTGTATACAAAAAAATACATTTTTGCACACAGTTGTTTTAAGTTGCTCGATTTATCAACTAATAAATAAATTAATTTTTAATTATTATTTTCTTTATGATTATTCACTGGAATTTTACATTATTAAATGAACTTAGATGAATTATATAAATTTGTAAAATTAACAACTTAATATATGTTGGCGACAATGACTGGAAGAAACTACATTAATAAAGGAAAAATCCATTAGTATAGAGTGAATGTAAAGTGGTGCACCGAAAATTCAAAACAATGTAATTTTAAATTATTTCAAATTTATTGGTAAGAATCTTAAATAAAAAAATTAATTATGTATTTATTAAATATTTTTATAATAATAAACAATTATGTATGCATTTATTCATTAATAATTAATATTAGATGTGTCCTACCTGGCGTACATATTGAACCTCCTTATTTTACCACAAACTTCAATATCACTAAATATTACATACACACTGTAATTACAAAAATAATGAATAAGAACAAAAACACTTTAATGTGATGTTAAATGAGCTGTCGGATGTTATGTAGAATGAGTTGTAGGACGAGCTGTTGAATGTAATGTTGGATTAGCTGCTAAATAAGCCGATGGGAAATTATTTTGTTTATTCATTACCATTTTCTATTATGTAATGAACATCCTTTCATACCCAAATCCTTTTATCATCTTTATTTGTGACATATATATATATGAATATAAGTTAATTTTATTATGAGATTATTTAAACATTAAAGCAAATGAAATTTAATTTTAATTCCTATTGATTTAATTATTTATTTTCATATTTTACAATGATCGAAATTTAAATGAGATTTACAATACAAAGGAAAACCGCTTTTCACCTTATGAGATTTTATTCGGGTGGCAACCCCGAATAAATACACCATTTGATGTTAATAACTTACATAATAATTTTTTTAGAGCAACGGAAATTAGATATATATTCATAAAAAAGTCATAAAAAACATTCAAAGTAATCAGGAGAATCAAAATACATATTATGAGAAAAAAGAATAAATGATCTAAGGAGATTAAAATTGGCAACATTGTATTGGTTAAAAATAAAATAATCAAGGTACATTTTCAAAATATTATGGTCCTTTTAAGATTGAAAATGTCATTAATAAATGGACATATTAATACGAAGTAAAGATAGAAGAATGCTTCAGAGAAATCATCACCAGTAAAAAAAAAACCGAATGACTCACGGAATGTTAGATCATATGAAACAAGTATATGGGCTAGAATACATATGACAAGATATTCTACCCGATCCACAAGAAACGCTAACAATGTGTACTGATGATTCTTACAATGGAAAATGTGATATATATGAATAAAAGTTTAATTATGAGATTGTTCAAATAAAATTTGAATCTGATTTGATTTAATTATTTATTTTTATATCTTAGTTTATATGTTAATATTTAAATATAACAATTTGTAAAGGCAAGCTTTGAAGTTTTAAAACTATAGAGTTGGTGATTTTTAGTAAAAATACGAAAATTGAGATAGATAAATGGTAGTTTCTTTCCATTTATGTTTTATTGGTGAACTCTGTGTCTTGTAATGTTACCATCTTAGCTTATACGCATTTTGATTTTCCTAACAAACTGTAACACTTGGGTATTAAAAAACCCACTCATCGTAGCCTTTATCTTTACTTTCATCTTTAAATTTACCTATCCCAAAGCCAAATTTTTTCAAATAAAGAGGATGCTCCGTTGGATAATTAAAGGTATTCAAAACATTATCTTTAACCATTTCTTTCAAAAGAATGTCTTACTTACAATCTTTTATTTCCAAGAAGAAAGAATCGGTATCCTCAGTGACAATATTGATACTGCAATTAACCTTTCTACGATATATTTTCAAGTCTCTATAATAAAGCTCGTTTATTCTTAATTTGGACAAATCCAAGATCGTTTCACGAATGTAACTACTTCTATCTAAACATTTTCAGTCACGATTTAATAAAACGGCAATGTAATCATCAGCAATTTTGATATTCCTTTGAATAATTGGTTTGGAAGCATATGTAATCATCTTGTTTTCTGTATTATATCTATTTAAATTTATCACCAACTCTATAGTTTAAAAACTTAAGCGTTGCTTTTACAAATTAAAATAATAAAAGGATTTGGGTCATAATGCGATCGAGAATAGTAATGAATAAACAGAATAATTTCCAACGTCTTTATCCAACAGATCATTCAACATCACACCCAACTATTAATAGATGCATACTGTGTTTTTGTTTTTATTCGTCATTTTTGTATTTATTGTGTTTATGTAATATTTAGTGATATTGTAGTATGTGGTAAAATAAGGGAAGTAGTTCAAAATGTGCACCATGTTGGACATATACACCTACTTTTATTTAAGCTTATTTATCAGTATACTACTTATATATTACCAAAAATATTTTTAAAATATTAAAATTACTGACAATTTTATTGTTCTTACGGCTTAATTTTATTGACATTGACATGGTTATGTATAGCGATACTAAATCAATTTTGAAAACAAATATTTTCATGATAACTGTGATTATAAATTATATTAATGCATTACATAATTTTTCTCAGTAAATCTGGTATTTTATAATAATATATAGACTGAGAATATAATTATATTATAATAAATAATAACTAAATAAATAACAATTGAAAATGTGAACAGATGAGTGTATAATGTCAATTGATGATGTTGAACAACATTGAAAAAAAGATCATTGGATTTGTTTAAATATTGTAAACAAATTGAGTTTTTCAGATTTTAATAAATAATATGTCTTAGATTATGGATGTCATGAGTACTAAAAGTATTGCAACTAACACTGTCTATGCATAATGTTACAATTTATACGATAACGCCTACATCTATCTACGTATATTTTCCTCGTGTAAACTTTCAATAGGAAACGATTCAACACTTTGGAACTATTTGTTTCAATGTTTTAAAATAATTGAAATACATGTAGTAACTACTTAAAAGAAAAAATTGAAATATTTTTCTTGTCATAACATGTAATATCATATCATGTTTGAGTATGCTATAATTTTACACTACTTAATATAATATTAAATAAAATAAGGCGCTAATCCAACATATCATATATTACAATATATTTAGACAGACTCACTATCATCGTTAAGTATATATAAACTTGAAACTATATAGAATAAATTATGTTTATTTAAACAAATTTTTTCTTTTATATTTTACAAATATTTTACTAAAAATTATAAACTCTGCTTTTATAAATCTCAAATGTTAATAAATTCTCAATAAAATATTTAAAAACTTTTAATCTTGTTTCACAAAAGTTGTTTACTAATATCAATTTATTCTATTAGTTAACAGTTATCCAGAACTGGAAAACGGAAATGACGGGCAGTCATTCTAGTTTATGTGGCATGACACCCATGAAATAAATATTTATATCCAAGATCTGAATATCTGAATACCAAGATCTGAAACTTGAAATCTATCAATAAACACGATAACGATCTTATAATGCAAAATACAAACCCAAAACAACAAAGCTCACTATTTACATCAAACAAATATTTATATCAATCATTGATAGATTTTTATTCAATGAATTTCTGCAAATCTTCCTCAATTCAAAAATCCTTCTTTTAAACAATGGAACAAATGAAACGTAACTTTCAAATTGATTAAACTAATCAAAAATCAATGGTGATCAATAAATAAAATAAAACGCCAATTCAACATATATATTATGCTACAATATATTTCGACAGACTTATTGTTATCGTCAGGAAGATATGAACCTAAAACTATATAGAATAAATTACTTTTATTTAAACAAATTTCTTTTATATTTATCAACGTATAATCATCAATGAATAAATAATAATGCCGCCACCCACAACAAACAGGTAGGTTAGACTATGAACAACCGGCCATAGCTCTAGGTGTTTTTGATTGATAATTAAGAAATGATCTAAACTTCAAATCACCATTTGCATTATCACATAGAAGAAATAATTGATCTTTATTAGCTTAAAATACTGTAGTTGAGTTTCAGTTTTGGATATTAAAGTTTTTTCTGGTAAACGTTTCCAAAATAAGCCAGTTTCATCAACGTTAAGAATTTCCTTTGGCTCATAATTTCCCCCCATGAATTAATGGCTTTAATTTGAATTTAAACTCATCAGCAGCGATGATATCACCACTAGCTGCTTCTCTTTTAGGTGAGATACTATGCAATCTAGCAAGCTTTCAAACAGCTATGGCTAGCTTTAAATATTTATTCGTTGTCAGTAACAGGACATTTACTTTTTTTTCTTTGTCGGCGTCACTATTTTGTTTATTGGTATTAGTAGTGAATAGTGTCACACCTGACCCACTTTTTGGTAACCCCCTTATACTACTTATTAGATTATAAAAAGTATTATTAAACAGTATTAATTATTTATTAATTATTTTAAGTATAATTATTTATTTAATGATTTATTAATCAGAAACCAATTTATTAAATAGATACAACAATGATAGTCACAAGTATATCAATGAAAAGCTTGATAATTATTCTGATTTGAGTAGCTGATTCATAAGTAGTTCGATGAGTAGTTTAATGATCAGTATGATGAGTAGCTTGATGATCATTTTGATTAGTAGTTTGATAACTGATTTGAAGAAAAGATCATGCACAGCTGTAGGATTATTCTGTTAATTGATTAATATTCGTTATCATATAATGACCATATCCCAGACTTTCATTCTTTCCAACCCAAACCCTTTTATTATAATTATTTATAAGCGCGAATTTAGTTGTTTTGAAACTATACAACTGATAGTTGCTGGTACCTATTTGAAATTGAGACACTCTAGGCATTTCTATTATTATAACAATCGAGATAAGACTGGTGTTTTATGTCGATATCTTCTAATGTTGCCCTTTTAGATCCCAATTGAATTTCAAACCCCCTTTTTTATGCGCTACACCCTTATTTTTTTGCTATACCCCCCTTATTTTTTGAAATTTTAATTTTGTTTAAATATGGGATTGCGTAATTTTCAATTGCTATTTAAACCGTTAGTTACGTCACTGTTATGTAATCGTTACATCATAATGTTTTACTCAAGCATTTATTTTACTGAACGATTGTGTAATCCCAATTTTTGTTTAAATCAATGGTTACGTAATTTCAAAAAACTTCTAAAATCGATTTTTATACGCCAATTTTGACATTCATCAAGAATTGTTGATTTCTATTTTTGTGCAAATTTTACCTATTTAACTAACTTTTATCGAGTTTCTGCTGTAAAGTATATTTAAAATTTAATTCTTTATAATGTGTCTTGATCAGAAATTTGAAATAGTGTATTGTGTGTGCTAAACACATGATATTTTGTGATATATGTATTTTATGGATTTTACATGGTAACATGTAGTGTATTACAATGAAATAATTTGTTATAATGTTTAATCCACTGTAATATTTTGTAACTTTGATTCAATTTGATGAAATAATTTGTTACAATTCGAAGAAATATGTTATAATTTAACTGTAATTTGATTAAATAATCTTTTCAATACAATTGACTAATGTTTTCTTACTTCGTTGCAATTTAATTAAATAATTTATAAATTGTTGTAATATTTAAATATTTTGCTACAATTAGCGGTAGTATTTTCTTATTTTTTAGAACTTAATGAAATAATTTATCAATGTGATTAAATTTGAAGATATTATAACTTGGTTGCAATATTTCATAGCTTAATTACAATTTAATGAAATAATTTAGTAATTTGTTGCATTATTTAAGTATTTTGTTGCAATTCACTTCAATATTTTCTTATTTTTGTTAGAATGTGATAAATATAAGTTATTAATTTGTTGCAATTCTAAGAAATAATTTATAACATTCATGCAATGTACTGTAATGCTACCCATATTTGCAATACCAATGCAATATCAATGTAATACCAATGCATTATTTTGATTGGTTGATAACATTCATTTGTGTGTGATAGTTGTATGAGTGATTATGTATGTGCGTTTGTGTGTGTGAATTACTTATTTGAATCGAAGTTGTAATCTTTACTCAAATTTTGTAATCTTTACTCAAATTTTTCATCACTTAGTATATTAACAAAATGTTTTCAAAATCTAGCCATTATTACTAACAACCTAACTTTTTAAATTAGTTCTAATAAAAATGTTGTGAATGCAGGTGAACTTGATCAAATACTCTGTAAATTTATTTTATACTGTATAATAATAATATTAATTTAGATAATATAAATGCAATCAATTCAGTTACTGAATCTAACATTGGTGAAATTGTAAATAGAAATGATAATATATTTTATATTTAATACATTAAGTATCATTAACTTAGATGATATGGATGTAGAATATTCTGTAAACGAAACTAATTAAGGAATTTATAAAACAATTCTTTATGATTATTCTAAAACCAATTATGTCAATTCGTCATCTGTGATGATAAATTACCGATCTAAGTATCATTTTATTTATTATCTGCAATTAAATAATTAATTTTTGTAAATCTATAAGTAATAAATTTTAAGTTAAGAAGTTTATTTGCTTTTAAATCAATATTTTAGTAAATTAATTTACATATCTTTTAAATTATTTGCGTTTACTACTAACAATTAATTTAAACAAATTTAATTTGTATTAAATAACTCAATAATACTATTTTGTAATTTCAAATAATTGAGTAAAATAATTTATTTAACCAAATTATTTAATTTAAATAATTACTTTTTAAGCAATCTTTATTTAAAAAATTTAATTATTTTCACAAATTTGAATTTTTTTCATAATTAAGGCAAACTTTACCCGAATTACTGCAAATCTACGATTTATGATGATAACTGTCATAATATAATGATGACATATTATCAAATCAAAAATTATTATATATGTCCTGTATGTCAGACCCATATTTCTAACTCTTACCCTAAATTTTTTAATGATCATAAATCGCATTTGACCCAATTTAATGATGATAAAATGTCTTTATTTAAGAAAAGTACCATCACGTCGGAAATATTTGAAAAAATAATTATAAAAGATACTATTCAAATCGGACAAGGATTTAGTGACATTATTGTTGAACCACAAATTTAGTACGACTTATTACGCTCACATCGAATTATAAAAGTGAATATCGATATGCAATGTTTCAGCGATTAATAAACGCAATGCTAGAAGAAAATCTTTTAATAGACCAATTGCTTATTTAAACGATATTGTTATATATTACAAGAAACAATCTGATTATAATTAGCGATAGCAAAATGTTTCAAAACGCAGAATTTCTAATTAAATCGGAACTTTGTAAGATTTTCAAAATAAATTAAAATTATTTGGTCACACCTTTAATAAAGATGTGCAATATTAATGACTATGGTGCGCCGATGGACAATGCATACGCTCATATATTGCTTAAATTCTTTTTTGGATTTATTGAATTATCAGTTGCATTATTGTAGCACAAACTTTAAATTTAAAATAGTGCGTTTTAAAAATATATTTAAGATCATTTTTCAATCACAAAAATAATATTCATAAAGTATTAGATTTTAATAATATAAATAAAGACTTATTTGTAAAACATGTTTGACACCTAATTATTTGGATTGTTTATAATGCTTGTTCAAACCTGAAAAATAAATAAAAAAACGTTGAATAAAAATAAATTAGCTATAATTTTACATGAATAATTTATAAAACAGTCTTATGTTAGATAAAACCAAAGAAATAATTAAATAATTCAATTACTCCTTAATAACAAATATGATGAAAATAATCATTTTTAAGCTATTATAAAAAATCAAATATTTATATTATAAATTTATATTATACATTTATTATACAAAAAGTATTTTTAAAAACATTTAATGTTAAAATTTTTAAAAAACAATTTTCGTAAAATCTATTCTTATATATGGAATTTAAATTATAAACAAATACAGAAAAAAAATAGAGAAAAAAGCAATTGAAAAGCCGTCTTTGCGGATTATTTGTTTTAATAAAACAAAATTTATTTTAACAAATTCAATACATAAGTATTTGATATGAAATATATGAACTATTAATATCTTTATTTTTATTTTCATTTATGTTTTGTAGACCTAACAGAAAGGAAACATGATTAAACTCGATACAAAACACTAATTAATCATTTATATTTCTAGTTTTCTTCAAAATATGAGAATCTCAAATTTGTAGATTTAACCACATTTCTAAATAATAATGATATTTTCCCAATAAATGATGTTTAAATTTTATATATATATATAATTAATATTCCAAGAATTCTAAGTATTTGCATATGTTTTAATATGTGGATTAAGTATTAAATTACAAACTATTACTATCAAATGAAATAATTTGATGAAAATAATTCGGAAACAACTTCAGAAATAAAATATATTTTATTTAATAAAATCCTTGCCGGCTCAGCTGAATCCTTTAGTTTTGTCAACTAAAACCTCAACAGTAGTTATGGAAGTAAGTTTTAATATTTTTCAGTTACTAGCAAAGACACCAAAATCGGTTACTTGTGTTGATTTTGTTAAAATATCTCTGTTGTGTTTATCTTGTGAAAAGGGTTTCAAATAATGCTTATGAAACGAAGTTTCGGATATTGGTTAGAAATATTCAGAAATACCTAACAGTTATTATTTACTCTCCTCTCTTTTTTAAAATATTGCTTTTAAATATATATTTATCTATATATAATTCCAAATAAAAATAAACCTGAGATACATTCAAGAATGTCCTTTATGTTCCTAGAAAAAATGTTCATCTCGAGAAATTCATCAAAACATTTTTGATTACATAATTGAGGCGAAAAAAACAATTGTTTTAAAATTTGTTGCTTTCTGTTCCGAACATAGAATGCGAGCATTGCAAGGCAAATGTTAAAGGCATCTTTAACTGTGAAAATATAATTTATAACTAAACAAATTATTTTAAATATGAAATAAATATTTTACTAATTTTAACAATAATTTTGAGATTAATATTTTAATTATTAAATGAATAAATTTCTCTCACAGAAACCCAATTTTTTTATGAAAACCAATTTATCTATAATCTGAAAGAATTATTTTGAATGAAATTGTATAAAAAATAAAAATTGAAGAAAATAAAAAAATTTAATTATAATTAATTTTAAATATTTAATTTTTTTATTATAAAATTTTCTAAATTTCAAAAAAATTAAGTTACTTTTATAGTCATAAATATTGCCTTAATTTATGATAGCATGTGAATTTGACAGTTGCGAAAGATTTAGTTTATAAATGAAAACTTAAAGCTAATATTAATTAAATATACATAGATTTTAGTGAAATCACTAAAAATAGTTTGATATTAGGTTTTAGTTTTAATTAATTGACGAAAGAACGTAATTTATCATTTCAGATATCATAATTTAACACAAGGTTAAGCTAATAATTATTCTTTAAAATCTCTTACACGATACCTATAAAATAATACTGCCGCCGTTCAAAATTATTGTCTCATTTGACACTTGTTACCAACTTAACAATATAAGATGGCAATGTGTCATTTGTGTTTGAACAATAAAATCATAAAATAATTTGGTAAGTTAACGTTCAGTTTATTATAGTTTCATAAATAACTAACAATTTCTGAAATTTGTAATTTTTGTCTGTGTACCAAGATAACCCGATGTTATTTCCTTTGTAGTCTAAATAACCTTAAGTCATAGAAATTCAACGTTCTGGAGTAAAGTACAAGCGTTTAAGTGACGAGTAGAGAAATGCTGTCCTGTAAACACTTCTAGTGCCATTTAACAATATGAAATTGGTAAAAGAAACAATTAAAGATGTTGCTGGAGAATTTAAAAAGTCCCCAAAAACTGTTTCAAGAATTTGAGTGAGAGCCGGCCAATGTACACACCAGGGCATGAATTTTGCCAACATTAGTTCCATAATTAAAATAAATTCTGTTCGCAAAAAGTTATGTCGGCAAGACCTTCAAAGCAAACGTTCAGCACTTCCAAAATGCGACAGAAAGAAAATGAATACAATAAATAAAAGAACCGTAATTTCCTTGGGTACACTGTGTAATTTAACAAAGGAAAAGGTAACCTAGAGACACAGCAACTCTCTGAGACCAATATTAACACCCCAAAACAAAAAAGAGCGAAGAAAGTATTACCTTTCACAAACATTAACATGCAATTTGGAAGCAATTGAAACTGTTCGCAATGCATTACGAGATATGTAAAATAATATAAGTAGTTTGTAATAAAAAATTTATTTCATTAATAAAAAGTTGACTAAACCAAAATTGAAGTTAATATATTGTATATAAAACTAACGAGACAATCATTTTTGAACAAAGATTTTCACCAAAACGGACCATCACTTTTGAACGGAGTTGTATAAGACATTATAAATAATTATTAAACAAATATTTTATCTTTTTCATTGTGGCAAAGATTCCTCACTTCCAAGAAATACTATCAAGATGTAGCAGGATATATTTTAATACATAACAATGCATCAATCCAAAATCATTACTTTCTAAAAAAGAAGTTGTTTTAGAAGATATGTAAATATTTACATATCTATATATATTTATATATATATATATATATATATATATATATATATATATATATATATATATATATATATATATATATATATATATATATATATATATATTAATATATCTATAAATAATATAGCACTTCATGAAAATACATTACCGAATTCATCTAAAATTTATTACCTCAATTGTCATCGACAGTACAGCACAATCTTATTATTTTAACAGTGAAATAACTTACATATTCTAAGTTTACGAGATAATTTATTTTTCCAGCAGTCATAGTATGTCAAACCAAAAAACATTCAACTGTGCATTTCTGCAAAAACATAACTAATAAAAATTATTAATTAATACTACTGATTCTCTTTAAAAAAGCATGAATAAACTTTATTTGAAGGGAAAATCTTTGTGATTTAATTTAAATTCCCTACTTACAAAAATCAATATTAAATTACATAAAATATTCAAATAAAAACATAGAAAACCCCTTTATAAAATAAACATTTTTATAAATAATCATATTCACTTTCATCAAATTTCTAAGTATATTAATTTAAATTAAATTGTTAAATTTTTCAAAAACATTCATTTATAATTTAGGAAACTTAACTAATGCTATAAATCCGGCATAATTAAAGGATTAGAAAAATTGAATAAAGAAAGAAAAATTAATTAACTGTCTAATAATTATGAATTAACAGATAAAGGGCATTTATAAGAATTTGGAGCCATAAATTGGTAAAAAATATTAATTAACCTCAGTTATGAATATTTTAATTAATTACTAAAATTAAAATTAAAATTATTTTGAAAATTTTTCAAAAAATTATTTACAATATAATTAGTAAAATTCTTAATTTGAACACAATTGACCAAATATATATATATATATATATATATATATATATATAAATTGGTTTTTCAGTAGGTATACATTTTAATAAGTAATATTTTTAAATATTTTAATACATTTTACAAAAACCCATTTATTTCATCTTTATTTTTATTATTATATTTTATTTCTCATTATTTTTATTTATTTATATGATATTATTATTTATTTATTTTTGTTGAGCACAAACCAAAATCCTCACTCTTTATGGTGATTAATTTGTTTGTATATATCAGTAGCACATCCATAATTTCTTTTGGTTGGAGGGAGCAAGTTGAACGGACAAAAATATTTCTATAAAATTCATTAGATTAATATAAAAATGTGTTTATTGAATTAAAAACGGTACTGTTTTATTAAAGCTCCATCGTAAAAAATGTTTAAAATTCCTTAAAACACAATCTGGATTTAGCTTTTTATGTTGTCGGATTATTAAATGGCGAATTCTCACCAAAGTATTTACGTGCGTTAATTACGAAACTTCTTCAATTTAAATGCTCCTAAGGCTTTTTAAGTGAAAAATTTGATCATTAGGTCTTTGAAAAATTAATTGTATTATTTCATTATTGAGTCAGAAAATGTCAACCATTTATAACTGAATTCGTAATTTTAAAGGTGCGCGCACTAGTGCTTTTGATTTGGAAAATCTTGGAAGACCTGTGGTAGTTAGAAAAAAGTAGAAGGAAGCACCAGAGAAAAATACTATGACTGATCATCGCGTTGCAACAAGAGACCTTATACAACGTCTATATGTCTTCAAAGGTATGTTTCATATCTTTCTGAATAAAATAGGAATCAGAAAACGTTTCTGACGATTTGGCCAAGATTTCCTATACGTGAATTGCAACAAAGACGATTTGAATGTTGTAATAAAAATTGGAAATTTTTCTGAACCACATAATTACAGAAGTTGACTTACATATCCAAACTGAAAACTGCAAAAATTTACTCTGTAATTTATTATTGATGATTTACCCAACTTAAATAACCTTCGACAACTGAAGATGAATTTCCGAAGAAAATTCTTTGATGGTGCCAATAATCTGAAGTTGTATCTTACGGATTTACTGACTTAATATCCCAAAACATTCTATAAAAATATAATTTTGTAATTAGTGTCACAATGTAGAAATTTCGTGGAAGTTGACAGAACATATACTGAAATATAAATTTTTATATTATGTTTGTTACTGAACGTTTGAATAAAATCGGTTTCATATTGTACATATGGTACTCACCGGGTATATCAAAATATAATAATGCAAAGATGATCTAATCACCCTCCATTTCTTTAATCATTTTTCATTTTTCAATGAATTAAGTTATTTCATGTTATATCAAAATATAACTAAGGACAAAAAGCGTTTATTCCTTCATTTATTCACATAACATTTTCGAACTGATTTTTGTTGAGCTGAACACCGTCGATGCTCGTTTATATGATAACTCTCAGGCTGCTTTCCTTTTTTTTTATATATTAAAATTGTTTTCTACATATATTATCGTACTGCATTGAATTTACTTTTTTATTACTTTTCATGATTTTATCATCATATAAGTATTTATGCATTGAAATGAACCAAAAGGAAAAAAATTACAATATAAATAAAAAATAATATTTGTTCAATTCTATACAGTTAAACAAACAAAAGTATCATTTTACATTTTTAATATCTTTCAAAGTGGAAAAGTTAAATATATGAAAAACGTAAAAACCAAAAGAAATAATTCTTTAAATCGTTACACGTCTTTAATTTATTAACATAATCTTTTACCATAATTTATTAATAATTTATTAACATGTTACCATTGTTTGTAAATTAAAAGTTTCTTATAAATATATTTTGAAAATTGTTTTCAAAGTCTCATGAAAACAATTTTTTTACTCTTCATTTTAATTAGAATATTTTTATTTTCAATTTCCTATGAGGAAAACCTAAAATGTAATGTAAAATTTTGAAGTACTTCAAAATAAATTTGAATAATTTTAATTAATGATAAATTCAGTTACAAAATTAATATTTTGGGTTGATTGGATAAGATTGTAAAGAAGGAAAATTAATGAACTTTGTATAATAATTTAAAATAACATATTACGCAACAATATTTAAAAATTGTAGCTTCAAGATCAGAGGTTGGTTATGATGTTTGATGGGTGTGTTTCAATACTGGTATGTGTGTATGTCTGAAAGTATTCTGTATCAATTTATTAGTAAACAAATAAACTTCATATTAGAAGAGCTATATAAGAGTTTATTAGAAACTTGTCATTAGAATAAGTATTGTACACTCATGTCTCTTTATCACATGGTGACCACACCAGGACTTCAGAATTTAATCGAACCACAAACCAGTCGGAACCAAACAAAAATTAGAAATTATTTATTCTTGAGTTAAAATATCATTTGAAATACCTCAATAGTCTGCGGAATTTTAAGAAACGCTAACAAAAGCATTTTTGACCGTCGACTTGATTCCAAAATATAAAGTAAACCTCAAAAAATACATGAAATCTCTCCTTAGCTAGTCGGATTCAGATACGTTACTTGTAAATTTATAGTTAAAATGTAAGAGTACATTGTAAAAATTAAACGATACTGACCTAAGTATAATTTTTTATTGATATACAAAACAAGATTGGTTGTTAATTTTAAACCTTTAAAAAATAAATAGAAAATAAATAAATATCATTTTAGAAACTAATGATAAAAATTTTATATTATTTCAAAATCTTGTCAGATTGATGTATTTTTTACTGCTTTAATAAACATTGTACATTTCTAGAATAATCTGATTTTGGAAAAACTGAAATAAAGATTTTGATGTGAAGGGCGGTGCTAAAAATTTATATTACATAAAAAAATATTAAATTATAACCGGAATGAAAATAAATGAATTATTTAAAAACAACAAAAATAAAGGTTCGTTAGGAAACCAAGTTATATTTTAGGAAAAATTAAATATTTTTAAAAAAGAAATAGGAAAACAGGAAATTGGAAAATACTAAAAAAATTAAATAAAAATTTAAAAAATTAACTTTTCCAATAAATCAATACTAATTGACCAAAAAGTAAATGAATTTTTTTAAACAGTCTAAGAAATATTTACAAAAACTAATTTACATGTTACATATATTTGTTAGAAATCTTGAAAATATAAATAAAATGAATTTTAATAATATTAGTAGGTAGTTAGTAGCGCACTGCAATATAACACACTAGTACCCCTACCGTAAATAGTGGATATAGTGGATATTGTCGTTTGAATAGAAATGATTGGTTAAGAGACAAACTTGTTGATTATTTTAATAGATTGAGTCGGTTGAATATTGATATCTGGGTGATTTTTATGAAAAATATTTGATATAGTTGCAAATATTGTCATTTAAAGAGAAATGATTGGTTAAGAGAGGATTTATGATATTTTTAAGGGGATTTGATTGGTTAAAAATTGGGATATTTTTATGAAGGAAAATGATTGGTTGAGAGAATAATTTGTTGATGTTTTTAATAGGTAGAGTCGGTTGAATAAATAAAATAAGGATTATCTACAATTATTTAGGAAGTACTATTTTCTTAATAATTTGCTACTATGTTGAATCTTTCTTTAAAGTACTAACATCAATATTTAGAAATTAATTAGTTTTATTTAAAACTTAACAAAATTTTAACACCTTTAGTCAAACTGTAATCATAATTTAATGATGTCTTATTATTACAAAAACAAATAGACAGTCACCACATACATTTGTCGTATAAAATTTGACTTTTCAGTACATGTTATCAGTATCTATCAGTACATAATCTATGTAGGTTTTTAAGCTTTGTCAACCAAAACAGAAAACATGTGAGAACCAGAGTTATTTTCCAGCATTACAACTTGTCAAGTACAATCCAATCTGTGTGATTATTTGTTAACGGAAAGGCTGTTGTCATGATGATTAAAACCCTAGATTATAACAATTTAGTTCAATAAATATTTAATCTTATAAAATTCGAAATTAATAATCACAAAATTATGAAGAAAATTTGGATTATTTATTAAGCCTAGATTTGTGTTTAAATAGGTAGTCTTCTGATGATTGTAAAAATTTAAAATGATCAACGAGTAAGAAGCATACGTGTTAGTATCAATCTAGAACACTTTTCGAATATGAAGAATAAGCTTTCTTATTGTGCTCCTGAATTTTTGGAAATACTTATACATCAAATGATTGGAATCAACATTGAATGAATTGTACGGATGCATTATCAATATTTTGCATGTTAACTACTGCCTTTTACCTACTAGTCCTGTAGGTGTTGGGATATAACTATGTCCAGATAACCTAAATATATTGGAAACTTTGGTTACTAAGAAGTTTACTTCTATTATTCGGTTTATTTTCCAACTACTTCCTAATTCTGTTCTCTAAACAATGTTTTCATTAATTTTCTATATTTTGTTGACTCTAAATTATTTTAAAATTCTTACCTTATGTAACCTACTATTTGACCCTCTACTGCTTTTAAAATTTTCAGATTTAAAAATTACCCTTATGTAGCTTAACTGTTGACCCCCTATTCAATTTTAAAAAATTCTTACCTAACTTACCATACTTTACTCTAGGCTCCTTAATTTACTCTAGGCACCTTAATTTACTTTAGGAACCTTAATATACTTAAATTTATTTAAATGTACTGTTATTTACTCTAATGTACTTTAATGTATCATAATTTATTCTAATGTATTTTAATTTACTTTAGTTACTTTAATTTACACTTATCGTGAATAAAAAATAGCTCTGACTATAGTGGGACTATCTTAGGCTTTTTAATCGATAAAATGTTTTTAGGCTTTTCATTCGAGGAAATATTTTTAGTATTTTTAATTGAGAAATTATTTCTATGCTTTTTAATCGATAAAATAATTTTAGGTTTTTTATCGAGATCCAAAAATACCCCATGACTATAGTGTGACCATCGTAGGCGATTCAAGCCATTTTTATTTTTTTCCTTTATTTACATATAGAAAATATTGAGACCAAATGTTACATTGTTTTTTATTGAGAGTTAAAAATATCCCTGACTATAATGTGACCATTGTAGGTAATTTGAGCCAATTCTTATTTTAAGCTTTTTTATCAAGAAAAATTATTTAGGCTTTATAATCGAAAATATATTTTAGACTTTTTAATCGATAAAATATTTTTAGGCTTTTTAATCGAGAATTTAATTTTAGGCTTTTTAATCAAAGAAATATTTTTTAGGTTTTTTAATGGTAGGCGATTCAAGCCTATTTTTATCTTAAGTTATTTAATTGATAGGCGATTTAAGTCAATTTTAGTTTAGGCTTTTTTATTCAGAGTCATAAAATACCCCTTAACTATAGTGTGACCATTTTAACCGTAGGCGATTCAAGCTTATTTTTATTTTAGACTATTTAATTGATAGGTGATTTAAGCTAATTTTGTTTTAGGCTTTTCTATCGAGAGTTAAAAATAACCCCTGACTATAGTGTGACCGAAAAAATGTAGTGGATGAAAAATAATATCAATAAAAAATAAACTTTAAATAAATTTTTTTAAAAAAATTTGCGCCAAAAATAATTTTAAAAATAAATTAAAAAAATAAACATACACACAAAATCAATTATCTTGATTACATAATTATGTAATCAAGATTACTCTGGATTAATTACGCCATTACGTAATTTAATCCGTCGCCAGGGGGTAGGGGTACTAGTGTATTATATTGCAGTGCACTACTAACTACCGACTAATATTATTATTATTACTTTTACTATTAATATATAAGTAAATAATAAAATACTTTTATTTTATGCTATTACCAAGGAATCACCGCTTTATATTATTATTATTAGTATTATTATTATTTTATATTTAAATAAACTGTAATAGGCTAGGAAATTAATAAAATAAAAAAGAATAATATCTAATTATATCATATAAGCAATTATTATGACTATAACAAATTTTGGTTTTGATCCAAAATATTAAAAAAATATTTTTATCCAAAGTGTCAACTTAATTTTTATATTATATTTGAAATATCACAAACTTATTATTTTTACTGTTTTTAAAAATTGTAAATTATATATATATATATATATATATATATATATATATATATATATATATATTGATAATCTTTAAATATATTTTAATATATTTATGTTAATTAATTCTCAATTATTTTCATACCTTTTTAACACATTTTCAAATGTCGCGTCGCATTATTACTCTTGGATATGATTTCGGTTCTGCCTAAATTCGAGATTTTTTCAATAATCATTTTCAATTAATTGTATTTCTGCCGTATTTCTAATTTTTTAAATAAATAAAAAATTTTTATTTTAGTCTTTTTGATTCACTTTTCTACATTGTCTAACTGATAATGAGATTAGTGGGATATTATATACGCTTGATAAAAAAAATTCGTATTTCTAAGGCAAATCATAAATATAGGAAATATTTCAGTCTTACAAATATGAATTATTATTAAATTTTTCACGGATGAAATAAAATCTGTATAACTATTTTTTATCAAATTAATTAACTGCTGTTATTTGTGACAGTTCCCAAAACCATCATTCCAGATATATAGAGCACCATGCCTTTACATTGTTGTAGTAATTGACATTGCCATGACCAATAATAGTTTAAAATTTAAACTTTTAGATATCATTTAATTTATATGTTGTTAATTTTAATAATAATTATTAAATTTTTATCTCTTACTGATATAAAATACAGTTTATAAACAAAGGAAAAAACGTCAGATTCTGCTTGCTAAATAAAATAATTCAAAAATATGGAAATTAAGATTTTAAAATAAAGTTAAAAGTTCACTACCACAATAATAATTTAAGAAAGAACTAAACAAAAAATAAGTATTATATGATATATATTTATTATTATTATTATTATTATTATTATTATTATTATTATTATTATTATTATTATTATATTATTTGTATATTTATATATTAATTCAATTATTGTTATTGCTTCAATTTGTAATTATTCAGATTTATGTTTTTTAATGAGATTCAAAGTAACCTAATAAAGATTCCAAAAGTCAAGATTCCTCATTTTTTTATCAACAGAACTTCTTCATATCGATATATGGAAAGAATTTTTATAAACATTCCAAGACGGAAAAAATCAAGAAAAGAAATGGATCTAAGTCATTTTAATCTATTTATCACATCCAAATCCAAAGTTCCAAAAGCAATTTCGAACATTTTTTCTTTACGAATATTTATGATGCTGATAGATTTGATGATCATAGCTCATAGAAGTTACAAATTATTCACAGACGTTGAGCAATTTTTGAAAGGAAGAAAATCTTTTTTACAATACAAATGTTCACCTAGATACTCCTCATTTCCAAAAAAAGATTCATTTATTGTAGTAAGTAATTGTTTTATTTTATAAAATAAATATATTATACATTTTACTGGATTTCAAATCTCTTTTATTAATTTCTTTTTCTAAAATATTTTTTGGATATAAATATACAAGCCGAAATGTTAAAAATAACTTAAATATTTTTGTTTTTTAAAACAATATCATTCTTTAACCCTTTGAGTTGGAGACTATTTTTTTTCAAATCGAATTATTTTCCTAATGTGACTTAAACAATTAATTGACACAAAACTTACATTTCTGAATAAAATATCTTTGTAAATACCAATAAATAATATCAAATTAAATTCAATACAAGAATGAGTATTAAATAAAAATAATTTTAGAATAAAATTATGTTTTAATATGAAAACATGAATAGACCAAATTAGAATAATCATTGATGGAATGATTTGAGAATAGCACGAATATTCTTTAAAATATTATAATTATTCATATATATATATATATATTGAAATATTAAAATTGATATTATTACCATAGTAATATTCGAAATGTGGACGTTGACAACGATTTTTCAGAAGCATACTTTCTTTTGATGCCAATTTGTTATTTGTTTGTATTTCATTCTTAGGTTGTTTCAAATTTCAGTTCATTCTTCCACTGTCATTATTTTACGTAGGGCTTATAGTTCTCTTCCTCTTAAATGCATCAATTGGTTATCCTCTGTTCCTTTTTCTTTATAACATACACTTTCTGAAAATATGTAAGTGGTTATCTTTGGGGAACAAATATTTCTTTGCGAGTTGGTATTTTGTTTAATTCTTAAGATGGGGGTTCTACTTTCATATTGATTCTTAACTCTTCAAAACTGATTCTTAACCTTCTAATCTTTTTTCTAAGCATTTTCAAACGTCATTTAGGTCAATAGATGTGTATACTGATACACTATCAAGATTGAAGAAGTATTTGAAATCTTTTTGAGTAATTGTGTCAGTTGTACTTAATGCTCTGAAAACTTTGTGGTACACTGCCATATAAAAGTTTTGAGATTTTTGAAAGGAGCCAACTTGTATTGCTCCATTTTTGTAGGGTACAATAAGTTTGATTCTCATAGTAGGTCCATCTTTATGAGTTGTTATTAAATAGTTGAAGTTAGGGCGATCGAAGTTTTGTGCCGAAGTAATTAATTGGCGTAGAATTAGTAGGTGCTGAAATGCCATCCTACGTTGCACGTACGTCAACTTAAAATTTAAATTCTTAAATTTAATTTTATACTGCTACTATAACCATTTAATAATAAAAGTAATAATCAAAATATTTTAATAATTAGATAATAATAATAATAATAATAATAATAATAATAATAATAATAATAATAATAATAATAATAATAATAATAAAAATAATAATAATAATAATAATAATAATAATAATAATAATAATAATAATAATAATAATAATAATAATAATAATAATAATAATAATAATAATAATAATAATAATAATAATAATAATAATAAAAGTTTAATAGTAATGTCGTAAAAGGAAAGGTAAGTAATTAAACAAATTTCAACCTAACATATTTCACGAGAAAACTCATAGCCACTAAAAACGGATATTGTAATAACTTCCTGTTTTCCTGGTTCAAATTTCTTGTCAGCTTAATTTGTTTTAATTTTCTCAGTTATAGTTTAAGTAAGTAATTAGTTAAAAAACTAAAAATAAAGTAAAAAATATAAAATAGCCAATTTTTTAAAAATAAGCTTACCAATTATCAATTGCATGTATTAAAATAAATGTTTAATTAGATAATAACTAATATTCAGTTAAACTGATAAATAAAATCTCCAGGATTTGAAACCATAAGTGAAATCATTTATATTAAAATCATTTTAAGTATTTACATTATTAATTTTTGACAAACAGTTAGCAGGAAAATCGTCATTATTGCTATATATTTTCTTTTAATATTGACAGGTAACCTATTAGTTTAGTTTGTTTGTTCAGAATGGTTTCCAATATTTGGAAGACTAAGAATAATGAAGTACAATGTTTAGGATATTTCATATAATATTGTGAAAATGCGTTAAATGAAATGAAAACATTGTAAACTCACCATAAATGAATCTAATAAAACATCTTAATCTTTTAAGTATAATTACATTATCCATCAAAACTGTTATTTTCATCAACATCTATCAATATTATTTCTCCTAGGAAGACGTTTAGTTGAATTTGTTGGTTAAAGATATATTAGTTTACAAATTATTTGCAATTTAAAATAATACTGCATGAATAATAATAATAATAATAATAATAATAATAATAATAATAATACAACTAATAATAATAATATTAATAATAATAATAATAATTGTAATTATAATAATAATAATAATATTAATAATAATAATAATAATAATTATAATAATAATAATAATAATAATAATAATAATAATAATAATAATAATAATAATAATAATAATACTACTACTAATAATAAAAATAATAATATTATTATCAGACAGTTCTATATTAGAGCTTTATCTTAGTTGAGTAACAACACACCTTTTATTTCTTCAATTTTAGTATTTTCTTATTTACCTTGAATATTTGGCTTTAGTATTCTAATTTGTAATTTATCCTTTGCCAACTAAAGCTCCCAGTATTCAAAATTACCATTAAGTATTCATCTTTTATTGCAGACAATAACGAGCTCTAGAAACGAAAATACTCTATTTTCTCTGTGCCATGATAGATATATATTTTCAAGTTACAAATGTATTGAAAATGACAAATACCATAATCAACATTTTGCTTGATTTTTGATATTTCTGATAATTTTATCCACTTTCGCCCCAAGTCTTAATAAAGTGTAAATCAAATTTACCAGTCAGACATTAAGGTATTTTATCCTAGCTCTGTGTTTTGCACAAATTTCAAGTACTGTGTAGTGTATTCTAAATCTATACTTTGTAAAGGTTTCCAAAAGTAAAACAAAGTTAATTTTACAAATTATTTTTCTAAACTAACATATAAAGCTTTTTTTCGAGAAATTATTTTATTCAACCAAAAATTCCGTGATTTCAAACTTTCATTTGTATATATATATATATATATATATATATATATATTAAAATTAAATAATTTTTAAATGTTAAAAAAAATCAACGAATTTATCATTTTTTAAATAGATACGTTTCATCTCTTTCAGAAATGTATAATTATTTACACATTTCTTCAATTAAATGACCCAATCTCTCATACTTTGCAAAGGCATTTTTTTAAAGTACAAAGTTTTCGATATGAAATTGGGTATTATTATTATTTGTCTATATCCTATTTTCGGTGTAGGACTTATGTTTAAAAATAGTTTATTTTAGGAAAAATACAGTGTTTGTTGTGTTTATAAAATTATATATGAGTTTAAAAATTACTCAAATATCTATTATAAATTATTACTTTTTCATGTCAATAAATTTCTTGTTAACTTAAGACATCCAAAGATAGGTTGTAAACGAAATTATATTCATTAAATTTTAATTAAATTTTTTTGACTTTTAAACTGCTTCAATTAAGTTCTTCATTAATGACTCAACAAATATGTTGGAGTATTTATTAACATTTTAAATATTTAGAAAAGAATGAAATAAACATTTACATATTTTGTTTAAATTTACCTTTAATAATTATTATTTATTTTGCATTTTACAAGTCAATTTTTTGATAACAGATAACTAACTAAACTAATGTTTCAAAAACTAAACATTTCAGTTGAATTAAATATAATTAACTGGATAAACGTATTTTTATGGTCCAATAGCCAACAAGGGAACAAAGATCGGCAGATATACTTTTAACATTGTTGCCAGAATGGATACATAATATATGATTTATCATCTATAATTTTCGTTTGTAATATTTATTGCTCTTCAGTTTATTTAATAGATTTTAATTGTGTATTTTTAGAAATTCCTGATAAAGGTATTTAATCTTGACAAATTTAAAAATGCATATAATTTATAAAAACATTCACTCAGTTCAAGACGATCTTAAAGGAATATATCGAATCTTGTTAACAGATGATACAAAAATCTTAAAATAGTTGTTTTTCATTCACAAAAGCAAAATTTTTTATTGTTTTAAATCTGAATTAAATTCACTGAATTAAATTTGTGAGAGATTGATTGCGGTTTCTTTACTTTTGTTTCTCAATAATAATGACTGATGGTGTACACGTTTTTATTAATTATTTAATTTATTTATACTTTTACATTTATACATCATATAATGTTTTTATATATATATTTATTTTTTTAATTACCTATCATCAAATTTTGTGTGATAATAAAATTAATATCATTTCACGTTTTAAACAACTTCATAAAGTGATATTATTAAACCTGAAAATATTTACAAATTTATTTGGTTTTACTATTTTAATAATAATCTCATATAAAATGAAGAAATATAATGTAAGAATTATTTATTGCAAAAGTTAGTTAATTTTAAAGTAATGAAATAAAATTAAGTAATTGATTATTTATTCATTGTTTAATTTATTAATTAAATTTAATAATATGTAGGGATATTTTTGAATTTTAACCGATGTAATATTTAATATAAAAAATAAAAAAATGTTAGTTCTTCAAATATGAATATTTTACAAATATGAGCTTTGGAAATTTATCATTGAATGGCATTTCAATTCCACTTAAGAACTCTGAGGGGAATCTCATTATTTGATGAGAATAATTAATTCTTTTGTCTCATCTATCAGTGCTCAAAAAACAAAATAAAGTTATTAAAGGAAATATACTTTTTAAACAAGTGAAATAAAGTGTTTAGTTGAAATAATATCCAAAGTAAGTTGAATAATATTTTTCTGTGCACAATAAAGGTTAATATTACAATTTATTTTTAAAATCACCTGTTTTCGCTGTTATTTCGTTTACGATTTCATTTAGATTTTGATGAAAAATTTTTGTTTGACTCAAAAAAAGACCAAGTTTGCCTGATATAGTTTATTAAAATATATATTCTACAATTGTTTTATTTAATTAAACAAATAGATCAATTTCTTGCATAAACTAATAGTCAGATAAAAGAAACAAAAAAAGCAAAAGAAAAATAATAACTGCTTTTTTAAGAAAATCAACTTACTGGATGCTCTTTAACTTGGGTGAAATCACTTTCAGCCTATAATGGTAATAAATTTAATTAACTTTAATTTCCCCATAATGTAATGATTAAAATTACTATTTGAAGTTTAACATCTAAAGTATGCGTTTATTTTTATTTTCAACTTTTCGACAATATCAAGAAAAACGAAATGCAATTTAAATAAATTAATTCATCAGTGCATTTAGAGATATTTATGTTTGCTTTTCGATATTTCATGTGCACTCAACCATGACACTTTCTCGTAATTGCTTTTCCTTTTCAATGTGATTTAAATTTTTAGATTGAAATTCGTTTTCAAATTATCGCGAATTTATTTTTTGATAAATAATAAAATATTTGGAATATTTTATTTTGTTTTCTATGGTGATCGAAAAGAGATCCCGTTAATATTTGTTTTGTTTTAATTTGCTTTTAACTAATTATATTTAGAATTTTTAATGAATTATAAATTTAAGAAAGTAATCAATTGTCAGATTGAAATTGTGACTTTAGTAAAATTAGTAAAAATATTTTATGGTTGAAAAAATTGGTTTAAGGTGCAACATCCAAATTGTTTGTTTTTTTAAAGGTACACAATATACACAAATAATAATATTAAATCCTTCGAAGATTTTCCATCAAAAATGGTTTTAAAATCTTATATGTTTTCGAAATAGCTTTATTAAACTTTCAATAAAACTACCTGGCCAGTACTAAAATTAATAAACCGGAGAGACTTAATAAATATCATAATTTGTGAGTGTTTTATAATTATTCATTTAAACTTTAATTATAAATAAAATATGTTATTACATAAAAACATTGTTAATCAAAAACATTAATATTACTAAATGAAATATTAACACTATTAAATGACATACTAATAAATAAAATATATTACTTTTATACATAATGTTAAAAAATTAGGTTAGATTTTAACGAACTATAATTCACTTGATAAAGGAGTGACGAAAATTTGTGTATAATTTGAGTTATTAATTTTTAGTTATGTGAAAATAAGGACAAATATTGATAATATACTATATTAATTATAAAATAATTTTATATTTCATAATATAATTATAATGTTAAATTAAATAGTTTTAAAAGATATTAATCAACATAAAATTATTCAGAAATTTCTAATTCTTGAAATTATTGTGAAAACTGAAACATATCCTTAAGGAACTCTTGAATTATATATGAGGAAAGCGCTTTTACAATAGTCAAATGAACAATAAATCCGCGAGTTTATTGAAATTATTAAAAGGACATGATTAAAATAATTTTATAAAAAATAATTTGTATTCTGTCCATAAAAATTTATTTACATAATAAACAATGTAATCAAAATATTTAGCATTTTACTATTATTTTAATTTTTTTTAATTAATTTTTTATTTAATTTTATATATATATATATATATATATATATATATATATATATATATATATATATATATATATATATATATATATATATATATATATATATATATATATGTTAATTAAATCTTTTACAACTGGAGGACTTTTATTTTTAAAATATATATGAAAGTTAAAGATTGTTTATTTTGTTAACCTTGTTTGATCATTTATATATTAACTTATTCTTAATGTTTATTTAAAAATAATTTTCAACGATAAAAATGATTATTTTAAAACTTTTTGTTGTTTTAGGATGAAAGCTCATTTAAACAACTGACTACAAAAGTTGCTCCATGGACGAAACGTCAAAATTTTTATTGCTTCAATTCTTTCGATGTTATCATTATCATTCAATTTGTTATTTTGTCTGTTATTTGCATCGGCTTATTAATTGGTCTGGCTTCTAGGGAGAGCAGTATCTTTTTGATGCCTTTAATCCATTCGAACACTCATTCGAATTCTTGGTGGTTTCTTTCATTTAAAATTAAGGTATTTCAGATGAAACACCAAACGCCAATTGCACAGCAATGGAATGAAAATGCATTTCCTATGTGGAAGCAAATAATGTCTTTGAGACAGAACCTGACATTTGTTTTCAATAATAATGAAGTGAGATTTTGATTTTAAAAACATTCAATTAAGAGTTTTGTAAAATTTAAATTACTTTTATTGAAAGTTGTTTTGAATTATTGAATTTTTGAAATTTTTACTTAATATAAATATATATTTATTTCTTCACAATTATTATGTTATAATTTTTATTATTCATAGTTTTTGGAAATTAATATATCAAATATCGAATATATCAAATTAATTACAAATAATTACAAATTTGTCATTTAGCTATTTTTTTATATATTTTTCTAATATAATTATTTGATAGATTAAAACAGCTCGGAAAAAAAGATTTAAACTATTAGTTTTTGTTTGACAAAAAAATAATATCTCTATACTGTAAGTTAAATCTTTCTAATTTTAATTAATTAAAGTTTCTTAAAGGCCAAAATGGTTAGATTATTGAAGTAAAACTATAATTTGCTATTTTAATTTCAGTTCACAAATTCCAAAATTTTGCCTAATCACAATAAAAGAAATTGTGCTTTTATTTGTTTTAAAAACGATTAGATCAAAGAAATAAAATTTATTGAAATAAAATAAAATTATTTAAAACCATAGATTAGAAATTTGTAAATTTGATATTTCATCTGGAAATTTTATTCATTTCAAAGATTTAAATTGGATATCATAATGAATAATATATTTTAATAAGAATTTCTTTAATAAGAATATCTAATTGGAAAATTATTTCACTTGCACAATTCAATTTATTAGTAGTGTATTTAATTGAAATTTTATATGATAATTACAGAGAAAATTAATTGTTAAAATGATACATCATTTTGCTTTATCAAATAAATGATGGATGAATGCGCGTGAGCGAATAATCTTAATAATAAATGAGTAAAACATTAAATTTATAATTTTGTCATTTGATAAAGTATTTTATTTTATGTTTACTTGTAAAATTGAGGTATATTTCTATTTTACATTAAATATTTTATGAACTCTCAATTTTGTTCATTTTTTTTGAAGTTTCAAATATCACGCTTAATCTTGGTTGTTTTAGTTCAAAATAATGTAAATTCGAAGAAATTTATTTATTAGTTTTACTTTTTCAAACCAAAAATGAAAAACGTTTCTTTGAAATATGAAATAAATTTTTTAAAAATAATTTTAATTTTTTAAAATATTATTTATTAATTATTTAGTTAAAATAATTATATTTACAAAAAATATATCTAAAAGACCTTTTGAAATTAATTTTTTTAATAATAAACTGTATTTTTGAAGTGCATTTAAATAATTTTAAAAATTAAAAAGATTAAAAAAAACTAACAATTTGCTTGAATATTTAAGTTAAAAACCATATTGCTGTTTATTGGTTTTTTATTTTATGATATTATTATTATTACTATTATTCGTAAAGTTTCTTTCAGAAAACTGAAAATTTAAGTTTTTTGAATCAAAATTTTCACAGTGAGAAATTTTAAGCAATTTAATGAACCACATTCACCGCATAAAATTTAGACGTGCTTGATGACTTTCTTCTAAATTTTATTACCCAATTTTCTGAAAATATTTCAATGAATGGAAAATATTTCAAAGTTTGCCATTCTAAGAATTTGTATAATTCAAGTTTTATTTGTTAAAATAAAAGAAAAATAACTCGGTAAGATTTCAATTAAAAACAATTAAAATAATAATAATAAAATAAAAAAAAAAAAAAATTTAAATTAAAAGTTAAGATAATTAAAAATATATAAATACTAATTGCTAATCTTTATCTTTAAACTATAGACAAATGTGTTGCGTCTCATTTAACACAAACTCTTTAGATATTTAATTAAATATTCATTAAAATATATATTAAATAAATAATCGATTACTTTTGGAATTAAAAAAATATCCCAACAAGGAAAAAGTAAAATTAATTCCTTCTGTTTAAAATATTTAAAATACTTTGCTTAATACATCCATTAAATTATTTTCTTAATCGTAAATTTCCGGAAATACATGTTTTAACTCATTTAAACAAATCCATTCATTGAGTCAGACTAGTTGTTAAATGTCTGTTGTATTTTAAATGTTTCGAAAATACTTTGTAAGTATATCGAGAATTAAAAATAAAATAAAACATTTGTTTTGGTGTACGAAATTACATAATGTGATATAGAATTTTGCGTATAATTTATTATTTAGTTATTAAGTTGTAGAGCTTAGTCGAGTATATTGAAAAAATGAGTATTGAAACATTCTTGAAGTGTTTGCATACACAATTTTAATAATATATATAATTGTTTATTACAAGTTTAGTAACTAACCAAACCAATGTATAATTCCGTTTTTAGCCGAAAGATATTTAGGTATTGTTAAAAGATCAGCTTTAGTTATAAATTTGGTGGTCGGATATGGTTTCTAAGTCTCGCATTCTGGGGGGAGATAAAATGTATAGCTTCCAATCAGTATTTTCTCAGTTTAATATTTTCAAAGTGGATTTTAATTTAGCAAATGGTTCTAATATATCCATTCTGTCCCTCATCTTCTTGATTAGTTTTTGTATAATGTTATCGCTGTCTGTATCGTTTGCATTACTATTTCCAATTGAACACAATGGTTTTTGTTGAATTTACCAGCAAAATTCTTCTTCTTTTTAAAACGAATTATATTTTATAATAATAATAATAATAATAATAATAATAATAATAATAATAATAATAATAATAATAATAATAATAATAATGGTTTTGTGAAATTTTAGAGTTTTTAAAATTAATTCTGACTTTTTGGAATTTATCATGGTTTTAGGATAATATTGATTTGTTTGGTCGCGCTAATTGTGTGGAGTTTTGATGGTTTGAGATTTTGAATTATGATAGATTTTTGATGAACTTGACTTGTTGATTGCCTTTGAATTTGGATTTGGGTTTAAATGGTACTAAAATAAACTTTCATGGAATTTAATTTTTTTTGATTTTATTTCATTTTTCATGGTTTTGAAAAGATATGTCAGAATTGTTGGATATAATATAGTCAATTTAAAAGATAATTATTATGAAGTCAAAATATTGATATTTGAAGAGAATATTAATGGCCGAAATCAAGACGATGTGAAAGTTACGTATTTGCCTTATGTCAAATGGCCTCAAAATCTTGGCGCTGTACAAGATCTCATTGATGGTATTAAAATAACAATGATATAATAACAATAATAATAATAAAAGAATCACACAACATTGGCATTGATTTAAATAAAACAAGGCACCAATCAAACACACACCCATAAATATATATAGACAGACTTATTGTCATTGTCAGGTAAATTCGAACTGCTATATTCCAAATCTTTCTTCATTAATCTTTTATATTTCAAAAATATATTATATAAAAATTTATAAATTCTGTTTTCTAAATATCAATTTTTAAAAATTTTAATAATTAAAATCGCAATTTAACAAAAATTTAATAAACTTTTAATAAAATATTTTTAAATTTTTAAACAAAAATATTTTACACTTATTTTTATCATGCAGTAAAATGTTGCGTTTATTATCAATCAATTCCACACATGATGTATACAATGAAATTTTGTTACACTGCAATATTATAAAATTTAATAAAATAATTTTTTAAAAATGCGATTTTATGAAATTTAATTAGAATAAATATTTAAAATTGAGATTTAGAAAACGGAATTTATAATTTTAATATAACATATTTTTGAAACAATAAAGATCAATGAAGAAATGTGTTTGAATAAAGCAGTTTAAATCTATATATTTTCAAGTTCGAGTGTGAATAATAATATTAATAATAATATTTATATTAATAATAATAATAATATTGAATTGATTACAAAATCAAAATGGATTCTTGAGGTCAAAAGAATTGTTTACTTATTAAACAAAATTGATTTATTTTTTTCAGATTATACTGCAATGCTTAACAAATGTTTTTTTCAACATATTAAAACTAAAAAATTTGAGAAAATAATTTTCATCTTTATACAATCGTATAAATTGCAATAAATTTGTATTTTTTGATTCACATTGAAAAAAATCTAATCTACTCCAATTTAAACAATCATTTATGACAAACAACGGAAACAAATTTGCGGATACGTTTAGCATTTTTAATAATAGAAAGAATTTTTACATGTTTTCTATTTGTATGCTTTATCGTTATGCACAAATTAATTTTAAATTAATTAATAAATATTTCAATAAATGTATATTTTAGAAGTAGTAATAACTACTAAAACATTTTAAGTATTATACATCTTCAAATTTAACTGAAATAAAATATTAACTTTAAATTATTGGTTTTATTGCTTAATTGTTTCAATGAAAAATAAAATATTTTAATTATTTTTCTACATTTTCCCTTTATTATTAATTATCGATAATAGTAATTGTTTTGTTTTAATGTTGTTGTTTAAAATAACTGTTTAAATTTATGAATTGTTATAGGTAATTTTTAATTTTATTTTCGTTATTTATAAATAATTTTAAATAATTTAAAAATTAATAATTTTAAATTAAAATTAAAAATTAAAAAATTTAAATTGTAGAAACAATTTAAACAACAAGGTTAGAAGAAAATACAAAATTGAAGAATGATAATTATGAAAAGTTATATAATATTCACTAATCTCTAATTGTTACAAAAAGAAAACGTAAGATAAATCAAAAAAATATTCCATTTAAAACTGTCTAACAATTACAAAAGTTTAAAAACTTAAATATTCTTCTTTAATTCGATTGACTAAATAGCTAACATTTATTATTGGCAGTTTTGCTCTTTGGATATATGTCTATAACCTGATATTTTTTTATTTACTTTTTGTTTATATCATTAAATAAATTACATCTAATCTACAAGCGTAAGTCTTTTAGTTACATATAATATAATAAAATTTATAACATGATTTAATTCAAACATAAAACTATTGTTGGGCTCAGAGCCAAAATTAAAACAAAATTACAAAACCAATTTAAACAAAAAGGTGAAAATTGTATAAGTTAAAAAAAAATAATTAATGTCGTTTGGAAATTGTCAATATGGCTGCCGTAACATAAACACGCACCGCAAGAAGATACCAAAAATAAATTAAAACATATTAATTAAAACAAATTAAAACTATAACAAAATTAAATAAAAACAAATAATTAATTAAAATTCGTAAAAAGCCTACAGCTGCAGAAAGAAACATACGAAAAATAAAATAAACTGCCAAAACCTTGCAAAATAAGGTTTAGAAAAAACACAGGCAGAAGAGGCGACCAGAAAACAAACTATTGGGGTTAAAAAAATAATATTATGGAAAAATAATAATAAAAATAAAATTCAACATTGTAATATTAATATATCAAAAAATAAAGAAAAATATATAAAAAATTACAAAAATATTTTGAAATTAATAAGATAATTAAAAAACCCTAAAAATGGCGAAAAATCGCCCATTGGTCGCACACAGGCACAAAAATACTATATATACGGCAGTCATTTTCATAATTTCTAACAGAATTCTAACAGAATTTTGACAACCGAATTTTAACAGACTGTCTTAGACATTTTTTCAGTCAGTGAATCATTCTTAGACCAAATTTTGTATGCCAAATTATGCCAATTTTTCAAATCTGGTTGCATGACTGTGGATTGTAAGTATTGTTTTCTTGTATAAATATATATTTCGAAGTCTTGTTACTTTGATTTTGTTCTGGATGGTCGTGGAATCTTTTGGTGCCACTGACAAGTCCCCCTAAAATCTTATTTATATATATGTATTGCAATAGCTATCAATGGGACGGATCGCGTGCCGGCTGGTGGATTAAGTTCCCTAGTTGCGCTCGTGGGTTGTGTTCCATTGAAACCTCGGTCGTACGCAGTAGGGTCTGGCCATGTGCACAGGACCTCCACGCAGTGCATCGTTGAACGCCTCGTAGCGACTGCTAAAAATGTGGTCGGAACGAGCAGAAATAAACTCACGGGAAGTGCGACTTTAGTTAAGAGGGAATAAGGTTTTGTAGGGAAAATTTTAAACTTTGCCAGAAAATTAATCAGAAAATCAAGTAGGAAAGGATAGGATAGTATAAGAATGTAAATTTGAAAGTATTATTCTAATAGCTGAATGATATGATCTGACAGAAGAGAGAAACGTTTATTGAAGTGACTGCAGAGGGTTGTAATTACTTAAAATCATGGGAAACGTAGCGGGAATTAAGGAATTGTTAATCAAATTTTAAAATAGGGAAAGATAAAAGTAAATTAGAAAAAATGTAGTCGATTCCGTGATTAAACAAATGAAATAGGAAATTTACCACAAAATAAGGGAAAAACGCTGCCCAAATTTTTGAAAGATACATTTATAAATAATGGGTAAAGACGACAAATAAGCATGGAAATTGTAGGAATAGACGAGTAAGGACCAGGATATAGAAAAAGAAAGACGTAAGACCTTCCATCGGCAGTCCAGAACCCGAAAGTGAAAATATCGTGAGGAGTAGTTCTAGTAATGGAGCTCACCTGCTCAAGAATTTTCAACCTCTATGTACAGTACCAACATGGAAATCACCATGGGTACATAGGAGGGATAGGATAATAATCGTGATGGCGTTTAGGGGGTAGATGCACAAAAACCCTAGAAAAAATAAATAAAAACCAACCCTATTCGCCAACACTATTTTTAAATGTATTCTTAGTTAAAAGAAAAATAATTAATTATTAAAAAGTTTTATTATTTTAATAAATTACTCTCAAGTTGAGAGTTGCAATTATTTGTAGCACCTTGAATTTTGGAAAGAAATGTGAAAAATAAATATAACGATTTAATAGTATGATAAGGGCTTAAATACCATAATGTACATAACTGATGATTATAGTTAAACACAATCAAATTTCAACCCGCCAGAACTATATTTCACAAAATAAATATATTACTTTTATTATATATCACATTACTAAAAAGGATATCACAATTTATTCTGGTCAATTAAAATAAATTAACAGATGTCAAAAACGAAAAAGTTTGAAGGAATTGAAAAAATTAAAGAAGTTTTATTCCTAATGCTATATAACTTTAAAATTTTAAAAAAATATAAATAATTAATAATATTCTAAATATAAATGGACGAAAAATATATTATTATAAGTTACATATTATTATTAACAATCATATCAATTTTTTATTCGTTAAAAATGAAACTTTATTTTTTGTGAAACCCCGATGTTAAAGCAGAGTCATCATATATTATCTGAAATGTCTCTTAAAGAAATTACTTTAAACAAAAAACTATTTTGTACTCTATTTATTACAGATACAATGCTCAAAAATAATTCTGAATATGAAATCCATAAAATCACGACCAAAATATATTTCTTTAAATCCTCTTTTCAAGGTTACCTCAAAATTATTTGCTGAAACATTAATAAGAAAATAATCTTACATATGATATTAGTTTCATGAAATGGGCGATTTAATGACAAGTTAAGGCAATAAGTGATATTATATATAAGAACAATGCATTGAAATTGGGTGACAATGTCTTGTGGGAAGAATTTATACATAGATAAGCTTACTAATAGAAATAGTTTATTCAAACGATTTACTTTTGTTGTTTATTTTAAATAAGAAAAACTTAAGGTAAAAGAAATGTTGACGGATTTTTACTGTAAGATATAATAACAAAATACTCGAAATAAAGATGATGAAAGATATTAAGCAGAACTATCTTATTCATTGTGATTAACTTGTTTAGCAAAGGTCCTTATTTTAGATTTAATTAATTTTTGTTAAAATTAATATTCATAAATAAAATTTTATGAAGAATAAGAAATTGAAAATAAAAACATTTTTTTATTTTGTTCAATATTTAAGTAATTATTTTTTTAAAAGCACTTTCAAATAAATTAAACAAAATATTTAATATAAAAATTTAAAAAATGTCAAATTTTAATAAGTTTCACTTTTTATGAAATTTCATTATAAACTACAATTACATTAAAATAATAAAATAAAACAATTCTATTAAAAACTATATTCCTCGTATTGAATTAAAACAATAAATTGTTTTCAAAAATTAATTTTATCAAAAATCAATTTTTACACCAAATAATGAGAAAGGTAGCACTTTCAAAAAAAGTATACAAATACTAAATAATAATAAATAAAACCGTAAATTCAATGTAGTGAGAACATAGAAAAATTTTATCAACAATAAAAAACCTAATTTTAATAACGCTTAAAAAAGCAGTGTAGATAATTTGTGTTAAATAGACAGCATTATATACATTATGGATACATGATAATAATCCCTTTATTAGATTTCAAATATTTTCACAATATTTTTTTAAAATTAAATTAAATTTTATTTGAATTTTCAAAAGTTTTCTTCAGAGTTTTTATGAATCACTAAAACTTTTAAAAAATTAATTTTTGATTTTATTATCATTATTTATTATTTTTATTATTATTATATTACTGTTTTTTGATTTTCATTTCAGATTTTGTTTTATTTTTGTTTTATTTTTCAAAACCCTTTGACTATGAATCAGTAAATATATCGATGTTTTTTCCCATTATTGTTATTTTGATAAATTTATCATTTTCAACAAATTAACAGCCTCAAAGACCATTGAAAGAAGACTACTTTTCTAGTATGCTGCGTTGGATTAAAAAATTCTGTAGTTCGATTTTTTTAAACAAAACTCTGCTTATTGACTGTAAAATGAAATTCGACGAAGGGACAAAGCAGAAACTACATTTTCTTTCTTCTTTCATATTGCTCAACAAACATAGAGAACATCAAAAAAAATTTCAATTTTCGAAGAACTAATCATTTATATAGACTTGCTAATAAAATTTTATATTATAAAAATAAAAGTCATTTAATATTTCTTTGAAAATGAAATAAAAACTAATAAAATAAACGAATAAAAATGAAATGAAACTTGATTGATAATAAATGAAAATTTAAAACAAAAAATTATTTACATTTTAACGTCAGCTGTTGCAGGTCCTGACATTTGCAATGCAACTGAGAATGATAAAGTACGAAATTTGAAAAGATTATTTTAAAATCCTTTTTTTCACAAAACTAGATATTGTAACTTTATTTATATAAAGACTTAAAATTGGCTTATCGAAATGATATTTGTCTGATTTTGTCATTCATTAATAATTTTAAATATTAATTAAAAGTTTTTATTAATCCAATTAATGAAAGGATTAAGTTAACATATTTAAATGTATCAGAATAATATTTACAACATGTCCTAGATTAATATCAAATGGTATGAGTTTTAAAAAAATCATTTACAAAATTTGTCAAACTAATTAAGTTTAAAATTATGATAATTACAGTTGTCATCAACAATTAAAACAAAATGAAACTTTATTTAATTATTATCATTAACAAAATTTCTGATACATTTTTTAATTTTTTAATTGACTTCGAAATATGAAATATAATTAACGTACAGCTAAGATTACTTTTTATATAATACTTTTATTTTAAATTTAGTAAACCTTGAAGTATTTTAAAAACTAATAAACTATTAAATAGTTTTTTTATTAATTATACTTATAAACTTAGTTGGCGTTTTTCAATTATTAAAAGTTTCTTACTTTTCTTTGAGTATAAATTTATTTATTTTTTATCTATTAAAATTAACTATTTAATATGAGATTGTATGACTGAATAAATAGTAGATGTTTGTTCACTGGGTGAATTCCAAGGTCTTTTGTGTGTAAGAATATTTGGAAAAGTGCCAAAGACAAACTTGGGATACATATTATGTAATATTCAGCTAGAAATCTTTGAAAATAGGGCTGTTTTGTTTAGCCTTTTGACAAATTAAAGGTTGACGAGTCAATTTTTAACAAAGCGATAAAGCCATATTTTTGGTGAAAACTGATTTTTGTTTATTTTTTTCGATTTTCTAAAGTCAGAATGTCTTTGTATCATTTTTATTCTTCGCTGAAATTTTCTGTATATTTGTATTCTGTTTATTATACAGATTTTGTTTTAATATTTAAAAGAATTTTGTCAGAGAATCCCTAGTTCAAAAAGTTTGGTTAATATTGCGTTGATCCAAAATTAGATTTAGAGTTATATACATTTTGGATATTTATTTTTGTATCAAAAGTGATCACCTCTTCTGTCATTTGACCAAAAAAATGTTTCTATTTTATTTTTAAAATTAACTTAAAGAACTTGCATAATTGCTTTCGTAGATAAGGTATAAATTGACTGATGCAAAACTTAAATAGCCGGAAATAGACAGAAAATGACTTTTTAAGTATTTTTCAAATAAAAATTATCGAAGTGATCTCCAAATGATACCCAAATATACCGAGAAATGTCTAATTTAAAATAAAAATGATAAAACATATCGTGGAATGATACTCAAATATAAATAAAACGGCTGTAATTTAAAATAATTCTCAAAAGATCCTTAACTTTAATGATGACATCAAAAATATTTTAAATAAAATATGTATAAATTGAAATGTATAAATTGAAATAAATCTAAATTAAGGAAACAATGACTGATAATATTATGCATTTATCCAAATAAAATACAGAGTCTGATCATGTTTCCTCATTTCTTATATCTAGGAATGAATATGAAAGACCCATGAAATTATCTCAGAGGTTATTCAGATGCAACTCATGTGTACGGTTAACATAACGTAAAACCATCTTTTTAGTATTAGTATCTGTTAGACACAATTAAATTCAAATCTTTAACTAACATTTATATATTTATCACAAAATACAATTCAAAATTTCTCTTAAAATGTGAAAATTTAAATAACTGAAGCGTGGTAATTAATAATATTGATATAGCTATCGGACACAAATATAATTAATTTAATTTAAAATACTTTAATATAACTTAATATAATACGATATAATTTAATATATATTTTAATATACAAATTTAACAAAAATAGTTATTTCAACTAGCTTATCTCACTTATAACATTTAAACTATCTTATTTTTAAATAGGAGTTTTAGAACTCCGTACAGCACCCATTTTAAGATGGTTTTTTTGAATGATATTTTTATAAAATAGTTTACTGTGATTTATAAACAATAGAGGTGTTTTACAATTATTTTCAAAATTTCTATGACTGTCCAACTTATATACAAAACACAGGAATGACTAACAAAAATAATGAGAGAAAAAATATGACAAATGACCAAGAAAATGTTGACGGAAATAGAAAAGATTTAGAATAACCTATCCTGTATTTAGCAACACATTCAATGATTAAATATCATCAAGATTTTCAGAAATATTGTTCAAATAATTCAATTTCAAATAATTAAATTAGTTATTAATCAGTTTTGATTATATCTCTAACGCGTAACATATTAAATATTATTTTCAGTGTTTGATATTTTAATTAGAAATTGCCCAATTTATTCAATAAATAATTATGAATCAAAGGACTCTATAAAAATTAAAAATTTTTAGAGGAAATTATTTTTATGATTTTTGTATATATAACATTTTATTTAGCTTCATTTCTGTTTCTCTGTAAAGAAAATTTGTAATTAATTTTTCACAAACCTCTAAACTAGATTGAGCTCTGAAATTGTGTGTTAAACAGAAAGAAATCAGGCACAAAATATCAGCAAAACATAATAAAGGCAATAAAATATTTAAACAAAAATAAATTTGTAGACAAATTTAACCATTTTTTTAAAATTCTTTCTACCAACTTTCAGCTCAAAACGTCAAAAGACAAACTAAAATACATAAATTTTCAAAGATTTGTAGCTGAATATTACATAAAACGTGGGTCAAATCTGCTTTTGCCACTTTTTGAAAATCTTTTCCACAATTGAGGGGGAAGAGTCTGGTGTTATACCATTTAAGGGTACTTATCCTTTAAAACTATTTTTAGAAGTTCTTTTATTTTTATTCATATTTACCTAAACTTAATATATTTATAAATAATCACATTCAGAATTTTTTTTAAAATTGAGTATAAAATAAAGAAAATCAGATGCCAGTTTTATAAAGGAAAAACAGCTGAAAATTAATACATAATATCAAATGTCAAAAAACTAGTATATTTTATCATTCTTGACTGCTTTTTTACATAATTATTTACCATAAAATTAAAACAGTTGAAATTAAATTTAAAAGCCGAAATTATCAACAGAATCTTTGTTAAATATTTTTCTTTAATTAAATTAACAACATTAAAGCATATTTTTAAGTCAAAAGTTCAATCATGTTTATTAATTATTTTAATTATGAAAATTTATTTATGTGGATTATATTATTATATCAAGAAGTTTAAGAAGATTTAAAAAATCTTAATCATAGTTTTTGTTTAATTCTAGATCAAACGTGTCGTTTCTTATTTAAATTTAATTGCTTCAAATGAAGGGAGAAAATTGTGAAGAATGTCTCTTTTTACATGTGAATAATCAAAACTATTGTGAAATATATTGTTTAAAATTTAATATAATATTTATTAGTGATATTAAATTTTAATTCAATTTTTTTACTAGTTTCCGGTGACCAAAATATATCACGTAAATATAAATTTAATTTAAATACAACTATAATTATAAAAAAATAGTTCAAACAGTTTTGTAAAGTTAAGTTTATAAATTAATTATATCATTATTATAATATTATAAATAAAATGAAATAACATGATTTTATAATCAATTATCGAAAATATTTATTCAAATTGGCTTTACAAAATTTATAATTTTGAATTTAGTAGCAAAATTGAATTTATTTGATATTTTTATGACCAGAAAACATTTAAATTACTTCTATGAAAAAAATATTATGATAAAAATGAGACGTGATTTATCAAAATCATTATTAGCTACCTCAGCTTTAGTGTTTATAACATCCATAAATCAAACACTTCCAAAAACTTTTATTTCAAAAAATATATTTTATTTAATATATATATTATTTAAACATACAATATTTTTGAGTTTTCTTAAATGTAACATATTGATATTTTTAGAAGAACAAATTTAATTCTTCAAACATTTCATTCAGATTAATAAATAAATTTATAAAACATTTTATTATTTATTTGCAAATACTAGTTAAATAATTATTTAAATAATTAAATTAATATTTTATTTTTTTAATATATATTTATAATTAGTAAAATGTTGAAACACGCAACAAATTTCTTACAATTGAAATTATCATAAATTTTACAAAAAAATAAATTAACGATTTAATAATTAAATTAGAATAAAAATTTTAAATGTCATTTGAAATAAATTTTACTAACATGATTTCTGAATTTTTATTTTAAAATTTCTTTCATCAAGATTTTTGATAGATATGAATTTTAATATATAGAGAAACATGACTTAATTTGATGTAATCATATTTTTGATTTTGTTAAATCTTATTTTATTAATAATTATAAAAATGATAATACTAATAATAAAATAAAAAGAAACAAATTTTTATTGTGATTATCATAATTATTTTATAGAATTTTCGTTCCTGTGAATATTAATTTTTTAAAATTTTAATATATTCATTATTTCAAGAATTGATGTAATAATAATAACAATAATAATAGTAATAATAATTGAAAAACACCAACTGAATTTATTCAGCAAAATCTTGCTAAATACTTCGACCGTTTATCAGTCTCTTTCAGGCTAGAAATCATAATAAACAATAACTAAAAGAAAATAAGGAATAATATCAATATTAATTTTCTTCAAATTTAATAAATATCTTTCAAAAAAAATTATTTTTCTTAAATAAAAACATTTTCAAATCATATAAAATTACTTTATGAAATACATAATCATTCTCTCAAAAAATCTTTTATAGAAAAAAATAAAATTAAAATTAAAATAATTTTTATAAAATTTTAATAAGCAACATCATTCAATTAATTAAATAAATTCAAAATCCTATTAGACTAAGCACTTTAAGCATTAATTGTAGGATTTAAAGAAATTATTCACAACGCCTTACAAGTAACTCATTTTTATAGTAGTTACTCAAATTGTTATCAATGATCATAAAATCAGAATTATCGCTTTTAATATTGACCCAAAAAGGCAGTACTGAATATTTGTTTGAAATATTTAGAACTAAACGAAAATATTTCAAGTTATAAAGTTTACGGTTATTTGAATGGGTAATTAAAAATTTTAATTAATTAATATAATTAATATATTGTAACAATTATAGTTTTTGTGTAATTTATATTGTCAGTCTCATATTTATTGAATATATTATTTTTCTGTTATTTTGAATGTAATTAATTCAGAAAACTTGACATAATTATCTAAAATATAATCATTTAATTTAATTTACATTTTGAACCTATTAATAGATTTCTAGAAATTTATAATCTAAACATTCATCATTGCACGTTCAATAAACATTTTATAATTTGGCTTTAAATGGTAAACTGTCAAGATTTAAGAAGTAAATAAAAATTTCATATATTCTGAATAACAAATGTGACAGGAAATCTCAGGAGACTCGTTTCATTGATGATTAACTAAACATTATTTTTACGTTCCCAACTTTGTCGTCTGCCTTTTTAGTCTTAATTAGGGAAAATAAATTGTTTTATTCTAGTAAAATGTAAAATATTTAAATTTAATACAAAAACAGTATTTACTTTGTTTTGTAATTATTTTCTGATTATTTTCAAAAAATAAATTTGTTATAATTTCTCAACAACTTTAATAATAATTTACAATTGCTTTCAACTCACTACAAACTTTCGCTCTAAAGTATCCTCTCTGTTTTGCTATTGTAAATTATTTTGTTCAACAGCTTGAAAAAAATAGTCTCATTTTGAAAATTACCAATAAAATTATTTTTACTATAGTGTCACTCTTTGATGCTGCTCTCAACATCAATTCGATCCCAAGTTTTGTTAATATGTAAAATAATGTAGTTTGTCGGCATAGTCATATTTTGTTTTGCAATGTTTATAAAAAATATAAGTTGCAGGGCAGAAATTTGAAAGTTTTGCATTCTGTATCGCAGTGGTTCTCAACCTTTTTCAAATAGCGTCACCCTAACGGAAAAATTGAAAAATTGACGACACCCTACCCTTTTTATAATAATATTTCAGCTATAAAAATAACAACAAGTTTTTTAAGTTCTTTATTTAATAAACTAAATCTTTTATAACATATATTAATGTGAAATTTGAAATTGATGCTTTTTACATATCTCATTAACTCATTCTCAATTGAGTTCAGTTTTTGCCTTTTCTTGTTCTTAATATTTACCAAAAAATCATTGATATATGTACCGCTATTTAAAGTAATTCAAAATCTATGATAGTAGTAGCCTTTTTTAAAATCAATTCTTATATGAAATTAATAAATTTTCAATAATTAAATTAGCAGAGCTCGCGGCACACTTTTTCATATCCCTATGATGCCACGGTACCCGGGTTGAGAAACAATGGTGCAATGTATTATAATATTTGTGTTTGCTGTTTAAATTGTTCAAATGTTTATTTTTCAACCCTTTCTATGAAAAACTTCACGTTACTGATATTTCATGTTAAGTTTTCATGTTAATTATTTCATATTTAATTATTTTTAATTATTTCTTTTTTTTAATTATTTGTTTAATTAATTTTTTTTTAAATTTAATTTTTATTTTTTTGTTTTGATTATTTGTTTAATTATTGATTTTGAAATATTATTTTGATAAACCCTTTTATAATTATATAAATTAATGAATGTAAAATACTAGTTATTTGTGGTCTAGAGTTTCTAACTACATTTTTAACTTTCCTCACTTTCTTATATGTATTTTTAATAAAACTAATAATAATAATAATTATAATAATAAAAATAATAACAATAATAATAATAATAAAAATAGTAATAAAAATAATAATAATAATAATAATGTTTTAGAATTTATATACTCTCCTAATTAATAATGGTTTCTTTTAATATATTATTACTTAGTTCAAATTTGGATATTTACTTTTTTCATATATAGTTTGTAATAGTTAGTCTTTTTTCCTTTGCTTTGTTAATCTATTTTGCAGTATTATTAATTTTTTATTTTTCTAAATAATATTGCAATTATTATTATTATTATTATTATTATTATTAATATTATTATTATTATTATTATTATTATTATTATTATTGTTATTGTTATTATTATTATTATTATTATTATTATTATTATTATTATTATTATTATTATTATTATTATTATTATTATTATTATTATTATTATTATTATTATTATTATTATTATTATTATTATTATTATTATTATTATTATTATTATTATTATTATTATTATTATTATTATTATTATTATTATTATTATTATTATTATTATTATTATTATTATTATTATTATTATTATTATTATTATTATTATTATTATTATTATTATTATTATTATTATTATTATTATTATTATTATTATTATTATTATTATTATTATTATTATTATTATTAATATTATTATAAAATATAATTTGTTATTATCAGTTTATCAATATTATATTTGTATTTATAGAATAATATTAATCTCCCGATATTTGCTATATTTTTCCTAAATTAGAATTATATTGTACTAATTTATTTTTATTTATTTTTTGTTAGGTCCACTATGAAAAAAAAATTTGATTTATTCCATTTTATATCAGCTGCTGTACTAATTACCAACGACAATCTAATTGTTTCCTGAGAAACTTTAATCGAGCAAGCAACTGTTTAACATTACATATTGCAAGGGCATTTGGTCGTTAGTGTAGAAATTAATATGAATTTTTCTCCATTTATTAGTTTTGAAAAAGTATGATAATGACAGAAATTAGACGTCACCTATATCAGCTACCGCAAAAACAATCAACTGTCGTAAAATAGAAATGTAAAATTCTAGAATAAAAACATATTTTTTTTTAAGTTTTGATATTTCCACGTAAATTTTAAAAAAATTTTTTATAGATATTCCTCAAATTTATTCCTAAATAAAATATTAATAATTGATATGATTTTGTTTAAACAAGCAATATTTTAATCTAATGATCATAAATAAATGATTTATAATTATTTCTAATCAATCCTTCATTTCAGCGCAACATAATCAACCAATACATGTGGGAGCAGTGCTTTTCTGAGAGAAATTATCCCATTATCTCTTTGTGGAATCAAAAAGAATTTTATCATAAAATAAATTCTGCCGGTTATTGTCAAATGCCTTTGCCCCAGATTTCCATTGAGCACAAATCAATAAATTGTGATTTCCAAAAATCCAATCTACTATTCTATTATTATTATATACGTAAGATTAATTTTTTTTATTATTTATAGTATGTTTACATAATACAGAATACAACAAAAAGTAACGTCAGTTTTTATTTAGTACTTTTTATTGTACAAAGAAACGAAAAGTTTTTTGAATATTTATTGATTTATGTACTTGTATCAATAAATAATAATATAATGTCATTGAAGTATGATATAATTCTGTAGCAACATAAATATTATTTTCCACGGCATAAGGTAATTGATAAAAATTTATTGAAAAATTATCTAGGATTTAACGTTTAAAAATCTACAAATGAATTTTTGAAAAATAAAGTTAAAATATTAAATTAAAAATAAATTAAATAAATTAAATAAAAAATTAAAATATTAAATTAAAAATAAATTAAATAAATTAAATAAAAAATTAAAATATTAATTGCTATGTAATTTTAATTGGATATTTGATTGCTCTGACCCTTGGTTTATATTATAGAACTTTTTATAATTATTATGTTTTAGTGTCAATATATTTTGATACATATTTTGACAACGCGATTGTATTTATTGTCTACTTTCCATTAATAAATAATTATTATTATTATTATTATTATTATTATTTTAAAATGTTATTACACTTGTAAACTACTATTTTTAAGATAATAAAATTATTATATATTTGATTTTATATTTTAACTAAAATCTCGTCGATTTATGTATGATAGTGAAATTGCAATCCATTTAAACAAACACAAATCAAGTAATTGATTCATTCATATATTCAATGAGAAAATTATTTTAATTGGACAAAAATCCATTAAATTTTTAAAATTTCATAAATAATTGGTTTAGTTAGGAATTCATCAAAAGGAATTCATAACCGTTTATTGTTCCCCGTGGCGTTCTTATCAACCAAGTTATCTACATTAATTTGTGTTTACAACTGAAATTGTTGACGTTAGTCAATCAAGTTTAATAAAACAATTTTTTTCGTTAAATTTTACTATTTTTACAATAGTTTTAGTGAAATTTTTTATTGATTTATTTTAATTTGAAATCACTTTTTCCTGTAACGTCAAAATAATTTATACATTTTTGAGTACAAAATAAATTTCTATTTGTTAATGTTTCATAAAAAAGATTTTTACCAAACCATTCTGAAGGTTTGATCTAAATAAATTTTATATTATTTGGAAAGAATTTCATATTTAAAATTACACTTTTTAGAAAGATTAAAACAAAGTAAATAAAATTGACTTAATGCTTTTAAACAATTGCTCTACTTTGGTCACCAGAATAGAATATGTTAAACTTGTGGAAGTTAAAAATTAAAATTAACTTCAAAAATAATCATTTTCTAAGTGTGAAAAACATGTACAATTAAACCTTTTGATGAAGGCGGTCACTTCAAATTTGTCAGTAGTTCATGAGATATGTGCAAATGTGTACCTTTATTCATTTACAAAGCCAAATTCCAATGGTTGAATCAGTTTGACAGTGAACAAAGTAACACTTCTTATTTACGCAATTCTGCGCACTTGAGAGTTGAAATTTGCTTGGAACACATATAATTACCCAACTTTTCTGTTTACAAATTTTCATAATTTAATTTGATTTATCCAATGAAATTTTATTTTTTTTTCTTGGAATTTGTGAACTATCGAATTACTGGAGAAAAATTACCATTATATTGATTTTGACAGGGTAAAATATTGCAGAAAATGTCTGAAATGTTTAGATAAAAAACAAAATTTCTTTAAATTTAAATGTGTTTTAGAAACACTTTACTTTTAAATAATTTTGCAATGAAATCAACCAAAATCGTGTTGAAAATAGATAAAAAAACTATTTGGTATTTGATTTATTATTCATGTTTTAAATATTATTGACTCCAGGATGTATTTTGACAAAGAAAAAGAGAAATTGAATAGGCTCATATCGCCTATAAGGATGATTATTTTAGTCAAGTGTGAATTAAGGGGCAGGCTAGTCACTTGTGACATTGTGCTGCTTCCTTGAACCGGAAAAAAATATTTTATCCTCTAATTTTAGAGATATTCTGCCATAGTTACTAAGGTTTCCAAGAAATATCATTTGGAAATACTTTATATCACATCTTAAATTAAATTATAAAAGTCATTTTTATATCGTAAATTAATTAAAATACATCTGAATAATACATGACGTAATAAAAAAGATTGACCAACTCGATTTATCAAATCTTTTGTCAGATTAGATAAATAATCTTTTTCAGCTAACATATAAACGAATATTGTTAAGCATTTATTTATGAGATACAGTGATTTCTTTTTTATGCGATTTTTTAAGCGTTTTTGAAGTTATGCGGTTTACCAACTTCAGTTCAGCAAAGGACTAATCTTTGTCAAACCTAAACCAAATAGATATTTTTGAATAGATGTTCATTCAAATCACAAGGTTCTGTTTCAAATTTTGAAAAAAGTTAAAAACAAAATACTTATTAAACTATATATTTATTTTTACGTATTTTTATGTTTTTTCAATTTCTCCCTCAACTCTTAATGATTTTATGGTTTTATGTACTTTTCCAAAATTATAGAACGTATCCCTATTTATGCAACGTAAGTCTTGTCTTTTTTATGAGGTTTTCTGAAGAATGTATCACCAGCATAAAAACCCCAAATATTATAAATGTGCTGATCTTTATTTAATTTAAATACCGTGTTTTTTATGTTTTAGGATTTTTCATATTTAAATAACCTTTTCTTTAAACTCGAGTCTTAGGAACATACGATCGTTATTAATAATTAAACCCATCATTGCTAGTCATTGAATTAATAATACATAGAAAAATTAAAATGTAATAATAATAAAAATTAAAATGTAATAATAATAAAAATTAAAATAATAATAATAATAATAATAATAATAATAATAATAATAATAATAATAATAATAATAGTAATAATAATAATAATAATAAAAATAATAATAATAATGATAATAATAAAAAAAATTGTTTTAAAACACTTTGATTGATGAAAATAGAATCTTAAAGACAGTGATAAGGCTAACAATCGCAATTCTTCTTTTTATTTCGTAATTTGATCAACTGTCATCATCATATTCAATACAAACTGAGTAAGTCTGATCACAATTTTACTCAGATTTCCTCCAAAATTGTAAATATCATCGAGATATGGGAGAAAACCTATATAATGTCAACCTATTGAACAAAGAGCAAACAAACCTGAAATCTTTTCAAAGGCAGCCAATATACTTCTACCTAACTTAGTGATAAAGAAAAAATGTTTTTGCCTTATAGAGAAAAGATTTTATAACAATGTGGCCATGTATATTACAAAAAAATCAAATCTTCCTATGTTCTATTACACAAAGAGAACCCTTAAAAAAAAAGTTGAATAATAAATATTAGCAATTGGTTTTTATAAATTAATGATCCATCATTTAAATAAAGTTGACTACTTTCAAAAAATTTTAAGAGAATCCTAAACAAAATTCTATAAGATTTTCAGAGCATGGACTGCTCTATGTCAAGATAAAAGGATACAAAGGATACCTCTTCAGCCTTGGTACTGTGTTCATTTATACGTCCAGAGATCGTCATAATCGTTACATAAAATAATTACACAACCTTTTTTTCTCATAAAAGCTTCACAGAAATAATTTATTCGACAAGTGAATATATAATACATCAGTGTATCACAGCATTCCTTTTCCTAATTTTCATACACGAATTCTAGTGTAATAAAAGATAAAAGCCAAATAGATGTAAGGGTTTTTTATTTGTCAAAGTCCTAATTTTATTTTTGCTTTACTTTGACATTATTATAATGTTGTCTGTATTTTATTTTTATGAAATATTTATTCTCATCAAAAAATAGTAATATGATTTTGTTTTAAAATATTATTTTTTATAAATTTTAAGAAAAGGCTGACAATCAATATAATTGAATTAGATTTGTGATTCTTTTTATTATAAAAAAATATATTATCTCAATAATTAATGTCATTATAAGCGTAATTTATTTTTGATTAATTATTTTTTGATTTATTGTTTAATCGGATAATTTTATATGAACTGCACTATTTGACATCAAATATTTTATTTGATAAAAACATGCCTAAAAACAAATATAAATTCAAAAACTAAAGATTTGTCAGACAATGTTACATTACTATTATATTTTTAAAAATTCTTTTGTCATTAAGGTAGAAGAAGGTTCAAAGACAGGCCATATTTTATACACATTTTCCGGCTCTATATAGTCGAACTCAGTTATGCCATATTAAGTATTGCTCTCATTATATTTTCACTGATTGGGATTTTGAATATCCTCCGAAAGATCTTAAGGAAGCATTGCGTTTCAGAGTCAGAAACGATTGTTCTTCTTATTCCTCAGTTAAGTGATGATTTACAACATGTTTCTCTCGAAACCTCATATTTAATCTCAGAGTCAAATGATCCAGGAATTTCAAATGCCTGCTCAAAGAAATCATATTCCTGTTACAAAACTGATACGTCCGTTTGATCAAAAATAAATACTTCGGTTTTGAAAGATATGTTGACTTATATTTTTAATGTAATTAAAGTCTGCTTTGTTTTGTATTTTAGATATTTTGGTAGATATTTTTCCAAAACTAATTAAAGATTTTTAGATTAAAATCCTCGATGTTTCGAGTCTCAATTTCCTTGGTCCCCAGGTTTTGCAAAAGAAAGATTATACATTAAAAGTGCATATATATTCTACAATTGTAAGACGTAAGTAACGATCCTCTCTACATAATTCTTCAAAATCTTATTGAAGATGATTTGTTTACTTTTTTGAACTAGAATTGACGGTATATTTAAACAAATAATAAATAGTCAATGAATCTTTATCCAAAATAACATCGCAAAATAAATTTACAATTTTTTAGACTTATCATATCGAAATAGTTTTTTAGTCAGATTTAAAAAATTGTTTTAAAAATTATTTTTAAATATTGTTTTAATCAGCCTATTAAAAATGATTATTTTGAACATTAAGGAAAAAAGAGATCAAGGAACTAAGTAATAAAAGATCAATCACTGATAAAGAGATCAAGGGTATGATTATAGTGGAAATGTATGAATCAATCTGAATATAGTGAGGTCAATGATGTATGATGGCTCTCAATATATTTAAGAAATATATCGTTTCCTTAAATAATATAAATCTTTAATTTTGACAAAAGCAGACAAATAGTAAGATCTGGGCTCTTTAGCTCACAAAACAATTACCCCTCAGTAGATGGTTATGTCACAGCTAGAGCAGGAAAAATTTTTTTCTAAGTTAAAAGGTACAGTTTTCTCTGATACAAAGACCATACTCATTCAAGGTCATTGGATGAGTTTTACTACTGACTATCACTAAATAAAACAAAATACAAGTAAACAATAAAAATTTTATTTCAGTAAAAATTGAAATTTCGAAAATTTCTTAAGGACTTCACTAGACACCATTCAATATACCGCTGGTATTGGAAATTGTAGCAACTACAATCAAGAATACAAGGGTATTCAGTTGTCATTTCCTTTTTGATCCTATTGATTTTGTTGTCCCACAGAGTTTGGTTCACTATCTCGGAAATCCATATTCTCGTCTCATTAAATATGAGCTCTGGAATTATTTCAGGAGCTTGATCTTTTATTATTGCTTTGATTTGTGTGTAATAATAGTTAATTCTTCCGATTTCCAGTGTTCTTCTAAACTTTTATGTAAAAATGAGATAAATAAAGAAATATTTTACCATAGCGAATGTTATCCGACATTGGTTTAACGATAATTTCCATTTTAAAAATGAAATAAAATGAATAAGCAAATTGTTTTAATCAATCATTAACCAATCAGATGTCGACCAATCCCATGATTTCATTGTATATGCATGTAACAATATTTTTGTACTCTAGATTTTGCAACCCTAATATTACTATTTTCCCACAGATAAACACATTAGCACACATTGGGTTGTATTTTAAAGCCTCAGTGCAGGAAATAATTCTGGTTCGAACATACAAAGACATTTTGTTGACATGTTGTATAGATTGATACAATGTCCATATCCATGGTAACCGTAATTGACTGGGTTTTAATATCCTTTATTCTATATTGTAATTTATTAATATCTAAAGGTTTCTTGCATCCAATGATTCTACATTTGCCGGATTTGAAAAATATTATAGGGTATTTTCCACCCCTATCAACAATTTGCTGGGGCTTACCGTTTGGAAACGTCATTTTTGACACGTCGAAAGTTCCTTTATAATATATATTTGATAGCATAATTAAGCAATAATAAAATATTAATCTATATATATGATTTTAGAAAGAGTTCATTAAATTGTATAATATAAACAAAAACTATATTTATACAAATTAATAATAGAATTAAGAAATGACACAATATATCAAATCGTCAGTTTAAGTGATAGCGGTAAAACTATGTTTGTGTGTAAATTACTGAAATCTAATTTATTCCAAACAAAATTCAACAAGATTTATTGGCATAGGAGTGCAGATGAAGAACATGGATTGTCTTAAGATAATTTCTGTAAATTGAAAAACAATAAAGTATTACAGGGTTTTGATAAAAAACTGGTCAAGTCGATTAAGGAAAGGCAATGTCATCATTATCGATGATTTGTATCAGGAAGCTAATAAAGAAAAGTATTTTAATAATTTATTCACAAAATCAATCGACATGTTGGTGTTACTGTGATCTTTATTAATCAAAATCTATTTCATCAGGATAACGCACATTAAACAAGGAATTTAAATGTTCAATATTTAGTTATTTTAAAGAATCCTAGAGATGCAACAGTTATTGATTTTCTTGCTCGACAAGCATACCCTAATAATCGTAATTTTCTTATCCGTGCATTTCAAGATGCTACAAAATCACCACATGGACATATATTTCTTGATTTCACACAACAATGCAATGATGATTTACGGGTAAAAACAGGTATTTTCAATAAAGAAGGTGCCATGGTTTATAAACAAAGTTGAAAACATTAACATGTAAAATTGTTTATGAAATCCAGGATTAAAAATGTCAGAAAACTTAGACAAAGTATTAAAAAGAAAATAAAGTCTGAAAAAGTTTCACCAAAAACCAGTTATACACTATCCAAAAAGCTAATAACCAAATATTTCCCTTCAATGAATCTAATTTCAAAAAACCCTAATCCTATTAAAAAGAATACGAAAAAGAACATGGTTAAATTGTAAAAAAAATCATAGGAGTTTCCCGTATTTTAATGCATTGTTGAAGCCTTCGAGTATGAAAAGAATGTCTATTTTACAATCATTTCCAAATTTTGTTGTTGATGATTTATTCAAAATTCTACTAAAAGTAATCAGAGGTAAAATTAAAATCAGTAAATCTAAAAGACTTGTGTTGAATAAGCATCGAAAACTTTTGTTATCGCTAGTAAATAATAAAAATCGTAAGCAAATGAGAAAAATCATATATAAACAACAAGGATGTGTTATCGAAGCAATGTTACCATTAACTATATCATTATTAAGTGGTTTACAATAAACGATGGGTCAATCATTACCTAATGTCAAATTAAAATTTAAATCATCTTGTTGTAATGGAGAAGATTTGGACGAACCCAGAAGACGAAGCAGGTTTCGGTGGAGTGGCAAAGTTAAAGACAAGAGTCCAAAATTCGAAAAAGGAAACGCAAAAGTAGTTGCCAGATCAGCTTGCGCACAGTTTAAACAAACCAATGCGGAAAAGATTTCCAACAAGAGCTTATAAAACATTCGGTATTAATGATTTATGGCAAATGATTTTGATGGAGATGATACCGTATTCAAAGATTAACAAGGGCTATAAATATATTTTAACTTACATTGAGTTTTTCAGTCGTTTTGTCCGCGGTGTACCAACAAAGGCAAAATCTGGGCAAGAAATAGGTATACTCAGAAATTGCAAACCGATTAAGATATTATTATTAAATATTATTATTATTATTATTATTATTATTATTATTATTATTATTATTATTATTATTATTATTATTATTATTATTACTATTATTATTATTATTATTATAGGCAAGGAGTTTTAGAATAGTAAATTTAAGGAAATTCTGGATCGTCTCAAAATAAATCATTACTCTGTACATTTTCAATACAAAGCTGCTTATCTGTAAAGATTTAACCGGACATTGAGGGATAGATTGAAAAATATTTCGTGCATCAAGGTAATAAAATATGGATAAATGTATTGCTGAAAATACTTGTTAGTTATAATAATTCATCACATCGAGGTCTGAATGGTTTGAGACCTCAAGATATCAGCTCAAAAACACCAGTGAGTTCTAAAAAAGTTGTAAAAATTGCAAAAACCAAAATATAAAGTTGGTGATCACATTAGAATTAGTAAGATATATCTTCATCTTTCATTAAAGTAATTAAAGTGATGAAGTATTTCGGATCACAAAACTTAATACTAAACAGAGTCCTGTAATGTATATTATTAAAGACAGTGACAACAATATAATACAGAGGCAATTCTATGAACAGGAATTACACGTTATTTCCGAACTTACAGTGTTCAGAATTTAGAAATTATTGAAAACTAAAAAGGTGGGTTATGATAAACAATACTATGTTAGATGACACGGATATCAAAATTCCTCGTGGATATCATCAAAAGACCTTTGTAAAATGAGTTTCTATACTATTTTACCAAGCAACAGTTGCCCACTAATCCATCCAGAACATCAAGCAAGTAAATTTATGATTGATCTTCAAAATCCAATTTATTTACTTGGAAATTTGGAAGTTGCTTTGCAAGACTTTACATTTGTGTACAATACATTCCCATTTTATGGTTAATGTAAAATCAATTACAAAAAGATTATTCCCAAAACATGTAGTGGTATTTTCTCAATGAATAATATTGAACGATATTGTCACATTCCAAATCAAATTTTAGATGAAAATTGTGGAATGTTTTTCAAAGATGGATTGAATGTTAGTTGTGATTTTTATCCATTTACAATAAAATTTGAAAATATTAGTGATGCCAAGCGAATGGGTAGTGAAAAGATTAACATTGTTGTTCCTGGTACTGAATACCTAATAAGTTTCAAAATTTTTATTGATATAGGCCGTGTGAATGAACATATCAAAATTTCTGTATCATATATCAATGAGGTTGAAAATAAATTTTAGTTTACTAATGATTTATATATTGAAACACTTGAAGAGTTACACAAATATATTTCATTCAATTGTTTACATATATTTAAAACTATTGAAATTGTTAAAGATGGGTTATGAAAATTCAGTCTGAATAATAACATTTGTGAAGTTACATTTGATAAAGATTTGTCTAATATATTGAGATTAGATAAGCAAACATATCGGACAAGTGCTTTTGGTGTACGCAAACCTAAAATAATTAAACTTCATAGACAAATGTTCATATATACTAACATCATCGATCCTATAATTGTTGGTAATTCTTTGATTCCTCTATTGAAATCTGTTTGGGTTGATAAGCATGACCAGGATGAAGTTTTCAATATAAATATCGATAATCCCATGTACTTATCGGTATCAGCATCATGTATAAATAATATAGAAATAAATATTCGTGATGATAGTGGTAAGTTTATTGAATTTAGTAAAGATACAAAAACTCATTTGACATTACATTTTCGTAAATTAGATGGCCAACAACGATATTATTAGTATGTATAGTGGTAGCCAAAGTGGTCGTGAATTACCATATTTTATTGGTAAACAATATGGATCAGGATGGTTGAGAACTCTTGGTTGATTTGCACTTCCTATTCTTAAGCGTATTGGTAGTTTTGGTATGAAAACGATCTCAGAAACCCGTCACAGTAGTCAAGTGATTGTGAAATTCAATCGATCCGAAAAGTGCTATTCTCGTATTAAGCACCAAGTCGTGACTGTAACAGATAATTCTTTGTGTCATTTTAAAGTGGAGATAAAGTTTATTAATCAATAAAGTTTATATTGTTTGGAGTTCATTACTGTTGTTTAAAAGCACGCTTGGAGTTAGATTGACAATACATCCTATTTAAATTCACCGTCAAAACCCCAACAAAAGCATGGATATGTGCTAAATGTTGTAATTATTTAAAATAATTATTTAAAAAGTAATTTTTATAATAAAAGAATGAAACGGAAATTTGAAGAAAAATTTGTGTCAAAAAAACCAATTTCTAATAAATCCAGTTTTTGATTGTTTTTTTATGTCAAATTAATTTAAACCCAGCCTAAATATTTTCAGAGTTTTATTATATTAAATTGATGTTTATTTTTTTAATTTTATTTGTTTATTGAAATGCATTGAAATCCATTTTTAATCAAAATTCTGATTTTGATATTATATTTAGATTTGAAATATATTGGAAATGTTTTTGAAATTACGCAAACCTTTTTATTCATTGACACACGTTAATAAATGTTTGGGTTGTCAGTGAAAATGTGAAATAAAAAATTGTGATCTGACTCCATAACGTATTTTAATTGATAACAATAGCGAACTCTAGACAACCTTTATTGATCAGCACAGTGGATTACAATTTACACAAAATTATTGGTATTACAATATTGACTAGTAAATGCTTATTGCACCTTTTTGGGGGAATAGCACATGATTGATAAACTTGGAATATACGACCACCTGGTTATCAACACTAGATTCAGCAATATACATAATTAATTTAGTTTCTTTCGTTTTCAAATTGAAAATACTTGGAGCTCGACGCAAGCAACTTTGATAACTGGTTTAAATTTCTCTTTTATTTAACGTTGTTTTCTTCTATAATTGTGTATTTAAATTTATTTACTTCATTTTCTTTATTGTTTTTCTCTCTTTCCATATTTTTTAGAATCTGTTTTTTAAATTGCTTATCAAACTCATTTTTACTCATACCTTTGATTCAGTATAAATGTGTCGTATTTTATTTTTTGATTTTCTCAATTCTTTCCTATTACATTTTCATTTTTTAATTTTCTTCACTTCATTACTAGTTTTCTATATTTTACAACATATCCTATAATATATACCTTTAAGAAACACCTTTTTCATACTCATTTTGTTAACTTTAACTATAATATTTTAAATTTATTAATTAGGTATCCTCAGCAAATGTCTAAAGATAAATGGTTTTCAAGAGAATAATACTAATAATGGATCTCAGAATCGGATGAACTCGTGAACAAATGAAAGCAACTAGTATTAGTGTAAAGTTTTGTTCCATTTATTTGATGATGCAATTGTTTTTACGCAAAACAGATTTCAAGTGGTCACAAACCGTCAAATATTTTAAAACATTTTCAAATATTGAAGAAGTCTAGATCATTCTCATGCCTTTTAAAGAACCTATGAAATAATGTGTGAAAGTTTAATGTTTTATATGGGAGAATTGTATTTCACAAGATTTGACGTTAAAATGTTTATGTTAGTAGTTCTTACATTATTGAAACCGTTTTTAACCTAGGTCATGTATATATATTTTGATAATTGGTACTCTAGTCCAATTTTCTTTGAACAACCTTTTCATCTCAAGATAAAAGTTTGTGAAATAGGAGAAACAGAACATTTTATCTAATATTGAATAATAGATTGGGTAATGGTGAACTAAAATCATGGCAAACCATAAAATTCTTACGTCAAAGTGGATGAGAAGTCTATATGCTGATAAAGATTTGTGATAAAACAATTTTTGGAACTGGAAATCACAATAAAGAGGGCAATAAAATCTTCACACTTATTTAAAAGAAAGCTTTTTCGTACCATTTGACAGTTTCCCTTACTGATTCGATGTATGATATTTACATATTAATACGATTGACAACCCTAATATCATCATTGTAATAGATTCTATATGCAAAAATAGAGAAAAAATATTACACTTTCTGATTTTAGAACAGAAGCTTTAAGATATACATTTAAAACGTACGGATACTATAAAGTTTATAATGTCTTCTTCCACTATTTCAACGCTTAGATAACAGTAGACTATAGAATGAACCTATTCCTAACAAAGAAAGCGAGAAAAGACTTCGAAAAAGGAGATGTCTTGAATATTCAAAGCTAGATAAACGTTCTCAAACATCATTTAAGTTCATAGAATATGATGTGCTACTATGTTTGTGAGATTGTTTCAAAAAGTATTGCACTCTGTTTCATTACTGAGTTGTTAAAATTTTATAAAACATCAAATATTTATGAAAAATAATTTCATAAATTATTGATTGATAATAAAGAATTTTATTTTAAAATCCCAGTACTCAAAGGGTCGAGCACTGCTTCAACAAAAAACAAGACATATCTGTATTTATGAACTTTTGAAGTCAATAAAAATTACTGAAAAATCTCTCAAACTAATATAAAATAAGAAGAATTTAAAAATATGGTAAATAAATATTTTAAGTAACTGAAAAATTTGGTTTTTAACCAGAAATTTGTAAGTTTGAAAATAAACAAAAGCAAAATTATTGTGTGTGATAAATGCTTTTTAACTGTGATTTTATTTATTAATTATAATTGTTTTTGACATATTAATATATTTACTAGAGCTCATCAAAGTGTAAAATTGCGTTCACATGTGAGCTTAAAAAAACTATCAACAGTAATATTATTTTAGAAAAATAATAATAATTTTTTTACAACCTTATTATTACAAATTTTTATTGTAAAGCTATTGAATGGTCTTCAATTCATAAATAAATATTTTAAAATCGAAGTAAAGTAAACTATTGATTCGAGAAACTCTCGTTTGGGGAATTGCTTCGACACAATTTTCAATGAAGTTTTCTTATGGAAATTTGGGAATTTCTTCATGAATTGTTGGATTAAAATTCTTTATATGATATTATCATTTTTATAATTTTTTTAGATATTTTTCATTTTTCTTCAGCTTATTTTGTAAATTAAAACAATAATATTTTAATTTAACATAATTATTAATAAATATAATTGTAAATAAAAGTATTCATATAAATAAACTATTAAAACGACTTTTACAGAAATCGAGTATAATTAAATGTATTTGACTTAATTGATAAAATTGAAAATCAAAAAAATATAAAATATTTCGAAATTACTAATAAAATTTTAATAATCTTTATGCATCCCTCTTTCTCTCCCCCAGCAGTTCCAACACAATAACTGGTAACTTGGAAAATATTGTTTTAATCGCTAGTCTGTTTCGGTCATTTAATATTTCCTAAATTTATAATTTATTTATCTCTAAGTTTCATCACTGAACAGTAAATATAAAAATTTTATGTCAAAATGAAATATTTCAAATTAGAAATTAAATAGAACATTTTCCATTGGTAAATGATAATATGAAATATTAAATTAATTCCACTTTCAGAACGAATATTAGATTTACCCTTGACAAAGTAAGGATTTACTAAAGTCTCAAATGATTTCACTAGAATTAGATTTGATTTTTTATTATGACAGAACAATTGTCGTAGAAAAAAATTAATTAATTTTTATTATTCACACATTATTGATATATAAAAATTATATCGATCAGCTTTTAAAATTATGTGACTTAATCAATAATAATTATTTATAATTTAATCTTAATAGGAATTTAGGCTCTTTCGGAAATTATATTTTTGTCTGAGTATTTGTTTAACTCTACTGCATAAGTTATTATTTTTGTTTAAAAAGGCTTGATGAAAGTATTACAAAATTTTAATATATATATATATATTTAATATATATATTTATATATATATATATATATATGTGTGTGTGTGTGTGTGTGTGTGTTTATGTATGTATGTCTTTGAGATTGACAATGGAAGCATTATATTTTTAAAAAAGCACAAAAACTAAGTGCTAACCGTCGGAATTCAAAAAATATTAATTAAAGTGCAAAAATCTATTTGTTGGAGTTAAGAAGAAAAGGTAATATTTAAAATAAAAAAATTAATTAAAAATTGATAACAAAAAATTAAAATTGACAAACCAAATAGTTATTGGATCAAAATGTAATATTATTAGTTAATTGAATAAAAAAAGATATAAAAAGAAAGAGTGAGTTTGAGGTTGACCAGGGATGGAAATAATTGAGAAGATAGTAGAATTGTATAAGATAATTGGAACAGGCAAAAGTGTACCTATATCTGAATTACAGAATTGAGTCTAAATGCCTGGGAAATTAATATTAGCCAATTAAAAGTTTAGGTGTGATCCAGAAAAGGTGTTCTACTGTGGTTGGATTTAAACAATATCGCAAAGGTGCAGATATTGTATTGACTCTTGTGTTTATTAAGGTAAATACGAATAAAAGTTTCTTGTGTTGGGTTCTGTTAATTATCTATGAAAACTTTGCGTACAATGAGTCAGGGAGCAAACTGGCTTAGTAAATAAATTTTTAAATAAAAAACTTTTAAAAAATCATAAAATAAATGTTTTGCTGGAAAAACTAGTATGACAAATGCCAAATAATAAAACGAATTTAAATATAGCAAATTAATTATCAATGAAGATCCACAGAAAGAAATATTTAAAGAAAATTAAAATTAATTAAAAGTTTGTTTGCCTATAAAACTCCTGAGCATTATAGAAACCAGAGTTGTTAACAAAATAATTAAATAAGAGCTAATCGACTTGAGAAATAAAAGGAATAAAAGTGAGCTTGGCTTGTATTAGAAATTTATAAAGTTACCGTGAGGTAAATAGGTTGTGTGAAAGCGACGAGATAACCAAATCGACACAAAATCAGATTAATACAGAAAACCAGTGGAGAGATAAACTAAAAGGATAACAAAAAAAAACTCCTGTCATTAAACTAATTGAAATGAAAAAGTTGACTTAAACATGGAAACGGTATAAAGAGATACGATGAGTTACTAAAATTATGGAAATGTTGGAAAAGTTATGCAACTTCATGCAATATACAGAATTGATCTTTATGTATACCAAATTTCTCTGGCTATAAGCCCCATTGTGGTATTAGTCGCACCTCCATAAATTACCTATTTTTCCAAAACTATTGTCATATAGGTCACTTACAAAAGTTTAAAGCTTACACAAATTTTGTACCAGGCATTATCTGATATCAGATTAATGTCTGTCAACTGTAATTAATGTCATTAAAAGTGTGTTGTTGTCTACCAGTATCACTCATGCTGAAGTATCAACATATGGTTTATAAAAACTAAATTTTATAAGTTAGTATTTTGTATTAATTACACTTGTTTTTAAGTAAAAAACTCATACGCCGGAAAATACGGTATTTTCAATTTTAATGTGTTATCTTAGTGTTTCAAAACAATAAGAAACGAATAACTTGTAACGTCTTGACGAAAAAAGTTTTTAGAGTTTCAATTTAATTTTATTAGGATTTATAACATTTTTATTGGATTGCCCAATATTATTATGAATTTTTTTTATTTATTCACGAATGTCTGATTTTAATGAAAGAATAATAATAAATATAACGTGATGTCCAGTGCAAATCAATAGTAGACTAGTTTTGAGCTAATGGCTATCATTAGTACTATGCGGGAGGGGCTCATATTTCTCTTCGCGACAGGTAGATGTAAAACAGTGCAAAGTTTACATTGTTATACACTCATCCTGATGCACTGGACACCAAATCAGTTTCCAATTCTTGACTTTGAGGCAAGAAAAAATACGAATCTTTATCTTGAAACCTTCTTTCACTTGAAACTATGGTAGATACAATCTTACCTCTGCGCACTACAAGCGAAACACAGAAACTATTTACAAGCTATCAGACTACCAAGAAAAAAACTTAAATTTGATTTATTCACTAATTTTTAAATTTTTTTTATGTTGAAAAAATCAGTCTTAATTACTCGTTTTATACAAGAATTGCCGACATAAACTACGTGGAGGTGACTGACTCCATCATCTAATATATTTCGCTAAGAGGTTGAATTGTGTGGAAAAAATACATTTTCAAAAAATCAAGTTTCTTTACTATGATCATTATAGTTTTTTCAACATTTTTCAAAAATTTACTGCTTAATTATTTTGTTTAGTATTTTGTGGTAAAACCAAATATATTAATTTAAAATGTATAATTGATAGATATAATAATTTTTTAATGGAATTTTTGTTTGAAATTAAAATATTCAGGTGAAAACTTTTAATTTAGAAAAGCTGCAAATAATATTGGTATCCCAGTGTTAAATACCTGTTTTTGTCCCGGTGTTAATATTAAAGCGCTAAAGGGGGTTGGGGATATTTTTAGACAAATTTTTAGAAATAAATATAATATAAACTTGAGAGTAGTAATTTTTTTACAAAAGATTAGTAAATGAAATAATTATCTATCAAAAGTAAAGATTTTAGTCAAAGATTTTCTTTTCAAAGTCAAGTTTAATAAAAATAATAATACGAATATCATTCAGACTAATTCAGCAAAAATTGACATGAATTAGATTGTAAAATTCATCAGCATAATTATGTAAATTATTTCTGAATTATATAACACAAATGAGGAAAAATGAATATAATAAGCTATGATTAAACTGAGAGTTGTTAAATTAATAAAATGATATTGTACTCCCGGTAATTTTTCGTTATATTTTATTATTTTTTTTCAATTACTTCTTAAAATGGTGATTTGTGAAGCTTTAATTTCACGATTACCTAGAATTTCGTTAGATTTTTAAATTAGTAATAAATTTAAATTATAAATAAATATTTTAAACTAATAAAATTTATTTAGAAGTCTGTCCAATGAGGAAACGTTGATTCACTTATTATAGACGTATTTAGGGCGATCTCTTGAGTTAATTTTTCTTTTAATGTTTCTCCTGGACTAAATAGCAAATTTTGTGTTTTTAAGCGCAAAAGAAATAGAAAACTTCACAAAATACGAATCTATTTAGTTTGTTTATATAAAACATTTTTTAAATGATCTTAAAAGGTTTTAATACAAAAACGGAATTATTTAAATCAAAAAACTCGAATAAATGTATAAATTTAATGTATAAAATAAGAACAGTTAATATAATAAATAATTATAAAAATAACATATTCTATTTAAACAATTGGATAAAGAATCTTTAATAATTATTTGGTTAGCTACTTAATTATTTATTTGAAATATTTTTATTTCCTTTATCTTGGTTTAATTTTTGACTATTAATCAACGTTTTATTTTTAACAAAGATTTTCGGCACATGTTTTATTTTTTTTTAATTTTATTCTATATCATAAAATAGTTCTAATGAATGCCAAAATAACTTTATTTATTCTTAAAAAGAGAGGGGGAGGAGTTAAAAAAAACATAATGAAATAAGTCACTATATTTTGATGTTAAGATTGTGCATTTTGATAAAAATAGGTTAGAAATTCGTTTTGTAAAAATTGGAAATAACATCTGATAAAATCCTTTAAAATGGAGACTCTGACTTTGACGAATGTTTCTAAATTTTGAATGAATAATTTTTACTTTGATCTATTCAGCAGTTTTCTCTGAAATTTATTTTTTTTGGAAATAAAATAACAATTATTTAATATTATTTTAATGTAGTTTTACACAAAGGATTTTTATGATCTTTACTTGATTCAAAGTATTCATATCAATTATATTAAATGAATAATTTGAAGTAAGTCATGAATAGGCAAATGATTGACTCTTAATTAGTACAACTACCCATTTCCATAGATTGCTAACAGGCGACTTTATGATTCGAAACAATTAGTTCTAAACTTAAGTTTTTACTAACATTCCTCACCTCTTCTTGTAATTTTGAACATGGTTAGTACCACAATATAAATACAGCCGGTAAACTAATTAAATGTACTACATGGATCATTTTGAACCGTAACAGTCAAATGCAAATTTTTTTGTATGTAAGGAAATTATGTTAGGTTTGGAAACTAGTAGCGATTCTCAATCAATCAAATAACGCAAATTGTTTGATGGTTCATGGTACGTATTGAAAGGTGATTCTAACGGCAGATTGGCCGCTTTGATGAAGAATTTAGAATACGAATTCAGTTTCAATTAGTTTCATATGGATATTTTTCACTTGATATACCTATCATTTTTATGTGATCAAACACATGTTTTTAACAGTGTGATCTTCATTTGAGTGCCTTTTTAGTAGCCTTAAGAACCCGATTAAGTGATTGGAGATTAAATAATGAAAAAATGGAGTTATCTCTCTTTACTTCCTGGGAGTGTGAATTCCGTCGTAGATACTGAATAACATTCAGACTATATTATTCATCAAATATATTTTAAAATTAAAACTAATTTAACTTGAATTCATTTAGTTTATCAAATGAAAACTCCCTAATTAAAATTTAAATTAAAATAATTCGTTTAAATTGTCTCTAAAGTGAATCAATTTTCAAATGTAGAATTTTATTTCAAATTTTAAAATGTAGTTTTGTATTTAATTGAAATTTATTCACTAATATGTTATTTAGCATATTTCTAAGTGAAAACCTTTCATGCAACAATTAGTTGTTTTAAACAATCGTTTGTTTATTAGGACTTTAATTTTAATATAAAAATAGATTGAATCAAAATTAAAAATATCTTTTACTGTAATCATTTCGATCAAACATATTAAATTTTTGAAAGAAATTATTAATTTATTAAACCGGAAATAAAATTTTAATAATTTATTTTTTCTGCAAAAATAGAGCGTCAGCAAATATTTCTGTAGAATATTTATTTAACAATTTTTGCAATAATAGAATAAATTACAATGAAACAATTTTTCCAAAATTAAAACAATAATGACATAATATAATGTCAAAATATAGATTTAGACAAAAACTAAAGTAAAAACAAAATTTGTGCTGGTACATTATTATATAAAAATATACAAGCATATAGGCTGTTTCTTTCTACACGCAAAACTCTTTGATTGTTTTAACTGCAAACTTTTAGTATTTTTAGTGTAAACAGTTCAATTTTTACTTATTACACAGCACATACAAGGTACACTACTGAACTGTGAAACATTGCAAAATGTCACTATTTATTCATTCCAAAATACATCTGCTCTCCCAAAAACCAAAATTTCCTAACATTATCAACTGAGAAACTCTTTTCCAGTTTTTTAAAAATATAAATTGTTAAGGTTTTTTCTAAATAAAAAGAGACAAAAGTACATCTTTGACTTTAAATTTATTTTAAATTTTTATTCACATTTCAATAATTCTTTTAAAATTAAACTTTTATTTTTAAAAATATTTTTAAATTTAAAAAATTATATTTGTTTCATTCAAAAGTAATGGTTATTTATAATCATAAAGTCTACTTACAAAATTTATAGTCTGCACAATCATGTTTTACTCAAGATTCAAGTTTTTTACCCAAATTATTTATATTTTCAATTTAATATTCCTTAATTTGAATGGGTAATTTATCTGAGCAAAAAAAAAGAAAATCCAAAACAGTTGTTTTCATGAAATCATTAAAAAGACTTTTGGAGGTTGAAAAGTCAGTAAGAGAAACATAAGAGCTTTTAGAAATTTTGCTTTCGACAAAAGAAGTTAATCTCTAAACACTGAAATAATGTTTGGGTTATTATTTAGCAAGTAATCAAAACCCAACACAGTACACGTTTATTGATTTTCAATACAAAGTCACTATTTACATTTTTCTTTGAGAAATTAATTTGTTTAACGTTAACACAGATACCTCAATTAGTACCGCATTGCCTGGAACGTAAAATTTTTTAGTTTTATACTGAAAGTTTATTTTTTTTCTTTACTGACAACCACTTGCTTTCTTTCTAATTTACTTCAAATAATTCTTTGTCGAGGACTTCACTTCCACCAACTGGCGATTTGTCTCATTTTGGCTTCCGATTTTATGTCGTCTTTTGAAAACACTTTCATCGTTTGCAATCTAATTGCCTTCAAAGTACGGAGTAATTGTTTGGCCACCTCTTGGGATAATTATTTGATTTACTTCCTAGGCTCTTCGTGTATCTCATTTTTATACAAATCTTAAACACTGCTTGAGTTTCGAATTGGCTCGAGGTTTTCATTAAAAGATTGATTAATTTTAATTAATAATCAAAGAAAAAAGTTCTAATAATTGAAAAATGCCAAATATATATTTTATATAACAAGAATATATAACAAGAATATATAACAAGAATATATTTTATATATAGCAAGAAATCATATTAATAATAACTAAAAGAAAAGAATATTTAAAAAAGTTTACCAATAATAATCGCAATCAAATTGTATAAAAAATATATATTATTTTAATTTTGATAAAATAAATCTTTAAATAAATTTTTAGAAAACACAAAAATTATCATTCTTAAAACAATGTTTTGTTTATCATACCACAAAATTATACAACACACATAATATATATTCAAAAAACATTCAATTATTTAAATCCATTCAAAATACCTATTTTCTTACTCTTAATTATCACTAATGTCAGTCTATCTATTCTGTCGACAATGCTCAAAACCTTGATTTCAGAAATGACGATTAGTCTCTCTCATGAATTATCGATAGATTTTCCTCTTATACGTAAATTTATAATTTGTGTTCAAACCGTTCATGAAATCCAAGAAAAGCCTTACGACTTTCAAAAAGTATCACCATATCTTTTGAACACAATGTGTTTATTTAATTTAAACTAGACATAGAAATAGAAGCCAATCACATCAAATTTACAAATACCAAACAATTTAACTTTTTAAAATGACTACTTTATTTATTCTTCTATTAATTTTGTTTTGCAGTCTAAGGTTCCTATAAAGTCTATTGGTGGTAATTTTATTTATATGTTAATTTCTCTCAAGTATTAAATGTTTCTTTCTCTGATTTTGTTTTTCTTTATTTATGTGATAAATCATCATTCGCACATGGCTGAAACTGTAAGAAATCAGATTAGCATCCATCCCAAATATATTAAAACACTAAAGATTCAATGAAATAGTAATCAGTCTTATTTTTAAATTTGAATTATGTTGAAAGAGCTGTGGACAAAATTCTTGATTGTTAATCTTTATCAGTACAGAATAAGCCTATGTTTGGATCCTGACAGAGTTCACTGTTCCCGAAATGTCTTCTTCCTTGATTAGTCTGTGGTCACTAATTTCATACCCAGGTGTTCAATCCTGATCGGTTTTGTCTCGTCTGTGTGCGCGATAGAGGATTTTGTTGATTTTCATAAGTGTTCGCACACAGACGCGAGCTTTACACCCGTTTTAGTTCATTAAAAACTTCTATAATAGAATTAAGTTTATGAATTAGCCATTTTTAAAATGGCTGACAGGTAAATTTATTAATAAAGTATATTTTAAGGTTTGGATTTTGATCTCGTATATTATGAGATCATTATTCAAGCTCTTAAATAATACTTTTCATCAAAGTGTATTTTAAATTTACTTTTATTAATTTTCTTTTGGTTTTTTTAAGAATTTATGCCAATTTATGTAAATTAATGGAATTACTTTCCAATAAATGTAAGTTCGATAATTGAAAACTAAAATTTATTATTAAAAAGTTTCTGTATTCGAATAAACTATTTCTCTGTTCCTTGGAAATTCGTTTTGTCTGCCATCTTTTTTACCTTTTGACAAATCCAAATGTTTGATATTTCTTGATTTCATAATTATTAATTTTATGAGGCTTTGGAAATTTCCGTTAATTTCCCAAATTTGTAAAAATCTTCCTCAACAATGGTATTAATGATTTGGATTTTTTATATCAATATAAAAAATATTATTTGTTCAAATTTTTAATTTATTAAAATTTTTAGCTTTAATTTTAAAAAAAATATTCTAAAAAGTTAATAAAATAGTTTTACATAGAGTTTTTATTGATCTGAACATTTCTACATTTTGTAAGTTTGTATGCATTACTTACTATGTATTATGTTTTTATGTTAAAAAAATTTTTCTTTAAGTTCCTTCTTTCCTATAATATAAGTTTTTATTCAGTTGAACAAATTACATGCAGAAACGGGTAAGTATGTGTGTCCCTCTATATTATAAAATTATTGATTTTTCCTTTTAGTATAGCAGTTTTTCATGAACTGAAACGGATGTACCTTTTTTAGATAATTGTATCTATTGGAATTTTTCGAGTTTTGGATTTTAGGTATATGTGGATTTAGTATATTCAATTTGTTTAACTGGGTGTAGAATTTTTTTTAGCTGAATTTAGTTTAAGATATACTGCTATTTTTGAAGTTATTAGGTTGTATTACATTTTTGGAATTTTCGATCAATACATTTTTCGGAATTTTTGTTTTGGAATTTTATTTACAATGAGCAAAAGAGTATTGAATTCGGAATATATGTCAGTTATTTGGTTCTTGATGAAGCTGATCGAATGCTTGATATGGGTTTTGAAATACAAGAAGTCAATTTAAGCTACGCCGTTCAAATGCAAATACAAACCGCCATGACAAGTGCCACACTAAATGTCTTTCATACACTCAGACAATGTGTGGAATATGTCGATTATCAAGATAGAAATCAGCGTTTTCAAACAATTGCCAGGGTTCTATTAAAGAAATTGAATTATCCAAAAATATTTTCCCAGAAAAGTTGTTAGTTCCAAAAGGATCTGTTTCTGTCTATTGTGAAGGAGATTCTACATATTTTGAAACTAATGATATTGAATATCGTTTGACAAACAAACAACTAAGAAAGAGCCAGAATCAAGCTTCTGTAGCTAAACGGTCAAATTATGCTGATTTGGATTTATTAGCAGCAATTGGAGCTCTAGTTTTTCCATGTTCAGAATTAATGCCATTGAACAAAAGTGGTAATGATGAAACAAAACACCCAGAACTTCGCCGTGGTTCATGACAATGTTCTTGTTGGCATTCCAAAAGTACTTACTAGGGCATCTGATCAAACAGTATAGTTTTAAATTGAATTCACTAGCGTGGTCAAATGATGCCACTCATTTCCAATTATGAAATGACTTTAGTAGTGAGAGTAAACAATTTTCAAAATATGCAAATGAAATCTCAAATTTAATTAAAGCATTTAACGACAGATTCTCATACATGAAAAAGTATGAGGAAATGTTTACAGTGTTTTTAGCTTCATTTAACATAGAAGTGGAATCCAAACCTGCAAATTTACAATTGGTGTTAATAGACCTCCAATCAAGCATCGAGTTAAAATGCATGTTTGAAGGAAATAAACTTGAATTTTATAAAAAATATATCCTCGAGGATAAATTTCCTAAGTTAAATAAGCTGGCAATGTACATAACAGCTGCATTTGGGACCACATATCGCTGCGAGTGGTTCTTTTGAAATTGAAAATAACGAAAGCGAAGTGTCGTAACAGGTTTGCTGATGAAAATTTGCAAATCAACTGCGCCGAATAAATTACAAGTCAATATAAAGAATATCAAATAGTATAAAAAACAAGTGTCATATTAAATAAATGAAATATTTTGATAAGTTGTTTGTCTTTTTTTAAAATAAAAAAAATGTTTTGGTAATTATTTATTAATAAAGTGTTTTTATTACCTTTTGTTGTTTGATTGTTTTTATGCGGCCCACCATATACCGGTAATATTTTATTTGGCCCACCAAACGATTTCTGTTTAACAACGCTGAACTAAGTAATGGATGATAGAGCTATTAAGTAAACCAAATCGGTAACTTTACATAAAATATGAGTGGAACGCTGTGAAAATATTTGAGGTAGTTTATCAAACTGAGGAATAAGAGTAGATACTGGATCAACAGTTATCAATTAAAGAGGAGAACTGTTATAATACGAATCACAGATAGTAGATGGATAAGCCCCAAAAAAGAAAGAGACGTAAATCCTTCCATCTGCAATCGTGAACCAGATAGTGAAGATACCATGAGGAGTAGTTCTAGAAATGTAGCTCACCGGTTCATGAATTTTTAGTCGCTATGTACATTACTAACATGGTAGTTCCTATGTGTATAAAGTAAAATAATTTTGATGGCATTTAGGATAAAGTTGATGAATAATTATAAACAGCAACCCCAGATATTTCCAACATATTATTATATAAACCTTGGTGGGTTAAAATAAGAAAAGGGCGTTTATTTGTTTACTTATTATTAACACACAAACATCCAACTTTCAAAAATAACCAAACAAACATTGTAAATAATCTTTGTTCTTGAAACTATAATTTTGACATATCATTACGAAAGAAGTTAATTTATTAAAATGTATAATATTCATTTATCGTCCTTTGATTTTCAGAATAAGAAATTAATTTTTGAAAAATCTTTTTATATTTTTATAATATTGATATTTAAACTGAAAAAGAATAAATAGGTAAATATCATAAATTAGGATATGTTAATTGCAACAATAAATTCCTCGGAAAAAAATTTGAAAAAAATAACACACATTATTTTTGAAAAATTCGATTAAAACAAGCATTTTTATTACAAATAAAAACATCTCAATTTACGGTTTAATTCACCCATAAATGTTTTAAAGGATAATTATCCAATATCATATAAATCTGAGCAATTTTATCTCGATTATCTGATCTATTTTTGTTTGTATACATTTATTTATTTTCTGAAGCATATATTAATTTTCACTATCTAGCATGACTTACATAGGCTTAATACAACTAATCCGATCATCGAGTCTCAGTTCAACCTTTGGGTTATCTTAAGTAAACAATTATTTATTTTATTTATTTATAAATTTTTAAAACGAATTTCAATAGCAATGAAAATAATAATAATAATAATAATAATAATAATAATAATAATAATAATAATAATAATAATAATAATAATAATAATAATAATAATAATAATAATAATAATAATAATAATAATAATAATAATAATAATAATAATAATAATAATAATAATAATAATAATAATAATAATAATAATAATAATAATAATAATTTTAAATGTGAATAATTTTTAATTATAAACAAATTTTTTTAAAGATAAAGACATATTTTCTAAAATTAATTAATCATGGATCGAAAAAAGTCACGAAACAAGATTTGTTTATGGTGAAATACTATTTGGGTAATGGAAACCTTCTAAATGAAAAATATATGATTATTATAGTTTTTGGTTTTGTATACATAAAATTATAAAATTTAATTTTGAATAACGACATAAAAAATTTTAATTATTTTTTATTGTTTTATTTTTAACTTAAAATATAATATTTTAAATATTTTATCTACTGATTTATTGAAAGTAATCGCAGATATATGATTTTAATACATAATAAATTATAACAAAAAAAGGATTTTCAAATCAGTACACAATTCCTAACAATATTTTTGTTAGAAATTTAATAAAAAACCTCTATTTAATTTCTTTGAATATACAATTTTCATTAACTTCTGAAACGTTTCTAATATAAACAAATTTCACTTGGTCTCCAAATAAATAATTCATCAACTGCGTCCGTAAAAAATGTGAAGGATTTTTTCTAAAAATTACTTAAAATTTTTGAAATATTGAAAACCTTCCACTAAATTACAACTAAATCATATTTTTTTCAAATCCTCACCTAGAAATAAAAAAATGTTTGAATTTTTTTAGATTCAGTTTCTTTAAAAAATCTATTCGTTATGTATTTTACTTTGAGCTTGATTGAAAAACTAAATTTTTCGGAAATATAGATAAAATAGTTTTATGAGGTCATGTAGCCTGTTTTCGGATTCTTTTCCAATAAAATCATCCCTTCGTTTACCATTTGCACATCTTTTAATATAACGGCAGGTCACTCTTAAGCATCCAGCCATCGGATGGTAGCCAATAATTTTTCCACAGATTAGGAACAACTATCTTGCGTGACATCTGTGTTGATTGAACTGATCGTGTTTCCTCTGAACCAGATTGAGCGGCCATTCGAATTACGTTTTATTTTCAGTCTAGGAATTCTCGCGTTTTCTATGGGCTCTGGCGGTTTTGCTATTAGTCCAAACTGAACGAGACGATTCACGACGTCCTCAACACTAACCAATTTAGTATTGACAATAATATCGTCAATGTAATGATGAGTGGCTCAATGAATTGTTACATTGAAGCCCAAAACCTTCCTAAGAACTAAGATGGCATTGAGTTCTCTAAAGTCGAATACCGGACAGACATTCCATTTGTTCTCTTGAAAAGCAGCTGGTAAGGTCAGAACGCCAATTTCGTCACTTTCAATTGGAATTAACCAGCCTTCTAATACCCATCGGCTCATTTCAGTTTCGTAATCGCATCGTAAATCTGGCTTTAATGCATACTCGGAGACCATGTTTTTCTGAATATGGGTGTCCTCCTTCCATTTCCAAATCTATCTTCACTTCATAAGATGTTTTACTTAAAATATTTATAATTAAAATAAATCATTCCTAAACTTTATTGGTGGAAGTTTTTAAACAAATGAAATAAATATTTTAAAAAATGTAAATCAATAAATCTCTATGAATACTAAGAACTTGCGCCAAATCAAACATGATTACGCAACAATAACTAAGAAATTGAATTTTACTTTGTTTTTAGCCTTATAATTTTGCATTACTGAAACTAAACACATACTGTTTTTAAAGTGTAATAGTAATACAATAGAGCCTCGAGTTGCGTTGTTTCAACTGGCGTCCATTCGAGTTGCGCCACAAAAATTTTGATAACCTAATTTTGAGTTGCGTTGGTAATTTTCGAAAGGCGTCGAAAAAAAGTTTTAAAATAAAATTTAATCAAAAAATAGCATAACGTCTATATTCAAAAATTAAAACTTAAACCGAAACTAGAACGCCATGATTTATTTTTAAATGCATCTGCAAATAAAATAATTTTTTATTCAGTATTTATTAGTATAAAAGTTTAGTTCTTTTTTGTTTGTATAACTTATAACGTTTAAGTGTTTCTTGGTTTTTTAATAATAATTTTTTTAAATTTTAAAATATCAATTACAATATATATACATTTCTCAAAAGTATTACATTTTGTTTATTATTTTTTATTATTTTTTAGATTTATAATTGATTTTTTGAAATGTTTTTTATTGCCCTATTGTAGAATAGGGTTATGAATCGTAAACGATCGTCAGATGAAAATGGTAAAAAATCTACGAAAAGAAATAATAAAGTAATATCCTTGGACGTAAAACATGATATTTTACAACGTTTCCAAGCGGGAGAAAAAGCGGTTTTCATTGGTAGAGCTCTCGGGCTAGCTCCAACAACAGTAAGAACTATCTGCAATCGCGATGCAAAACAATTAAATTAATATCTGAAGCATTAGAAATATTTGTTGCAGAAGATCCAAATGCTGATCAAAGTGCAAAGGTTACTTAAGCTGTAGAGGCCTCCATCAGCTGTTATAAAAAAATTTACTTGGATAAAAAACAAAAGGCTGTTCAAATAACTCTGAATAATTTTATAAATAAACAACCAAAAGAGAAGCAAACGCCAAATCCTGAACCAACGTATGAATTAGAATCTGAATAAATTCTATAAATTTATGTTGTTTCATTATTTTACATTATTTTAAAATTCTATTAATGTTTGCATTAGTTTTTGGTTTAATAAAACTTATTAAATAATAGTTAATCTATTCATACCTATTTTTTATTTAAATATGTAGCAATATAATTAATTTTTTTTTAAAAAACATGGATTTCAGATTTTATCGGAACCTATTATATAAAAACAGGTACAAATGTATACAAAATTAAAATTCGAATTGCGCTGTTTCAAGATGCGTCGCGATTTATTATAACGCATTAACGACGCAACTCAAGGTTCTAGTGTATATATTCTGTGATTCTTTAAAACTCTTGTATTCAACTGCATTTACCTACATAATCATTATTTTACTTACTATAAATATTTTAATTATATTTTAATCCCCTAAATTTTCTATAAATAATATTAAAATTTAATTAATAATATCAAGAAATTATTTATATGTAATGTAAAATATTTATGATATTCAATAGAATAATATTTTTGTTTTTTACTATTTAATGAAATTGACCATGAAAATGTGTCTGATTTATAGGAAAAATTTCCATGTAGAAAAATTGTTATCAAAAAAACAGTTATCAAACAAAAATTGTGAACGTCGTAAAGTTTTCAAGTAACAATTTTAATAACTGGAATTTCCAAATAAAATACCCATGTTTTTATATCAAACACCCATATCAAATGTGCTTCATGGCTAACACTAATAAAAGTACATTGGTGCCAGGACCCATCGAAACATGTTTTTAGCAAATTGAAATCAGGTTATCGTTACAAAAAAACTAAAATTTTTTCCTAAAAATTGACTGGTCTGATTATCGTTAGCTCTTACATTGACAAATCAACTGTTTTTAACATTTTGGAACTGTTTCTCACATTATTGACTGAACGGCACAATTTCCGCATAAGACTGATAAATTAACCAAATCCTATTACAAATTTATTTTTCGTATATGAAACATCAAATATCACAGGCCTAACATTACTCATCCAGCTATCAGATAAAACTAACAATGAAACTGAATGATTATCGTTAGCTCTTACATTGACAAATCAACTATATTTTCTCCTAAGTTTTGCTTATAAAAACTGCTTGGTGTATTTATTAAATTTTAATAATTTGATGATTTTATTACTCATATACACAATTCGTACGCAATAAAACTGCATAAAAATGACCTTGACCTTGATGTTACCTGAAGTAAAAAGAGAAAGTTTTATTCAAAATTTTCCCAAAAAATTATGCGACCTTAATTTAAAAATGTAGAGAAATATATAAAATTTAGCAAAAAAGAATATGAATAAAATAGTAAAGGAAATACAAAGCTGTGAAAACTACAAAAAAAGAAAAGTGCTGACTACTTAACTTAAAGAGTCAAACAAAATTACACATATAGTAGAATTATTTGAATCAATATTTGGTGATTACTATGAATCATTGAAAAAGACAACTATGTTTTTGAAAGAGGTGATTTTGATGTTAATAATAACAAATGTAAATCTTGTCTTAAATGAGCAATTTGCTGTTATTCTGTCATTCAAAAGTACAATATGTACAGTAAGGTATATTCTGCACTAGGAAATGCTTTCAAATATTTGTTAACATTGTCAATAAATCAAGTGCAATGTGAAAGAAGTGTTTCCAAGTTAAAATACATTAAAAATAGATTTCGAAATTGTAATTTTACTAATCGTTTGTAACAAACCTAATCTCTACACTTGGAATAAAAAGACTTTAAACTTTGATTTACTTTTATTTTGTTTTTTTTTTGTTATGTTTCTATATATGTACTTTACTGGGAGTCCGACATTTTTAACTAAAAGAATTTTTTTTGATATTAAATGTAATCTGATTCAAAAATCTCTAATAAGCCTATGCTCTATTAAATTTTAAAGGAAAAATGCGTAACACCCTGTAAATTTATATTTTAGCCATATCCAGAAATTAAAAAATGGCCGACAAATATTTATCTGCCCCTGCTGCTAACTGAATATTTTAAGTAGTTTTCCTTGCTTAGGTTACGGACAAATAGATAAGTTACTTTGTCTGATATAGGCAACAGAAACATTTTCATTTGGCAACAATTACAAAACAATATATTATAAATCAATTTATTTATTTGTTACAATTAATATTATATATTAAATTATTTATATTCATATAAATTATTATGATAAGTAAATTTGATATTTTGAAATAAGTGTTTTTTTTGTGTTTTTGTGTGATATTATTATTTTTTTAAATATAGAATAATGTTGAGTTTCAAAACATCTCGGTAGAAATAGAACTCTGCACCGATTAAAACAGTTCTTCAAATAAAAGTAAAACAAATAACTAATAAAACATTTTACTTTAAATTAAACGTACACGTAGTTTGTGCTAACTTCGACCAAATTGAATAATACTTTTCATCAAATGAATTGTGATTTAGATTTCTAGAGTTCATGTTCACATTATTTAACATCTTTCCCACTTTTCGGTGACGTTGTTAAATAAAAAAATATAAATTTGTCTAAACAACCACAGCTTAGTTTTGTTATTATTTATTAATGTCATCGATAAAATTTTAATTAATTAATTAGTTTGTAATTTTTCTACCTGTTCTTACATTTTCCTTGAAAAAATAAAAAATATATATTTTAATTAATTACTGTACAATTCCTAAAGCAATACATTTCTGAATGTATGAGGAATTGTCTTAACTGTTTGGTACATTTTTTACATTGTTTGACACTTACCGATTTTTTCAAGATTGATTTAACATTATATACTGGTTCAGATTTGGTTAAACATTAATGGAAATGTTACCTTGCAAATATTATAATAATAAATTAAATAGTATAATAAAATCATAATTTGTTTATCTCCAAATTCCAACTGGTAATTAATTTATAAAAGATATAATAAAAGTAAGGCAAAAAATCTGAAAAATCTAAAAAAGCATATCAGAATTGTCCAATAAATTTCATAAAAAATTCACAAATTTATTACACTAGTAAATGACGCAAAAATAATAAATAGTTTAGAGAAATAGAAATCACATTCTTAATCATATATAGGAATAACAAGGAAAGAACACAATAATAAATAAATCTACAAAGAGCTATCTACTATTCGAAATGCTTCTAGAAATTCATTAAAGTCTATCTGACCATCTTTATTAATGTCCAAACATTTTGCTAAATCTTCAATAGCTTCTTCACTAACATTGCGATTTGTATGCCTATGTAAAAGTTTGCAAGCATCTCGGAATTCCGAGAGAGAAATGTGACCTGAAATTAAATTCAAAGCATTAGTAAGTAAGACAAATAATTATTAAAATATTTAAAAAAATAAAAAATTATGTTAAATTTCGAATTTATATTTAATTCGTGTTTGTGTGAGCAATGGAATTTCTTTTAGATTTTGGAATTTTGGAAACAGTTTATTACGTTTTGTTTATTCGTTTCAAAGGAATTTTGTTTTTGGCGGAATTTAAGTTTATGATCTAGAGCTAAGTGTCCAACCTGTGGCCGTTGGGCTGCATGTAGTCTGCCTTTACCCTTTATGTTTCAATTTTTAACTGCAAAAAATTTAAAAAGTGTATCTAAATCTAATATGAGGATATTTTTTAAATGTGGCCAACGGAGTAATGATGCTTTTCCAAAGTGGCAGGCAAGATCATTATTTTGGTTGGACACCCCTGATCTAGAGTTTTCAATATGGAATGGTAAGTAACTTGAATTAAATAAAAGTGTGGAAATTTTTTTTACGGTTTTTACCATAAATTAATCTAAACAGTTGTTTCACCAGTGCTGTGAATTTTATTTCCCAAACAACAAAATTTAAACAGAAAAAATATTTCACATGATTTTGTATTCATTTATTATGATTAGTGTCAGCTATTTTTATTTTTTTGTAGATAGAAAGTCAGAAATATTGTTTTAGAATTTAAACAAAGAAATATATAAATCCTTTAAATATATATATATTTTAAATAAAAATTTTATATTATTTTATTTATTATTCTGAGACGACAAAATAATATAAGTTTCTTAATACATTAGGGTTAAGACAATGAAACCCCCAGTAAATGAACCACTGTTAACATGCCTGGCCCTGCAGGAATAATTCCCATTAAAAATAATTGCTTTTGTTAGGTTCTAAAAATATGATATATATATATATATTAGAAATTAAGTTGATTAATATTTGTTTAATGTATTAAAACAAAGTAATAAACGTGAACTTCTCCAATTTATATATAACCATGAAACAATCGTAAAAGAATGGAGTAGTCATTTGAATTTACAATTATAAAATAATATACAAATATTTTCATTTAACTGACATTCTACATAGAACCCTAAATTAAGACATCTTACATCTTGCTTCGGGCTGCCATTCCATAAGTGATTTGTTATAAAATTGCAAACAAAATTTTGCAGCTGACACTACAAATGATATTTTTCTAAAAATCTAGATTGAATGAAAACAATTTATCCTGCGCTTCAATTTCTGTGCATAAATCAGATTATATTTATCGTATGAATAAAATAGCAGTTTTGTTTGAACCATAGACAGAGTCACTTGTGACAATTGTCAAATTTAATTATATCAATTTCAAGTTAGTTATCGCATGAAACATATGAAAAAAATAACTGATAAATAAATACAGCAGTAATTAATAATTAAGTTTTTTAATACCAGAATTGTCTTTATCCATAATTCGAAATATCGTTTCCAAATTTTCTTTATTTTTGTAGAGTTCTTCTGTCATAGTTCCAGCTATCTGAAATTTATTTAAAGGAATGATTCAATTTTTTATTCATAAATAATTTTAATTAATTTAATTTAGAATTGAAAATTGAAAATGATAAATAAAAGAAAGTAAAATATAATATTAATAGCAGAAAGAAAAAATAGTTATGAAAACTTGGATCTTTAGTTAAAATGAAATTTTATTTATTTATTTTGTTAAATTATGGAATTAAAAAGAAAATCAACAATTTACTGACAATAATTATATGGAACTTTAAAAAAATATTGTTTCATATATTTCTGTCATCGTTTAATTATTATGATAAAAAATATGATTTATTAAACCCCTCCTAGGTGACTATTTGTTAAATGCCATAAAATAAATTAGATTGAAAATGCATAAATATTGTGAGGTTATTTAAGCATAATTATCAACGGACATAAAATTAAGCTTAAAAATGATTAAAATTCAAAATTAATTTTAAATTAACTTTTTATAAATTAGATAGAATTATTTAAATATCTGATTAAAAATTATTATATTAATTATTAAACATTATTATAAGGACTTTTTTTGTTTTTCACCTCTGGTTTCTTTTTAAGTGACATAATATCATAAATAAATCGTGAATATCTTAAATAAATCTCATTCATAGTCAAATTTTGTAGAAAATATTATATTAAATATTAATTATTAAAATATTAAATTAAATAAAATTTAAATAAATAAATTATAAAATAAAATTTAAATGCCTTTTTTAATTTTGTTTAAATACTCGGAAATATGAGAGAAATTTTGAACTTTGAATGAATACAAATTTTGAATAAAACGAAGATGTTTTCACAGCATCTAACAAATATGACATAACAAAGAACTGAAAAATATTTAAATTTAAAAAAACAATAGGCATGGGGTTAAAAATATTTCATTAATAATTCAACATCTTTATCACGATATTTTCAATGACCATTTTTTTATTTATAAATAATTCTCTAACAATTCTCAAATTTTATAGGTAATATTTACGCAAAAATTTCAATATTATTGTTCTATATTTCGTTTTGTCCTTAATTGTTCATCAGCTAGCATTATTTTTATTATTATTTTCATTGTTCTTTTCTTATTTCTGCCTCGTCTAGATGCGGATTTTCTGAAAATCTTTTTTGGCCGTCAAAGTATTAATATATTTTAAATACAACATCAGCTTCATGTTTTATAAATATATATAATGATATTTATTAATAAAATATTTTCATAAAATTGTTCATTAAAATAATTAATTCAACTAATATTTAATAGTTTTTTTCCTTAATTTTTATAATATATTTTTTTATTCAATGTTTTGTTTATTTTTTTAGATTTAGAATTTTAAGTATTTTTATTATAAAATCAATTTGTTTATAGTATTAATACATGATCCATTTAATTGATGATAAAAGGTAAAACATCTGAGAGAAAAGCTTTTTTAAATTGAAAATATGAAATAAAGGATCAAAGTTAACAAAGAAATATATAAATTATATTAATAAACATTTAAATATACCATTAGAAATTTATTGTCAACTTGTTGAGCTTCAAAGATTGAAGAATATTCTACTTTGCCTTCTTTACTAAGTTTGACAAGATGAGGCCGAAGGGTTCTCCAGGGTAATGGCAATTTCAATACGTTCTCCATCACAGTGCACCATTCTTGGAGTTCTATTACTCCTTTAAAAAAAACAAAAGCAAATTTTATTTAACTATTTATCAATTTTAGTACCTCTATTATTAACATCCTTTTGTATAAATTCTTCAGCGAGTTCATTTTTGAAAGCTAAGATCTTTCCTTTTAAATCTCTAAGAGCCGATTCTTCAATCTGATTTACACTGAAAATTATGAAATTAAATTTCATTTATCATGAAGAAAGGTATGCTTTTCATTTTTATAAATAGTAAATTACATATCCTTTTAGTTTTTTTATATAATTGTTTTATATTTTTTGAATTTAAAACAATATTAACCTCTTAAGTGGCAATGACGGATATATACGTCATCAACATATGCATTACAAAACGCATAAAACGAATAGATTCGCTTGTGTATAATATACGTGTAATATATTTTTATATGACCAAGACGTATATATACGCTAGCGGATAACAAAAATCGCCGCCGAGGAGCGCAATTCGTTTGATAAAATAAACCAATTAAGAGGTTAATACGATTGTAGAGAAGAATATTTTATAATTAATTAAATTAACATATTACATAATACTATGTAAAAATTGTAGTTTGAAGATCTGTGGTTGGTTATGATGTTTGATAGTTGTGTTTGAATGTTGGTATGTATTCTGTATCAATAATTAGAAAACCAATAAACACCCTTGTAGATAAAGAGATATAAAAGAGTGGTTTGAAGATTTATCGTTAGAATAAATTTGTGTACTCACGCCTCTTTTTAGTAACAATATATATATATATATTATTTTTCGGTTTTTCGACAATATTTATGAAATTTAAAACGGATCTCTTAGATTATGGATAATGGAATAATTCTAGTAATTTTAGTTTCTTCATAAATAGACATCCATATAATGTGGACGAATATCATAGATCCAAACGTATTTGGGCTTTGTTGTTGATTTTTAAAAACCATATACTTTGCTTTTAAAATTTAGTTATTATTATAAATATATACTTATTTTGAAAGCTTTTAAAATATTAAAAGTTTTAAACATTTTATGTAAATTTTAAGTCTAAATTTGAGAGTAACCCTCAATTTCCGGCCCTTGAACCACATCCGAGTCATCTTTGAAATATTATATTTTGGAAATTACTTAAAATGTTTAAACATCGTTATTTTGAAAAAGCTCATAAAGAAAGGTAAAATAATATTTATCCAAAATATATATCTAAATCGGAAGGCAACGTCTGCATTATTCAAAATATCCTCCACAAAAATAGTTTTTAAAATATTTATATTAAATAAAGTGTAAAAACGTTCATTGTGAAAACAATAAATATCAAAAACCTTTGAATAAGGGTCAAATGTTTCTGATTCTTTTTGTGAGTTGTATATTGGAAAAATTGTTTATTGTGTTCATTGTCTATTCTCAAAAACGCTCCTTTATTACTGCCTTGCTTGTAGTAATTAGAAGCAGAGAAAAGTGTGACCACTTTGTTTTCATGGCACCATTCATAACCATCAATTTTGCATTCATGCGATCGAATGAGGAGAGATAAGTTGTACTTTTTAAGAATATCGTTTGTTATATCGGGACCAAAGTAACATCCTCCTCCTCTATACTGATTCACACTGCAGCCTGGCTTAGAACGCGGATCGCTCCAGAGAAGATCTAGAATCTATTAAATTAAAATTAAAATTAATTAACTTCATATTTTAATATTGATTAAATACAGTATAAACTTGGATAAACAATACAGTAAGATACGCACCAACAAGCTATTCAATTTAATACTTTTTAAAAATAAAATATTTTAAAGTAAATTTATTAAAATTCACAATATTTAGAAGTAAATTCTAATTTATTTATTATATATTTATTCACGAAATTTTATCATAATTTTTATATTTTTATAATTTTAAAAAAATTGATCGACATTCTAAAAAATAAAGAAATTCATTGGTAACTATTTTATAAAAAACTTTTTTCGCTTCTTTTGTCGTCAAATTAAATGTACTTCTTAAGGTGACAGTAGATCAATAAATTTCAATGAAATGTAAACAAATTTATTTATTGTTTACTGGAAAACAAACGTAGAGAATAAAGATTAGTTATTGAAAATATGCATTCGATCAACAGGTTTGGGTTTTACAGGATGCTGAAGTTTGACTTTACATTTAGTATTAAGCACGTAGCTAGAAAAGTATTACGGTCTTCCTAAACTATTACTCAAATAGACTCTAAAATCAAAGTTTTCCGTCTTCAACTCCAAAATGTTGAATAACCTTTAGTAAAACGTAACTATGAATAATATCAATGTTTATTTAATATTTCAACATTTTTTAAAAAATGCAAACACACTTGATAAAGGCTCTGCTGAAATATTGTTTTCGAAGAAAAACAATTGATTTATAGTCTTACAACTAAAATTAGGAAAATAATTGAATTGTTTTTTCTTTGCTTCTATAAAACCTAAAAAATATGTACCATTATTTACATCAGTAATTTGTGTATTTGTGGTCGACAAAACATTTTACAACGTCGCAATAAAGACATTTTGGTTGATAACATTTATGCTTTACAAAGCCATATTCGAAAGTTTCTGTTGCTTAGAATTCAATTTTTGTTCTTATTTTAAAACGAAAATAAAAGAAATATCATCAAAGCGTGAAAACAGAACAAATGATATCAATTGAATAATAATTTAAAAGTTATTATTATCGTCCGTTTTTCTTTTATCTTTATACTACCAAACACCTACCCTCATTTGGGAATCATTGTTTTAACATTAGAAGCCATGAAAATTCAAGATAAGCTCCAAATTACGTCACTTGACGTAAACATAAATTTTACTGTTAACTCGACTGCTAAGATATGTGATTTAAAGTTTACAGGGATTTATAATTACACCCCCTAGGCCCAGAGGCGGATTTACGCACGACCTCAGGGGCCCGGCATCTAGGGACCCCGCAAAAATCTAATTTTCCACTTTTTTTAATGACAAGTAGGGTTTCTCTTTTATTTATTCCTTCTTAAAAAACCAATTGAACCATTATAAAAAAATTATCAGATGATAAAACTAATTGATATTGTTAGTACTAAAAAATTTTAAAATTCAGACATTAAAATTTTCATTGCTTTCTCGTATATCATTTTCCATGTCACCTTTTCACTTTTCCTTACTAAACACATTAAAAAGACATGTTATTCCCAAGCAAAAACAAATCAGTTTAAGGGCGTATCTATGTATGTATAAGACATCGTGGTCAGTGCTAATATAACTAATGCTAATTATAAAATTATAATTCCGATAGTAAAACAATTAAATATAATCAATAAATCTCTTGTGACTTAAGTAAAGCAAATACGATGGGGTGTAAACTAGATAGTTTGTGGATATGTACTTGTTTGATTACCAATTGCAAAAAAAGTTGTTTTTTTGCCCATAAATAAATATTCAGGTAAGTTAAAATGATATTAAAATAAAATTAATTCCTAGTGTGTAAATTACATTTATTAAAATGGAATTAAAGGGTTTTGAACATTTATGTTTCAGTTTTCGTTACAGAAAAAAATAACGTTTTTTTTCAGTTTTCGGTTCAGATCCAGTTCCAAGTCCTGTAAAATTTATCCTTGTTACATCAGCGCCTGGATTTTCGTAGTTTATGAATAAATTTTTATTTTATATTAATCATTAATTTATTGATATTTAACGCAATATCCATTCTCTAGTACTCCAATTATTTAGAATATTAAATTTTATATTTTCATTTCATTGGTAGCAGGAAAATAAAGCGACATCTATCAAGAACTAAAAAAGAAAAATTAAAAAAGACGCGAGCAAGCTGGCAACCAACAGAAAGAACCATTAGATAAATTTATAACAGATCCTTATCATTCAGAACAAGGATCTTCCATCAGCCAACGAAAAGATTTAGTTGAAGTTGAAAATCAAGGTATAGAAAGCAACAATAATAACAAAAGTAAAGAACCATTCAATAGTCGACCAGATGGAAAACCAATAGAATAAAATATAGATCCATTAGAAAATGTTGAAACGCAAACGGAATATATACCTTTCGAAGATATTGCTGTCTGGCTTAACGTTTCATCTAATGACAATATTGAATTTTTAATTGCAAATAAACCAAAAAATATAGGCTATATAACTAAACTTAAATCGGTCTATAAACACGGTGATAGCCTTTACTACAGAGGCTTGTATAACGATAATTTTTACAAAAAAATGTCGATTGGTGAAAAAGAAGAAAGGACGTGGTTAAGTTTTTCCGAAACATCAAAAGCAATTTATTGTTATCCGTGCAAAATGTTTTCAGGCTTAAAGTCTAAGTTAATTACAGGATTCCAAAATTGACAAACATATTAGAAGAATTTTGTCCGAGCATGAAATGTCAAAAAAGCACGTCACTTCAATGTGTACATTATACAAGCGCTCTTCTTCATCGATGTTGAAAATCTTCAAATTATTTTACAAAAAGAAAATTATTGGAAAGAGGTTCTGCGAAGAATTATATCATCAATAAAATTCCTTACAAAGTTAGGCATTGCTTTTAGAGGTCATAATGAGAATGCAACATCTTCGAGAAAATGCAATTATTTGACTACTTTAGAGTATTTGAGAGAATACGATGAATTTTTAAAATTACATTTACAAAAGTATAGTAATCAAGGCAGCGGTCATGAAAATTACTTGTCTCGTCAAACGTTTGATGAACTTTTGAAAATAATTGCCGATTCTTTTATGGTACACATTTTGGAGAAAATAAAATATTATAGTATCGTTTTAGATTCTACACTCGATGTTGTACATTTGGATCAACTTATCTTCGTATTGCATTATTTATCAGAAAATGGAGATATTAAGGAAAGATTTTTAATGTTCTTCCTATAGAAAGCCATGATGCAGAGTATTTAGAGAATACAGTTTTATCTACCTTGAAATATCTGCCACTAGATATTAAATATAGTCTTGGACAATCGTACGACAATGCCGTAAATATGTCGGGCAACTACAATGGTCTACAAACAAGAATAAGACAACATGCTTCATCAGAAACGTCAAAATTTGTTTGCTTTTTTCTCTGCATCACCGATTTGATGGAACATGTTATGCAATAAATTAGATAAATTGTCTTATACATTAAAAAAGTGTCAGATACTAGATGGTCTGCCAAGGCTGATGCAGTTTTAGCGTTAAAATGTGGTTACAAAATATTAAAAAGGCTTTAGATGAAATATGTAACTCCCAAAAAGAAAAAATATTTGTTGCTACTGAAGCAAAATCATTACTTTAAAAAATGAACGATTATGAAACTGCTGTTAAGACAGTTCTATGGAATAAAATTTTGCAACGAATCAATGCAACAAGTAAATCTTCAAAATCTATTGACTGTACAATTGTTAAAGGTGCGTCATTATTGAAAAGTCTAGAAACTTTTATTAATGATTAAATTAGACGTAATTTCATCGAAATAGAATCAGAAGTGAAAGAACTTATAGATAAATCATTTGAAGATGATCGCAAGAAAAAATGTACAGAAAATCGAAAGGTTTTTTTCCTACATAATGTATTCTATATTATATGCGATCATTTAATACCAGAACTGAACAGGCGTGGACAAATCTATGAAAATATTATAAGTAATTTTAAAGATGAGTTGGAACTGTTTTTAATATTTTTAGATGAAGAAGACATACAATCAATTGATAATATATACAAAAAGCCTTTAAATATGAAAGCAACTTTTCCAAATATTAAAATTATTTTAAAAATTTTGTTAACCATGCCGATTTCAAATGCATTGGGAGAACGCACATTTTCTTTTTTAAAAAGAGTTAAAAATTATCTAAGAAATTTAATGTCAGAGGAAAGACTTAATAATATGGCTATTTTATATAGACAGAACCATTTACTCGAAGTTATTGATTATGATTAGATAATTAATAATGAGAAATTATAAACGACAAGCAAGAAAAAAAATTATTTAAACATTTTCATAATAATGAAATATTTATTATATATAAATACAATTCTATGATTTTACGTTCTTATTTCTAATTGTTTCTCTGATACTATTATTAAATTTATTATAATAATACTTTTAAAAACCTATATATGTTCAACTATAAATTACAAACTTTGTGATCATTGTTATGGTGTTAATTATATTACACGCTCAGTGGCCACCGCTTATTATAATCACGGTTAATGTTATCATTCCGCTAATGTTATCATTTTCACTAAGTCCCGGCTACATATTCCTTTCTATACTGAAAATAATATGCTCATTGTTATCAGAATCTATTAAAAAATTCGCTTATTGTTATCACTTTTTTAATTTAAAATATCAATTAAAACTTAATTAAAATCTTTAAATTCAATTTTTCATTAAAAAAATTAATTAACAAATCAAATCCTTGCATTATGTGAAGCTTAAACCCAAATGTCCGAGAAACAGAAAAAAAGAAAAGACTTAACACTGAAGGAAAGATTTCAAATTATTGAGAACTATGACAAGTTACTAAAAATAGGTCAACGCAAAGCATTTGTTCAATTAAAGATTTCTCAGCCTTTACTTTGTAAAATTCTAAATAATCGAGATGAAATTTTGAGGGCAGCAAAACTAAATAAAAATTTAAACGATTTGGAAAGGATGCTCAGGTTGAATCTGCTTTAAAACTTTGGTTTACTCATGTTCGAGAAAATGATGCACGCGTTGATGGGCCTCTGATGAGACAGAAAGCTAAAGAGCTTGCCCAAAAAATGGGAAAAGATGATTTTGTTGCTACAGATGGGTGGTTTAATCAGTGGAAAAAAAGGAAAAACATTGTTTACAAATACATTCATGGTGAGCAAAAAGATTCTAAATTTTGAGCAGCTGAAGCATGGCTCATTGAAATTTGATTGTATTGTTATCATTCGGTTAATGTTATCAGTTTCATGTTGGCCCAAAATGATTACAATAAGCGGCAGCTACATGTATTTTTATTTTCCTTGTCTCTCGTTTTTTAGGGGGTCCCAATATTATTTTCTGCACCCGGGCATCAACTTAGCTTAATCGGTCACTGCCTTCCAACACTTTCACCTTTCGCGAGAGCTTCAAAATTATGATTTGCTTTGTAAATTTTAATTTTGATTTAAACATTGAATTAATTAAGTGTGGAAATTTGTATAACATATGAAGACTAGTAAGGTTCAAGCAAATCTAAAGCTATAAAATCATTACAAGGAGATGGAAATCATTTAAAGCAGACATCATTATTTGATGAGGAATTCAAATATAAAATCATAGCAAATAGCTCCAATTTGGTTATCAGTGAGGCTTCATCATTAAATATGATATCAAAAAGGTCATGGACTTCTGTCTTACCGCAAACCTCTCTCCTCCAATGTAGCATTAAGAGGTGTTTTTACAGGTCGTGGAATCATCTCTATCTGATATTCAAATATGTTGTCAGTAGGAATAGGAATCTTATCAACAAGCAGACCAAATGGAGATAAGAAAGAACATGAAATGGATAATCTGAGTGGATCGACAGCGGAATCTGGCAGTGGAAGATTCTGATAGAGTCTGATTTAGAGAGTGAAAATGATTCCACATATGAAGAAAGGGACGAAAGCTGAGAAAAACCTCTAATACTACTTGTCATGGAACTCAGTGTGAGAAAGTAGGAATATTCCGAGAATAATCACGGTCACAAGTTATATTTCGTGACAACCTGGTACCACAAGCTAAACTCAATGTATTCGAGATCGTTTGGATACTTTCCGACTGTTACTAGATGATGATTTTCTTTGACACATTCAAAAATGCACTACAAAATTTGGGAAGTCTGTTGACGCCAAACTTTCCACTGAATTGAGTGAAATTGAAGCATTCATAGGCCTCCTTTATATTTAAGGAGTAATGAGATAGCGGAATATATCTAAAAATAATATCTAGGCAAAGGATACAATGTCCTCAAGTTACCATTTGGCAAAAGCGCTTCTAGATCAGTCTTTATTGATTGTTGGGACCATTCATGCCAACAAGAAGGGGTTTCCAACAATACCGAAGCAAAAACTTCAAAGTGATAAAATTCATCTTACTTGCTATCAAGGAAATAATAAGTCTGTATTTCTTCTCTTAACAATGCACAGCGGAAAAAGTTAGAATTCTGGTAGAAAGAAGAAGCCGTTCACCGTTGAATTCTATAATAAAAACAAGTGCAGAGTTGAGATGCTAAATTAAATGTGTTGATTACTGCCAACTAAGGAAGCAAGTAGACGATGGACGTTTGCGGTGTTTTGCACTTTGTAGGACCTGACTGATATAAACAGTTGAATAATTTACAAGAAAGCATGTGATCAAAATATTTCCAGGCGTCAATTTCTTCTCACCCTCAGTGAATAACTGTGCAATACAAATAAGACAATTACCCTCGCTTTACAATTTGAAAGGCCTGTAACGGATTGGTTAGAGAAAAGAGTAAATTGCTTAGTCAAAGTGAATTGCAACAAAAATAGTACAACCGCAAAGTGCAGTGTATGTAGTAGACCAACGTGCAGACAGTGCCAAGCAAAAGTGCGTGTTCCTTGTTTCTTGCGACACCAATGAAAAATAGAGTACATCAAGCGAAGTTGAGATAAATTCCGCTATAATACAAGTTGAAACATAAATCAACTTATTGGAATTTATTTTTTGAGAAAATTTAATGGATTTTAGCCATTTCTGAAAATGCTGCAAAGTAAGTTATTTTTTAAAGTTATAAGTTTAAAGTTATTAATTTTTAAGAGTTGAATTATGATTTTATAAGGAAATTAAATCATTATTCAAACTTATAATTATAACTTTTGATCTACAAACTCATGCATATTATTATTAATAATGATTATGAATATTCAGAAAATGATTTATTTTAAGATAACTTATTTTTCGGATATTATTCATAAAAAGTGAGTTAAATTATTTTTGAAGTTATAAAAATTATTAATTGGATTAAATAATTATATTTTTTATACATATTTTGAAAGAAATCTTCGAATATGTACACAAAATAATTGGGTTTATGATTATTTTTTAAAACTTACTAATATAATCTACATTTTATGCTTTAATCGTATTTCATGTTTTGTTTTTTTTCGACAGAAATATCTGAAATATTAAATTAATTTTAGTTTTAAGGGTAAATCTTATGAACATACATCCTCATTTACTCGAAATTTCCTAATTAAAACCTCCGCCATTTTTCTTTCTAAAAATATCTCAAAAATGTCTATAAATTAATTTATTATAGGGGTTTTTCAACTTCGGATGGTTACATGTTAAAAGTTTAAATGCATGTTTTATTATGGGTTGTGTTAATGTGCATTATTTTATTTCTCTATCACTTTTTGTGTTTCTATAGTGTAGGGCTTGTCTCAGTGACTATTTTACAAGCAACTCCAAGGTGAGTTGGTGTGTTTATATGCTATAAATTTATTGATTTTTGTTTTATATTATAGGTGATTTGTCTCAACATGGCTTGGTGTATATATTTATGTGTTTATACATCTGTGTGTATGTTAAAAACATTAGGAATACATGGCCAGTGTGGCATTATTACATGAAAAATGTTCATTGTTTAAAAAAATAATTTAGTTCTTCTCCGGTGTCAATTGACGACGTTGGGGACTGCAGGTAGACATTTTCTAAGGAAACCAAAGTTGCTAGGTAATGAAATTTACAAATTTAAGAGATATCCTAAAAATATGTAAATTTCTTGAAGGATCTGAGTGTCATACAAAGCATAGAAAGATAGTGTAGATATGACAGCAGGAATACGTCAATATGCGTAACATGGGACTTCTAGTGTTAAATTATATATGTATATTATATATGTAAATTATATATATATATATGTGTATAAATTTTAAAATTAGTGTAAACATATTTAAAAATTTATTTATTAAAATGTTTAATTAAAATATTTAATTTAAAAAAATAATTTGTTTAAATTATTTAAATAATCCATAATGTTTTAGTTGATTTTTATGCCTGAAGATGACAGTTAAACTGGCAAAATATATCATGCGACGAGTGCTTGATTGGCGTTTTCTTTAATAAAACCGTATTTTCATGCTTAGTTATTACAAGAAGTAAATAAAATTATTTAACCAATTAATAATAATGGGGGATAATACATTATGAATTTTAAGTAAATCTTATCTAATAATTTCTAACAGATATTAATTAAGATCTGATGATATATGAGATCTTCAATTATTCATCATGAAAATTGAATCTGAGATAACTAGTTGAATTTTCTTTTATTCTTTTAAATACAAATTTATATATTTCTATTTTTCTTTCTGAGATTTTCTTTCTAATTCCTGAAATTGATTAGCTGCATATTTTTATGTTTTTTTAAAAATGTTTACATTTGTTGTATTTATCCTTTTGAAACACGACTTACGAAACTACTTCATATTTTATGATTAAAAATAAAAATACAAAAATTAAAATTATAAAAATTGTTAGAATCTGGTTTTGACAGTTCATAGAGGAATACTAAAAGAATCAATAATAAAATTTGTTTTATTCTTTTTCCTTTTTCTTAAATAAACAAATTATTCGTTTTCTATTGTTTTATTTTTATATATTTTTTTAAATTTTCTATTTAACGTTTTAAATTTTATAATATTTAAAAAATCTCTTTAGAAATTTCAGCAATCTTCAGCTTCCCTCATAAATTTAAAGTTTTTGAAAGTTATTTTAATATTTATAATTATCTTTTTATTAATTTTTTTGAAAAAATACATTTTAATGTATTCTTTAACCTTATTCCTGTCATGTGGTGAATGTGGGTCACTGTTCAATTTCGACATGTTTTAAACGCAAAATCAACTTAGTCGCTACGCTTCTGTTAATTAAAATTGATTTATTTTTATATATTAAAAATGTTTACACATTGAAGACAGTATGTAATGAGAAGTATATAGCCTGAATTCCAGAATATTTGTTGTAATTAATTGTAATTCACATCTCCCGTCTTCAAAGTATTAACTTATGACATAACATATTTAAAAAGAACGTAAACCGTCGCGTAGTGATTTTGAAACAATACAACACGATTGGGCACACAGAAGACGCGTAAGAAATGGTTTTAAAAAATTAGAAAAAATGGCATATAAATTGAAACAACAATACGACGCATGAAAACGCACAATGTTTGGAATAATATGTGGGTGGTGCTGCATATGTCTTGCCTAGGCAGCATTCCTATCAATAAAGAATATTCCTTACATTTTCGTGCTAACATTTTAGTAGTATTTTATCCATGAATCAATTTGAATGTAAAAGTTCCCCGAAGGAAATTCAGTATTTATAAAATTATGATTTTTATTACATCATGTTGGAACTAAAAGAGCTGAATATTTAATGGAAGAAATAAATAACGCTATATCATAGGAAGAAGACGCTGCTGAAGATAATATTGGATCTGACATCTCAGATAGTTAAACAGATGTGTGGTATTGTAGCAAACGTTATTTGGTTGAATTTACAACTTAAATGGAATCAGGCAAATCCAAATTTTCACTGAAAACATTTTTTGTAAGAGCTTCCAAATATATAACTCCAAAGTCAACTATTTTTGTCGAAATCGAACGTTGCTGCAATAAACGAGATATTATTGAAGAAAGAGAGAGGAAATCTTTCAAAGACATTATGGCCGAATCTAACCATTACTAAAACCCTCTATTTAATGATGAACTGTTAGATTTGTAATAAAGTTCAATTAGTGCAAAAACCATTTTGATGACTTATATTCACCAGAATTAAATAATATACATAACATTACTGAATTATTATCACTAGTTTTAGGGGTCACAATAACTTATAACAATGTCATAGAAAACCATCAAGAGAAAATAGAATTTTTAATACAAAATGTAGTTGATATTACTGTAATTTCAGAAGCTCTTGGTGGTGGTAACAAATGGGCAGCTCCTTTCTATTAGGCTATTCTGAATGAAATGTCCGCCAAATGAATTATAATTCAAAAGGCATACAAATATATTTAAACATTTATTATTTAATCAAAATATGGTCAATCAACATTAATACACTCTTTCAATCGTTGCAAGATTTATAAAATTATAATATATTATTCGGGCATTTTATTCTGGACAACCTAATATATGTCGAAAATTGGAATGACTGTTAAAGATTTTGTTGTTATTATAAATATACAATCCTGATATTAAAATTAAATTTGAAAACTATTTAAATTTTATTTAGTTTGGTTAGTTCTCAGTCCACCGAGATCAATGTTTTAGCCAAAATCAAATCCACTTAATCTATTTAAGAGAACGTACGGATCCTATAAATAAAAAGATATGACAAGAATTTTTATCAATGATTGTTTTGCAAGGATTATGAAGTGACGTAGGAATACTATGTATATGAAAATGCAGTTGAAGCTATACGATCAAAAAGAAATATTCTAGTGCAGGGCTCGGCAAACTATACCTCGCGAGCCACATGCTGTCTGATAGACAATTTTGCGCAGCTCTCGAGTTATTACCAATTTTATATTATTTTTGACTATCAATCTGTATCAATAAAAAATTAAAAACTTTATTTTGGCGATTGCTTGCTTTTTTCACATAATAAGTGACTGTGATTTTTTAAGTCATTTAATTCAATAAGCACAAACTATAGTTAAAATCTTTTAAATAAGGTTATGAAGAACTTGTAGAAAATATTTTTTAATTACATACATCTCGTTGAAATTAATTAAGTTGAAATCCTTTTAATTTGCATGTATTTATTTCATCAAAATTTACTAAAGCATACATAATTTATATTATCGTCATTTTTATGTTAAAATTAGAAATGCAAAATAATCAAAAAATAATCAAAGCATAAATAGAACTTTTTAATTTAATTAATAGCCATCATTACTTTTTTCAACGGCGGGCCACTTACAAACACAAAAATTTCACACAGACCACGTACAAAAAAACATCATAAAAGAGCATAAATTTATTATTTTTTATTAAAAAATTGACCATTTCACAATTCTCAAAACTCATAAAATAATTAGAGCTTTTTGAAATCTGAGAATTCTTGGCAATTTTGTTTCGAAAAAATGTTTTTGCAGTAAAAAAATCCTCGGTGGGCCGCAAAAAATATCAAATTGGCCGCAGGTTGCTCATCAATGCTTTAATTTATTTATTTGACATATAATAGCAGTTGTTGAGATTTGTGCAACTTAATTTGTAATGAAATCCGTAATTAAAATGATGACTTAAAATGTTCTTGTCATAACCTTGTCAAATAAAAATGAAAACGAAAACATAAGTCCTTTTTTTACTAACCTCGGTAGAAGGGCATTTGTGTTGACTCTCAAAACCGATAATAACTAATAAAATATATTGTCTTTAATATATTATTTTATAAAGACAGAAATATTTTAAAAAACTTAAATTATTTAAACAAAGAGAAAATATAAGTTATTTTATTCAATAATTACATCTTTTCGTTGTTGTTATCTCTTGAACACTTTTGAAAACCGAAAAGCAATTAAAATATTTGTAATTTTATATGCAGACAAAATTAATTTATAAATTTAAGAAATTTGTTAATTTTATCTATAATTAAATGTAGGGTAAACTCCGGTAAATCCGTGATATTAAGATATAATTGTAATTTTTAATACAGAAAATTAAAACATATATTTGAGAAAATTATGTAAGGTTACAGATACAAGATTCGCTCATAAATATTTAGTATCATTTTTGAAGATTTCTTAAAAAGTTTTTTTTTAATACCTAAAATCAAAAAAGTTCTATACGTGTAATTTTGTGACACTACGGGTAGCTTCGTAATTAAGAAAGCCTAATTCCGTAATAGCATATTTTCAGAAGCGGTAATTACGTGATTAATTAAATCCTGATTAATTAATAAAAACATTAAAAACATTTATGAATAAAATAAAACATAGCATTAAAAACATCTAATCAAAATATTCCAATTTATTAGCAAAAAACTACATGAACAGGTTTCTATGCTAGGGAAATAATTTAATCTAGTAATTAATTTAATGAATATTCTTATATATCACATGTAAAACTTCATGGTTACGTTTTGCTTTGGTTCTCACGGATTTACCGGACTTTACCTTATATTTGAGTATTTTGAAAATGTATTAACTGCTTTAATGTTTATTGAATCCTAAGGAAAACAATATCACCTGCATCCATTCTTCTTCCTTATTTTCATTTTTTATGTCTTCTACTGGAGCTTGAAGAACTGATAAAAACTAAAAATAATAATCATTCAAATAATTAATAATAAATTTTAATAATAATAATAAAATAAAGTTAAATTTTGTTAAAATTACAAAATAGTGAAACAAATTTATCATTGAAGTAATGAAATAATTCTAAATACTGATTAAAGTTTTACTCAGAATTATATTATATTATAATTATATTATAGTTATTATTATATTATAATAATTATTTTAAAATAATTATACTAAACATATGAAATAAGCTTAACTCTATTTTTTGTCAAAGATTTCAAAAGGAAAATATATTAAGACTTGAAACATATATGTTATCATATAAATGTTCAGATTCTGGAGGCTCTTGGGAAGTTCATTGGATTCGATCTCTGAGTTACTTGCATGATACCAATTAAATTCAAAACAGCTCAAAAATAGCTATAATCATGTTTTTACATACTTTTATAATTTTATAATGCGTACAACAAAAACAAAGGAAAAAATTAATCCATATTTTTTTAGAAAATTAGATATTTATGTGATGAACACCAAAGTGAACGTGCTAAACAAACAGTCATCCAAAACTAAAAACTATTTTTTATCAAATCGAGTAATTTTACTAATTTTATTCTATTTGCAAGTATTGCTGAAAATATCTTACTCACTAAATTTCAAAAACATTTTGGGATATATAATCTCATTGGTATTTTATAGTTTAAATAAATACCATATTAAAAAAGAAACTCAATTGAATTAGCAAAAAATAAATCAGATTAACTATTTTTTATTATTTCTATTTTTTTCGCAAAAATTATTACAAATTTAAATTTATTTTTTAACATATTTTATTAATTGTTTCTTTGTCCGAGTCCAAAAAACTAGAATATAACCAAAAATTTAATTAATTTTATAAAATAAGAATTTCTATTCATCTCATAAGAATAGAATTCATTTACGATTATCACAAAAGAATTTAATTGTTTGCCAACCAGATCGGTGAATTTCTGTTTAGAAAAACAAAAACAAATGGATAATAATATTTATTTGTTTGGAAAAAAATGAATTTTTTTTAAGTAAGAATTTTATAAAATTGTTTTTAAAAATGTCAAATCTTAAATAAGCAAACAAAATAGAATTTGTGAACAAATTGGTAGATTTTTTATGGAGTAGTATGATTCAGTTTTGTAAATTTTTACTGGAAATCTATATGGTTGTTTCACCTGAAATATTTTAAAATAACAAAACAAATTAAAACAAAATCAATGGGTATGACCCTCAATAATAAAATCAAAACACAATATAATTTTCTTTACATCGTCAAACTGCCAATTTTCTTTTATTGCCAGCGCTTTTTTAGCAATTTGTCGCCCAATATTGAACACTAAACAAAAAAAAATTCTAAGCAGGGTGGCAATTTTTTTACTAATTAACTTAATTTCCGGCCACCCATTATCTTGACATTTGATTGGATATCTGTTGATAAATAGGCTCGCTTTGAATTTAATTAATTAATTAAATAGTTTTCTTTTGGGCTCCAGACATCTAATCAATTTAATACTATTTTACTCGTTTCAAAATCAAATTTGTCACAGGTTACCACTTTTCACAACAGTAAAATATCAATTTTTACTTTTTTCGAATTTTTAATAAATTTTAATTGATTTTTATTATTTTGAAATTTTATAATTTATTTCTATACTAAAAATGATACTTTTAAAATTGTTTCCTTTAAAATTCATAAAAGAAATGTGAGTCAAAAACAATATTTTGCATTGAATTTTATTTACATTATATTTTCTTGATAAATTTTTTAAATTTTAAAAGTTATTTAGATTTTATGAATAAATGAATTTTATGAAAGTTATAAAATAATAAGTCAACAAAATTCTCAACCATCTACATAAAAATATTTTGTAAATAATTATAAAATAGTGAATTAATTATTTAGAAAATCGTTTGTATTTTATAAATTATATTCTTAGTTCATGAAGTTTATTTTATTGAACGTTTAGCAATAGAAAAAATCAAAAACCCATATTGTTATTTTAAAAAAAAAGCACCAATCAACAAAAATATATTCTACTACAATATATATTGAAAACCTCACTGTCATCGTCAGGTTGTATAGGCTTCAAGTCTTACTTAGATGATATTCAGATCTTGGTTATGAATATTTATGTCATGTGTGCAATGCCACATACATTGAAATGTCTGCCCGTCAGTTTCTCTCTCAAGTTTTTTTCACAGTCGACTTATGGAATTGAATGATATTAGTCAACGTAATTTTGTGCAGAATGATGAAAATAAAGGTAAAAAATGTTTTTGTTTAAATGTATGAAAGTGTTTTATTAAAAGTTTATTAAAATTTTGTTAAATTTGAATTTTAAAACAGAGTTTGATACTTTTAATAGGAATAATTAAAAAAAATTTTAATGAAGAAATTTGTTGAATAAATCATTTTTAAATCAATATACTTTTAAGTTCAAAATAATCTGCCGATGGCAGGAAGGATATGGATATATATTGTAGTATAATATGTATTTGTGGATTGGTGTTTTCATTAGTTTAATTCAAAGCCAATTTTCTGTGATTCTTTTTATTATTATTTTGCAATGATAGAGATAATTTTTTTATTGTTTTAAATATGAATCAGATGTTTTATTAATACTCAAAAATTTTCGGCACTGCCTATTTCACTTGAATATAAAAAATCTATAAAAAACATCAATAAAACATTTGATTCATAGTCAAACAATAAAAAATTCTTTATATCATTGCAAAATGTAAAGCAATCAGAGCTGAAAACTAGAAAAAGTTCTTTCATTATTATTATTATTATTACTATTATTATTATTATTATTATTATTATTATTATTATTATTATTATTATTATTATTATTATTTATATAACTTAATTTACTTCCGTAATAATTTATTTGTATAATTTAAATATAATTTATATATATTTATTCCTTGGTAGAAGCATAAATTAATATATCAGATAAATGAATAACAATATAAGTTCTTGAGTGAAGTAATAATTATATTATTGAAAAAAGTTTCGATTATTAAATAATTTTTAAAATTCTTTTTTAATTGCAGTAAATAAATTTATGCGATAAATATAAAATCAAAGTTACTTTGTGTCTGTCGAGCTTTTCAATTACGTCCAAATTAAGCATCGCAGATATTCCTCCGTGGCAGACAAGAATAGAATTATCAATTATTGTCATTAATGGCAACCAACTGAAAATGTCTGCAAAGAATCTGACTATTTTGTTGGCATTTGACTAAATAATTATAGAAAGAAAATGAATATTTTAAAATTTGTAATTTAAATTGTCTTAATAATATATATTTTTAATAATCTGATTTAATACAAAAACTTTATGTGACGTTCATGTATAAAACCTCAGAGAGAATTAATTAATTTAAAACTTTAAGAAAAAATTATTATTTGTTAAGTAAAATCCAAACAACGTGATTTTATTTAAATTTTTTAATGGTTTTACACAAGGCAAATTGTCTTGCTGATGTCAATAACAATTATTTTCTAAAAATGAGATTTGAAATTAATTTTTTTAAATAAAAAGTATATTGTTGTTAAATTTAATCGTAATAGTAATCGTAATAAGCATTTTTAACCCTCATACACGAAAAATAAAAATAAAAATTAATGGAGGTACTAAGTGACCCCTTCTCTCAAACTTTTATTTTACTGTAATATTTTGGTGAACAAATATGCTTAAGGTCATTTATTTAATCTAAACAATTCAAGTAAACTATTATACCTGCTATATGGTAGTTACATGCCTTTACGTACCAAGCTTGGAATGATTTTACTTCATCTTTAGGTATCAAAGGGTTATCAGTTAATAATTTAAAGTCTTTCTCGAATTTTGTATTTATTCACAGGTTCTGGCTGCTTTTTCCAATATCAAAAATAGGCTTTATAAAGATATATATCCAGGATGTTAGAAAACTGCACAATTAGCCAACTAGTTGTTTTTGTTTGAATGGGAATAAATCTAAATACTTCCTTTATAAAATTGTAATAGGTAATATTTTTTGGCTTTCGATTGTGATCATCAATTGATCCATTTCTATGAATTGAAAGCATGATAAAAGATTTGTCCTTTTTAAGTTACATGTAATTAAAGTAGCCTTCTCTTGAAATACATATTTCACTGAAAATTTCCCATATTGTTTTGAAATATCAAAATATTTTGGGTTTCAAAAGCCTTTTTGTTTTGAGTACAGTCTAAAAATTGTCATTTTTTGGCTCAAAAGAAATCTAGTAGAGGAAGAGTAGTAAACATATTGTCCGTTGTTACATTTATATGTGTTTTTGGAATCACGAGAAGCCAAAATCTTAAGATCGTATATTAAAATGACACCTCTCCTAAAGGTTTATTAGCTGTCATCTACTCAAATGGATGCTAATATTTTCTGCAAAACTTGGTGAATGAGTCAAAAATTATTTTTTACTTGACTGCTTTTGATCTGGTTTTTTCTTCGAAAAAATCGAAAGAATGCTGAAAGTTTTTTAGTGTTTTATAGAAATTGAATTTACTATCCTTGAATGACTATACTTTTTCCACCAGCATTCTCGCCGATACATATTTTTGCTTTTCATCAATTCAATTAGCAAACATTTGTCAAACACTTGCAACAATGTAAGTATAATCTATGAAATGTATCATGTAATGTATCATCTATGAAATTCCTAAAGACTAAAAAAAGAAGTTTCATTTTGAATGATTTTTAGCATCCGAAAACGTTTTCTGTTTTCTTTTAGGTGGGGCAGGCCATTTTTCACCATTATTTAACATAAATGGGTTTGCTGTTTCCGAGTCAGACTTATTGTTAGTGAAACTGGATTTTAAATAAAGTTATCATTGAATTCTGACTCTTGTCTTTAACTAGCAGATCATCTCTATCGAAATCTGTTAGAATTAACTATACTGCTTCATTTGGGATATTTGAATATGCAATTAAAAACCAATATTTAAGTTTAATTTGGTTGTGTTTTAAAGAATCAAAAGTGTAAAATAGCTATTCTCATGACAAATCTCCAACACACTTTTAATAACTCTTCGTTGCTTAACACCTGCAAGGAAGTTTATTGGCTTACTAATTAATGATATGGAATACACATTCATACCAACATTCAAACACAATCAGCTAATATCATATCCAACCACAAATCTTCAAACTAAAGTTTTGACATAGAATTACGTAATGTTAATTTAATTAATTATAAAATATTCTTTAATTATCCTTCCGTACAGTTTATATACCTAAACTATTCTTTTACGAATATTCTTCGATATCCTGGAACATTCATTAATATTCTAGCAATTAAAACCAAACATAATTTACGATAAATGATTGGGTCAAAAAATCAAAAAAGAACAAGATTTGTATTTTGTCTTTAGTAAATTACAGAATGACTTTTGGAACTTCCTTTTAATTATTCAAATTAAGCATTCAATTTAATTGTGAACTTTCCTGAATGTTTGGTTTTCTTTTATTATATAATTGAATTATCAAAACTGCAAAAATGACCCCCATTTTTGTATGTCAATAATATATATATTTAAATTTGAAAAATAATCAAAATAAAAATTACTTTATATTTTATTTGAATTTCTTTCACGAAACCATATCTAAAAAACAAGAACTTAAATTAAAAAATGTATATGAATATAATTTATATTTTAAAGTCGTTTCATTATCAAAATTATAACAAAAATTGCATTGTTTTATTCATTCATTTTTGGGTTTTCATGAATGCTTTGCTAAAACCTGCTAAAAAATTCAAAATTTATAAATATATGGAATTTAAAATACATCGTAAATATTATAAACATTATTATCTATGAACGAAAATTTTTCTTGGAATGCACACTAACAATAATAACAAATATTTATTTTTTATTTCCTTTTACTTTAAATTTAAAATAATTTACTTTGATAATTTAGGGCGTTTATTGTTTCATTTTTATTTTTTCTATTACTTGATTTTTTTTATTTCAATGGAAAGCTCAGAAATAGCAAAAAATGTTTTCATTTTAGAAAATTTTTGGAAATTAAATTATTGACATTTTCACATTATATAACAAATTTAAATTTTTTTTCTAAAACAAAAATTATATTTTAACAATTTTTATTTTTAATTCTATTTTGAAAACTAGAATTTTTTGTCACATTTTTGAAGTTGAGATGATATGAAAAATTATATTATATTATGCTATTAACAATTAATAATTATTTTTAATTTAATAAAACAGAACGTCAATTAAATATTAGATAACTATAACCCATGAACATATTTTTCAATTTATTCCATAAAAAAATATCTGCCAGAAATAATTAAATAATCTCTCAACCGAAAAATGAAAGCCTAGAGAATGTGGAATGTCATTTTACTGTATGACTGATTTTAATACATATTTAATTAATATCATATACAATTCTTTTACAAAAATTAATTCCAAATATTTTATAAAATAAAATAGAACTTTTATGATATTTATTAATTATTAGGTTTAAAATATAAATAGGTAAAAAATGATTTTTATAATTTAAAACCATTTTGATGGCGTATTTTGTATAATTTTTCTCTCTTAAATAGGAAGAAAGAAATTAATAAAAAGTAAAACTGAATAATTTGTTTTAAATTTTTATATATATTTTATTTAACAAAATGAATAATTGCACAAGAAAAACTACATGTCTTATCATTTAACTATTAAATAAAATAATAAATAAGTAGAAATTAGTAATATATTGAAATTTATTAAGAGATATTAACTCAATCATCATACTGCAAAACAATGAAAATAAAAATTGTGAAAATTTCTAATTTTAAGAGAAAGTTTCTTTTGTAAAAATTTAAAAATTAATATTTCGAAAGATTTACTGATATTTTATTTATTTATATACTTTTTACTGATATAACATATAAGTCTTTCAAATCTTTCAAAAATTAAAAGTTCTGTAAAATTTTAAAAATATGAGACAAACTTTAAGATTTTTAAAAGTAATGATATTTAATAGAAAACCTCATTTAAAAATGTAAAGAACCAAAATTCTTGAAAAATAGTTAACAAAATTCAAAAAAAAAATTACAAAAAAAAAAGATTTTTAAAAGTAATGATATTTAATAGAAAACCTCATTTAAAAATGTAAAGAACCAAAATTCTTGAAAAATAGTCAACAAAATTCTTGAAAATATATTAACTATATTTATTAATTGAATATAGTTGATATTTAGTTTTAAAAGAACGTTTTTTGATCTTCACCTCTGATTTCTTTTTTTCTCATTATCAAATATGAATCAATAAAGATATCCATGTTTTTTCTAAATTCAAAAATTTTTGAAACAGCTCTTTATTCACAAAATATATAAATTAAATTAAAAATAAATTTGATTACTAACATTCATAATGTATACCAAATATTGGAAGTAGTCGTGTAAAAACATTAATACAAAATGGTACTTCTTATTACTAAATATATTTGTTTAGGAATCACTAAAATATATCGGAACCTGGCGCCACTTGCCTTACAAATAGTAACAAACTAATGAAAATAAAATTATAATTATTTACACATTAAATATTTTAATTAAATTATACAAAATCCTATAAAATGCAGTTAAAATTTCTGATGATTACTTACAGAATCTTCATGAAAAATTAAATAAAAGTGCTCAACTACAGATTTTATGATAGTTTCATCATGATCAAACATAGATTAAATTTAATGCAATGAATCTGTATTATATTTAGTTATTTACCAGAATATTGAAAAAAAGAAAATATTAAATTTCGAAATTATGATAATAACGTTTTTTAAAATATTTCATTAAATTATCTTTTTTCTTCAAAATAAAAATCCTTTTTGAAATTTACTGAAAGATCTCACTTTGATGTTACAGCTAAGAAAATGTTTTATTAATTATATTGAATCAAATATTTGAAGATAAAAAGAAAATGGTAAATATATTAAAAAAGAAATACATTTATTTATTTATATATTTTACAATAATAGTTTTATATTTATTATATATAATAAATAATTTAAGACTCCCTTATCAATGCTTATATATATATATATATATATATATATATATATATATATATATATATATATATATATTGTAACATTATGTGTTGATTATTATCTAATTATTATTCAAAATAAATATATTATTCTTCATAATATTTTTAATAACATATATTTTTTAATAAATAGATTTCCCATATGGCTCGAACTTTCTACACGCCTAATAAATTATTCATTTAGTTTTAATTATTTTTTTATATCTTTTTCTGGGAACCCTCGTTGCTTTTATGTTAGCATATTTGTGCTCGTCTCTTCATTTGCTATACGTGCATACCTGTTTCTGATGTAATATGTCAATTTTAGTTTTTATCAATTTTTTATTAATGGTTATTTTTATTTACTTGTTTTAAATATTGCTATTTTTATTAACACCAATAGCGTATATTATTAAAAAGAAAATACGATAATTGTAAATCTTAAATGTGGATAATAATTAAATGAAAATATAGAATTATAAAGAATATAAGGTGTTGTATGCAAAGTTAAGTTGAATTTTAATATAATATAAATTTTAATATCTTTGAATTTATTTTTCATCCTCAACCATTTCTTACCCAGATTCCAATAAGTTTATTTTTATTCGTTCTCAATTTTATCAATTCACTTCGTTATTTCACCTCAAAATTTCTATTTTTACCTCCCTCTATCTCTATCCAATTTGCTCTTATATGCTATCTAGTCTCAGTTATTTATTTGAATGAAAAGAGTTTTTGTATATTTCATTGGGTCTTTTGATTAAAAAAATATCCGAATATTATTGTGATTCAATGTTAAATCTCTATTGCAATTATTCATTTTGTAATTTTTCTCATTATTTAAAGTTAGTTTTACACTGTTTATTTTAAGGTATTTTCTAATGAAAATTTGTTTTAATGTTGTCAACTTTATTCAAATAAAGTTTATCACTTTCATTATTCATATAATTCAAAGTTAGCTTCTAAATGAGAAACAATTTGCATTAAATAGTATTCCATCATTTTTTCACCTTTATATGAATCTTTATTTGACACTCATTAATTTTTATTAAAATACCCACTGGAAAAATAATACTTTTGAAAAATAATCTAAGGTGATGCAAAGGAAATTCATATTTACACAAAAGTGATTACAAATTGATAAATAGCAAACTTTATAAAAATTCAGAATTAGGAAATTATTTGAAAATTTAAAAATTTAAAAAATTAAAAAAATAAATAATTAAGGAACATATTATCTAATATTTTGTCAAAGTTGTAGTGTAGAGATAAGAGGTTGTTTATAATGTTTGATGATTGTGTTGGTATGTAAACCTATAAACTTCCTTGTAGGTTTTACGCAACGAAGACCTATAAAAGAATGTTTGGAGATTTGTAGTCAGAATAAATACTCTGCATTTATGTCTCTATTTAACAGCCATAATAAAACATCAATGGTAGTCTTCAAAAAACGAAATTCAAAAAATATAAAAATACTCTTAGTTTAATTATTGTGAAGAAATATTGAATTTATTGAAGTATTTTGTGTTTATTTAATTTATAGTATTAGTATTCGAAAAGTTTGTTATTAGAACTTATATTTTAACCACTTGCGCTGGAATAACCTGTTATGCATGTCGACTGCTATCTGTACCAAATGTCGATATTACATGAATATCACTTGGCAGTTTTATCAAAAGTTTATATAGCGCCCGAATTAATTACACTTTAAAATAATTAAATAATGTATGAAACTGTTAAATCCTTAGTTAAGAGTGATATAAAACTTTTAATTGTTTTAATTTAAGGCTGGTTTCTACCATTATATTAAAAAATGCAGTTACTGATTCTAGGGACAAAACAATAACATTTAAAATATATTCTAAATAAATCTAATAAACTAATTTGATCAGTTGATCAGTTGAACATTGTATTCGTTTGTTGGCCAGTTGGTCACTGATCATTCGATATCAAGGTTTTGCGTTTTGTTAGTAGAGTCGATCTGAGAAATGACAATGTGAGGAATTTTCTTTAGAGAAAATCCAAAACTTTGAATTTTAAAATGAATTGATGTAGTTTCGAGCTGACTTTAATATGTGGAAACAAGGATTAGAAAAATCAATAATTTCACCGATTGAATTCTTGTGTAGAAAATCATCGATGAATGGTTGAAGATCTTCATTAGTTGTTTGTAAAATTTCGAATTAAAAAATGTGGCGATCATATTAAAAGTGCCAATATTCAAACAAAAAATTAAATATGTGTTATTTTTAAAAAAATCAAATTCTTATTTACAGCATTCTCAACGATGTACAACGAAAATGAACTCCGAGCTTTGTTTTGTTGAGAACAACGACAAGGTTGAATATTCTTGAATTACTGGAAAGTATAGTGTAATAGAAACTTTTCCATTTTGCTCATTCCATTTAGTGAAGCTATTGATTGTTCCGTGGAATCGATGGTGAAATCTTATACAATAGTGACAAAAAAAGATTCACCTTATCTAATTCAAAATATCACTAACAAATATTGTTATGTTTCGACTAGTTGACAGAATTAGAATTAATTTTCTAATACAATGATATTTACTGTAGAAGCTTTGAAAAAAGAAAATGGTAGATACTACTTAAAACCTATGTGCCAAGGATGACAAAGCTAGACCAACTGGCGTAATTGACAAAAATACTCTCATCAATAAAGTCGTATAACTTTGCAGAGAGAAAAACCTTCTAAGTGATCTTATAATAGTTCTCTGCTTACCATGGCAAGTTTAGTATTAATTCAACAAATTTCGATAAAGGTTAGCAATCAACGATATATTCTTCAATGAAATGCGGTTGGTTGGTCAACAACGTAGAATTAAAATGCTAAAACTTAAATAACATTAGTGTCTAAACAAAATTCAACCGTCATTGGAAAACTATCTGAAACTGACGAATCACTAAAATAAAACAGGAGACACTGACAAATTAGTTCGGCTCCAAAAATAATTCCAAACAAATTCCAGGTCATTTTTTTGTTGGCCAATCAGAATGAACTAATTGATCTTGAAGGCGCTTGAATATAGAAAGTGAAATATTTATTACTTCAAAACATAGTAAAGTAACCGAATTCAAGAATTTTACCTATCCATTTTAGCCAGTCTGGAATTTGAAAGAAAAAAATTACACAATAAAAAGTTTCGATAAAAAATATTTTTTCCTACTAAAATGGATTTTAAAATAGTTGTGATGTACTTCCTGTTCTTTTGTTTAATTGCTTTATTTTCTTTAAGCATTTATTTTTGAAAAAATAACATTTTTATGGATGATATTTAAATAAAAAATTATTCTAAATTCTTTATTTATCAAAATAAAATAGTGAAATTATAAAAAATACAAATTTAACCTATAATTCATAACATGGTCTTCGTGGTTGCCTCTGTTCAGAAAAACTGATTGTGGATAAAGCAGGAAAAAACTGAACAAAATTGCGGCTATCTCAACTGAATGGCTGCCCCTATCGACAAAATCCCCATTGATTATATAAGGGTTTGAAGTATCCGGAAATTTATTCTAATTTTTATTAATTATTATTTTTATTTAAATTATTTACTTTGTAGAATATTGTCACTAGGTCATCCAGTTGCCCATGCAAATCTCCACAAATAGTAACTCTTTTAGAAATCGACGTAGATGCTTGGCTGACGTTTGGCTTAGTTTTTAGCAGATTTCTTGTGTGATCTAGTAATTCCAATAAATATCTTGCGTGAAGAATCTAGGGAAAAAGAATACAATTAATTTTCTTCCTATAATGAGTGTTACTGTTAATATTATTAGATTTTATTAAACAAAAATAATAAGTTTTAGTGTTAATTTGTAAAAGTTATGTCAATAAAATATCTATCAAATTGTCAAAAAAAATTAAAAAATAAACATAGCTAATTTTTACAAACTTGTTCTTTTCGGAAGGATTCAATAAGTGCAGTGACTTGATTTATTGACAACGGAAATGTAAGCTTCGCTCCTTTGTAAGTCGGTTCTACTACTATTTGTTCTATTTTTGTTAAATATTGCAAATCTCGATCTTCGTCGGAAACTGTAGGAGCTGCTGTAAAAATTATAAAATATTAAAAATAATAAAGTTTAATCTCAATTCATATTTACCTTTTAAATATCAATTATTATTTATCATTCAATCTGGGTAATGTGTGAATAGGGGATCAAGCCAAAATTATTTCTCGGGCCCACATATTATATTTTAAAAAAATGTTTAATTTTCTGTAATTTGGTCTGAATATTTGAATTATAACAAAAAAATATTTTTTTATTTAATGCATAATAATTTAATTTTTATCGCGATTAATTTGAAATTGAGACCCTTTAAAGCGGGGACCCGTGTCACATGGCTCTCCTAGCCTCCTAGACTAATTTAATACTACACCGCTAATAAGATGACTAAAATTATAATTATTTTCTTTGGTAAATGAATAATAATTTTAAATTAAAGCTGAAAAAACTTTAAATAATAATAATTTTTAATAAACTAATTACATTTGCAAATCGGTATATTTGATGACAGATGAAGAAAGTTTTGGTTGTGCAATGGATTGATACGATATCTGTTTATAAATCTTAAATTAATAATTTTCTCTTATCTAGATTATGCAATTAAAGTGCTATAAGTGGTGTCACAATTTAAATTTTCATGAAAAAATTGGCTTTTAAACGTTCACAATATATTGCTGTGATCTCATGAAAAGTTTTTAGCAATTAAAAATTTAAAATAATCAATAAATAGGGAAGTTTAAAGAAAAATAAATTACAATTTCATTGAAATAAAATAATAAAAATTTGATTAAATAATTAACAAAATAAATTTACATTTTTAATAATAGAAATTTAAAAACCATGTCAAAAGTTAATAAATACAAATTGTATTAAACATCAACCTTTGCAGTAAGACATTGACATTTACGTTACATTTACATTCATATTAATTATAAAATATCAAATTCAATTAAATAAAATTATTGTTGATAGTCTTCAAAGTCACATTAAAAAATGAAAATAGCAAAAACGTTTAACAATTTTCTTTTAAAAAAATATTTTTCAACTTTGTTGTTTAAAAGGAATTTCTGTTTTTTAACCAAAAAAATGTCAAATAATTTCTAGCTATGATAACAAAAATTTTACTAGATGCATTCTACAAAGAAAAAATTATTTTTTACCTAACGCATAGTTTTCAGATTTGCAAGTTGAGAGATCATGTTAAATTGCTTCTGTGAGAATTTCGAATATTAAATAAATAATAATTTTTATTAAAAATTTATTTTGTATTTCATTTAGAAAACAATCAAAATATCTTTGGAAAAACTCAATCATTTTGTATTATAAATATAAAAATTAAAGAATTACATAAATGAGTTAATTATGATAATAATAATGATAAATGCAATATAAATAAGAATAAATAAATAAATAAATATATATATATATATATATATATATATATATATATATATATATATATATATATTGAATAAAAATATCCACCTAAATTCGGTTTTCTTTTTTCTATTTTCAGAAAACTTTAGATTATGATTTATAAATGCAAATGTTTTGCGAAAAATATTATATTTCTGAAAACTAAAATAAGGGTTGATTGAAAATATTTTTTTTACCTCAACTAAACAATTTAACAAACCTGATATTTATTTTATTTAAAAAACAATCATAAATAATAATTAATTGAAATTTCTCAATGACAGCAATGTTGCCACAAAGCCTTATAAGATTTATTTTTAATATAATTAATTTCTCTATTACAAATATCATTGTTTCAACCTCATAAATGTACGGGCAACTGGAAAATTGTTTAAACATGAATAAATTTTGTATCGTATAATTCGTTAGTCTCGGGTTCATAGCTAAATGCACTAATGTTGCTTTTGCGTTTGTAATAGAGCGATTATTCAAGTGAATTACCTGTCTGCAAAAATTCACAAAATACATTTCTATGGATTATCATGTTCTAATATTAATAATGTTATTAGAAATAATAAAAAGCATATTTTTTGATTTGTTTTATTATTAATGTATATTTCAATAATCACATTGTTTATGGTTTGCTTTTTAAGTGGTGAAGTTTGCTTGGGTTCTGACAATTATCATTGTGTAAATTATGATTATGAACTTTATATTTGTAAAATTGTGGCAATTTTTATATGCATAAATGTTTTGGAATTTAAGAAAATATTACTGTTAATATTAAAATAATTAAATAAAGCTGTTAAGTTTAAATATTCATATTTTAAATTGTTTTGTGTTAGTTAAATTGGTTATTTTTATTGAATACCTTTTGTTTAAATGTTTTTCAGAAAATTTATTTCTTATTTCAAATATGTATACATGTTACTGTATTGAAAATATATAATGTGAATTGCTTTAGAGTTTGGGGTTTTGGAATATCAATCAAAAGGTCTAGTGTGGTTTTTAACATGTTTTCTCTGATTGAAATTCGGTAGTATGTTTTTTTCTTATAATTTTATTTTTAATTAATGAGTAACTTTTTGGCTTTGTGATTTTGTTCAGTGTTTTTTGTAATCACTAAAACCTCTTCATTTTCCATTTGTCTAGAGATTTTATAGGCAATTGATGGCTTTGAATAATTTTGTATAAGCATATACACCTACTTGAAATTAGAACATGAATTATATGTACTGACGTAAATAAAGTGAATTTGACATAGAAAAACAGAAAAAATATTTTGGTGACAAAAATAAAGTTGAAACTGCACATAATAACTCTATAATAAAGATTACAGACGAAGGGACGAAAAATATTGATATTATTGTAAGCAGAAATTGGCTTACACTGTTATTTATCTAAATTATATTTATATAAATGATTCCGCTATCGGTAAAGAAAGGAATTTAAAGTTTATTATCATTATTATTATTTGTCATTTTATTATTTTATTATTAGAATTGGAATTGAATTTAGAAATTGAGTTAATGACTTTTCTTGATAAATTTTTTGACACATTTACAGACAGAAATTTAATTTATAGCAACCCAAACAAAAACATTGCTATCGCAATAGCTAAGACATTACCACTGATTTTGTTGACAAATTTTAAAACTAGATGAGCAATGTATTTTTTAGACATAAATCACTTAAGTCATTCTTTCAATAAGAAAAAATTCTGTTTATGATTTCCAGATATTGACCGCCCTTTGTTGTTGTGTTGTCTTACAATATTTACAAAATTGTCTTACAATATATTACAATATAAGATTTTGTTAATTAGATTAGGTAACAAATATCAATGTTTTGCACAAATTTCTAAGAAAAAACTTGTTCTTCAATTCCCTCTACTTATTAAAACAAAGTCATCTAAAGATATGAGTTCATGACATTTGTTTTTGGTCATCGAACTAAAAATTATGCACTAAGTAAACTAAGTATAAATGTGGTTTATCATTTGATATAATAATAAAAACAATTTATTGGTGAAACAGCCTATTAAGTATCATTTGGGTAATTGTTACTGTTAAATTTCAATTTTGTTTAATTTAATTACAATATGTTTTTTGAGTATTTGTCTGTAGTAAATTTTAAGAATTAATAGAATACAAACATGAATATAATTAATAAAGCATATATTTTTCTGTGATGAAATAATTAAGAACTTATTGACGAATTATACAATTTGTATGGACAAATAGAACAATAAAATAAGTCGTCTTAACAACGAATTCTCATAAAAATGTCAAATTAAAATTTATGTTACTAATGAGAAGACTGAATATATTTGTATTAGTTTTATCGAGTCGAGATATAATTGTAAATAAATAAACAATTATCTGAGATTATCAGAATTAATGGTAGCCGATTATGAAACAATTATTAAAAATTTATTATTTCCCAAATATTAGATTTTTTTAATTAAACAATATAATATTAATTATATTGATAATAAAATTTATTTATATTATTTTTATTATTATTATTATTATTATTATTATTATTATTATTATTATTATTATTATTATTATTATTATTATTAATATTATCTAATTTATCATGATTATTATTAATAACATTGTTATTGCTTTTTCTCATAAAATTCATTAATCTTTCCATATATTTTATTTTTTATTTTAGGAATTTCGTAATTTTCATTTGCGCAAATCCAAGACAAATCTGTTGCATAATTACTCAATTTCTGTGATAATTATTTCTTAACAATCATTTCTATTACAAAAAGAAATATTTTTAAAATATATGAAATAAAGTAAAAGATATTACTTTTTAAAACATGAGTTTTAGATAGAGCTTCAATCACTTCTGAATCACATTCTTGGCCTTTATTTGTCAGTGATAAGAGATCATTAAAAAAGCTTTGTAGCTATAAAAATAAATTAACTAATATAATAATTTTAAATGTACTATTATTAATCAAATAATAATGAAAATTGTAATAATGATCATAATTGTAATTGACAATTTAGTGATATTTATAAATTATAATGCAATAATAAATAGCAGAAAATGAAAATTAATAATAAATAACTTTAAGAAAAATTAAATTTAAAATATTAAAAAATAAATAAAATAAATACTTTATTCATTTAAACTGTAAACTAAATATTTATTTTACTATATAAGTATTATTTATAAAATGTTTAAAACTTGATAAAGACAGGGACAAAAATTTTTATCACTTAATAAAATTAATTTTGGATCTTAAAAATAAATGAAATATGCAAATAAATAAATTAAAATTTTACAAAATATCATAAAAAATAATAAAGAAGTTGGCTTCTATTTATTCAATAAAAGTAATAAAGTAAAATCCATAATTTAAAAGAATAAATATAAATATAAATGAATTAATTACAATAGGAAAATAAATATAATAAAAATAATTAGTAAAAATAATTAAACCGACTGTTTTATGTAAAAGTCAATGTTAAATAAATGAATAAATAAAAGTAATTACTGAAAAAATAATTAAATACTTCAAAATATTCATATTCCTCGTGAAAATGTAAATACTTTTGATTAGTGTATTTTATTAAGTAGTAAGGGGTGTCACAGTGAAATTTAAATGTGACATAGTTCAAATATTTATGTTTTTTAAAATAAAAATTTTTCCTTTATATTCATTAAATTTTATTATATTATAAAGATTTTATATCTATAGCATAGCTTATTTTTTAAAATAATATTTTATATTTTCTGTCTATTAAAAAACATTGATATATATTGCAAAATTATTTAGAACTCCGTTACATTTAAACAATAAAAAATATTTATTCTTATGTTAACTGCTGTATTAAATAAATATTGACACTCTTGATGTTCGCAATAAAATGGTGACTGGAATCTGATATAGCTACTAATATAGCTACTCACTAAATATTATCCTAAGCCTATAATTATTATGATCCTTTTATTTATAAAAAATGTTTTCATTGTTAAAGACTGATTCCAAATCTCTTTAACAGTACCTTTGTAATAGTATAATTTAAATGTTTAATTTAAATATGTATATATTACAATTAATTATCCTAATTTTAACTAAACATAAGCCATCCAATATTGTTAAAGACTGATTCCAAATCTCTTTAACAGTACCTTTGTAATAGTATAATTTAAATGTTTAATTTAAATATGTATATATTACAATTAATTATCCTAATTTTAACTAAACATAAGCCATCCAATAAATTTCTTACTTTATAAATTTAGCTAGTTTGTACAATAATATGTACAAAAAAAGTAATATATTTTACAGATTTAAATTTATTTGTAATATGATTATAAATGTATTTTAATTTACTTTTGTAAGCTATTTAATATTTTATCTTGATAATAAATAAATGTTTTTTCAAATTATTTTATTCATTTTTTTTATTCGTAAAATCTTAATTTTTTGGATATAATTTTTAGAAGTATTCAAACGTAAATTAAACTGTGAGAAAAATAATTTTTCTTTCTATTATTTTCAGAAGTGTTTCAATGATCAGAGTTTATAAATGTCAAAGTAAATTTAAAAATTGCGTCAATCCAGGAAGTCAATGTTTGAATATTATTTTATTTATTTGACAGAAAAATTATTCAGATGAATAATTTTCAAATTTTTAAAATTATATTAAAATTAACTTTTTTTAAATATTAATTTTTAATAGATTATTGTGCTTTTCAAAAAATATTTTTTGGCAAATAAATAATGAGAAATTTTTATTTTGAAATATAATTGATTTGAAAATTAACGGTTTAATTTAATATAAAATATTAGATGATGAAAAAAATTAACCAAATAATCGCAGTAGTATATTGTTTGTTAAGTTTTAATTTCTTTTATATGGTGAGTCTTGAATGTGAGTGATTTTGACAAAGATAAGATTACAGAAATCTTATGATCCCATTTAAACAAAACTACCGCACTAAATAAATTTGAAAAATATACTCAACTTATTACTTTGAATTTTTAATTTAAATATATTTATACATTATTTTGAGAAGTAAAGTTAGGATTAGATAGGTTAATATTAAATTTTAATATTACAATATTATAATAATATTATAATATTAAAATAATATTAATAATAAAAATAATAATAATAATAATAATAACAATAGTAGTAATAATTACAAATCTCTAATAATAATAATAATAATAATAATAATAATAATAATAATAATAATAATAATAATTTACTTTTAATTGGTCTTGCTCGCCAGAATATTCAATAGACTGGTAAATCATCCATGTGTATCTTCTTTTAGCCTCTAACTTTGCTCTATAGCGCCTGTACCAATTTTGAATTAGAATGGCAGCTTTGATGGCTGAACAAATATATTTTGTCACTTTTTCCGACACTTTTATACAACATTAAAATTGGCAAAATATAATTTTATATTTCAGTTACAACATATATCATAACAACAATATTAATATAATTTTTAACACGTGTCTTACAAATTGGTCCGGTATCTCCAGTTGAATAGATCTTTTTGACATGATGACTGGTTTTTTTAGAATTTTCAATTATATTTTCTATAAACAAATGGTTTGGATTAAATAATTGTTTTTTTTTATTTTTGGGATAATAATAATAAAACAGTTTATTTAATAAAAATTCATTAAATTAGTAAAATCGATATTTTTTGTTTTAACAGTCCTTGAAAGCTACTGTCAATTATATGAAATATATATTTGAGCACATTTCTGCATAGTAATTTCTTCATGAATTATTATTTGAATAAATATAAACAAATATTTAAACATGTAGACTTGAAAATATTTTCTTAAACATTAAATATTTTAAACTGAATTTTGAGATCAACTGAAATAAATAAGTTTCATAAATAAGTGAGGAACAAAAATATAAATGTCATATTTGGGACTTCATATTTGTTTTTCAAAAATTCATCTTTGTTAAAATACAGTTTTATATTTGAAGATTGAAAAATAGTTTCATTCTAAAGCGTTAATAATTGAATTAAAATTCAATTATAAACAAATTAAATATTAGCAAAGTTACGTTTTTCCTATTTTGTGAATCCTTTGGGAATTTCATTAGCCAAATTATTTTTCATTATTTCCTGTTTGGCTAAATATTTCAACCATGGAATTTAATGGTACAGAGGATTTGTCATTGTATATTTAATATTTTATGTTTGCCGAGTTTAATATATGCGCTGTATTATATGTAACAAGAATAAATATTAAACTTATAAAAATTGATAAAATAATTAAACCTGGAGACTATCGAAAAATTTGTTTAACTGAATAAACCTTATTGGGAAAAATGGATAAAGTAGCTAGTTGATAAAATCCTTTTAACTAATAAAAGAATTTTGTAATATAATTTAAATTTAATATAAATAAATAAATTATATATATGAAAACAATTTAAAAGAAATATTTTTTGTTATAATTGCTTTACTTATTTGTGTAAAAATAATAATAAAAGAGATATTATTAATTAAATATCGTCTTTCTTAGAGATATTAGAACTTCTAATAGTAATTTCCGAGTTTTTGATAATACGTTATGTTAACTAATTGAAAGAAATAGGACTATTAGGGTTTAAGATTTGTATATAATAATAACATTCTAATGCTTTTGTTTTATACTACAATGATCATAGATCTTATGGTAATCATAATGATCATAGGATCAACTGTTACATGTTTAATACAGAATTTATGGTATTGTATAATTTATTGTTAATACATGATTTCTATTGAATTTTTATGATATTTCAATTTTTTTATAATAAAAGAAATTAATTTTATTGTTTTTAATTATTTAAAAATAATTTTATTTAATTTTAAAAATTAAAAGCAAATATTGAAATATATAGTTAGTGAACCGAACTAAACGTTATCTATCCAATAAAAATAGTCACAATTAAACTAATTTAAAAATAAAACTAAACGTGTTTATCAATAACTGATATTTAAATTTATTTTAATAAAAAGTATTTGGTTTTATAAAATCACAGAAGATTTAACGATTAGAATCATAATAACGGTTTAACTATTTTTTAAATAAAGTTGAATATATTGCCAATTGAAATCAATATTCAAACAACCTGGTCACTACTTTTGAAAAATATTGAGTTTATTAATTTCAATAAATATTATTATTATGTTGTACAGATATATATATATATATATATATATTTACTAATATTAATTTTTAGAATTAAATAATAGAATATTTAAAATAAAGTTATTGTGAAGTCAAAACTAAATGAACGTTTTTTATTAATTATAAAACTATAAAATAGTATTTAAATTTTATAATATTTAGAAAAAATTAAAGATTTGTTATTATTATTACTATTATTATTATTATTATTATTATTATTATTATTATTATTATTATTAATATTATTATTATTATTATTATTATTAATAAAAATTAATAAAAAATAATTTGTTTAAATTAAATGTTAATTCATAATATTTTTAGTTGGTTTTGAGTACCTGAAGATGATAGCTATGCTATCGAAATATATCGTACGAAAAGTTTTTTAGTGGCGTTATCTTTTAATTATTATTATTATTATTATTATTATTATTATTATTATTATTATTATTATTATTATTATTATTATTATTATTAGTATTATTATTATTATTATTAGTATTATTATTATTATTATTATTATTATTAATACTATTTTTTTAATTGGAAACAAAGCCATCTTTCGACATTATTACAGAAAATATTAACATGTTCTTTTGGTTTTCAATTAAACAGTGTTTTTTATCAGCTAAATAGAATATCAATCACTTTGTTAATAATGTAATTACTTCAACAAGTAATAAAATATCACACTTAATCTTGGCCTGAAATTTGATCTCAATTAAAGACTGAGAATAATTACTCAAAAATATTTTCCCCATTTTTCTTCATGCATAACAATAAATCAACATTAAATTTTATTTTTTTTATTTTGATTATTTATAAATTTTGATATATACACATATATATAAATATATAAACAAATTAATGTATTTAACATGCTTTGGAAGAAATTTAAATTTTAAATTTCATTTCAGGAATAATGTAAAATATAATCAGAGGAATTAGGTCTTTTCGTTGAAAATTTGTAATACAAGTGGTTCAAAGAATAATTATATTAATAATATATACTATAAAAACAATAGAATATCTAATGAACGATTATTATTATTGTTTTTATATAAAATTTTAAAATAGTTAAAATAAGTTGTTCCTTTACACAGTTTTCTATACTTAATAGTATTACTCTCGCCTCTCAGTAATCAATGTTACGAAATTTCTAATGTATAAATTTTCATGTAATGTGTGCAGTGCTATATACATTGGAGAGACTTACCGTCATCTTTGCACAGAAATTCAGGATCAAAATCGATTGCTTTCGATGAATATCTTTTTTTACTTAACAAATTGTTTGCATTTCCTTTTCAAAATTTTTTTATCAATCGTAATTTACTTATATAAAAGGAAACAAATATGTTTATTTTATATTTTAAATTTCGAAAGGATTTTTAATTTTTTTAATAGGTTAAGTTAAGGATGGCAGTTTGGCTCGTAAACAAATATGTAGAGGGAAACCTATTAATGTCCCTTATTTAGATAACATTGTATAAAAATTTATTTAATTGTATTATTTCAAATGACTTTTGTTAATAAAATTTTATTGATAAAATGAATTTTTTTGACCGTCAAACATAAGTTTAATGATGTTAAAATGATATAGTATTGCAAATAGTATTTTGATTGAAGAGAGAAGCAAAGAAACTAGAAAACACATATCAATTACTCCAAAAATAGAAGATAACAAAACCAACAGCATTTTATTTGTTACTAGTTAATTAACCTGGCTGTGCTCGAAATTCGAAAACGTATGTAATAGAAGTTATAAATTCAAAATATTTAAAAATTGTTTTAATAGAACTAGTTTTGGTTAGCTATATTTAAAACGTGATTATTAGCTACTTTTTGATTGCTGGTATGGATGTCAAGATGAAGTTCTATCAAATGTTCCATAAGTATAGTGTTTATTTGATAATGGATAACTTGTGTCCATAAATCTTATATTTCTCGAATTGGGTTTTATTTACTTTTTTAACGAATATTGATTCAATTTCAAAAGTATTTCTTGTATTAGATGTAACTCTGACAAATTTGGTGACATTTGGATGTAAATTGAGGCTGCGCATAGGAGGACACACGCACACCAACTTTGAGAAATATTTGTAGAAATTAAAATATATTAAGTTTATTTTTTATATTTATTACGGATCATGCTTTCTTTGTTTGATTAATTTATAATTTATTTATTACATATTATGTCGCCTTTTATTGTAATCAGCAATTTTATAAATCTTATAATATAAACAATTTGGTTCAATTGAATTTTATTATTGAGATTTGATAATATATTTTTATTGTTTTATAAAGGAAATTGGTTTTCGTGTTACAGGAAGCGGAAATTCAGTTATCGCGTCAAATTATTGAGAAAAAAAAGAATAAAACAAAAATAAGGAAATAAATTCTTATGAAAAAATAAGGAAATAAATTCTTAAGAAAAATTAGTTAAGTTTTCGATTTGAGAAATTTAAGAGTTTTAAAGTTATGCGGTTAGGAAGTTTTATTTGTGAAGCCCAAAAAGATTGTTTTGTATAATTATCAAATTTTTCTTAATAATCAAAGATTTTTAAAAATAATATTTGGATATTTATTTATTTATTTAATAATTATTATTTATTTAGTAATTATGAAAAGATACTTATTTTACTCTAAGTCGTTATTAATTATATTTCTTATTTCCCATTAGCATTAGCATTAGCATTATGATGTTGTAAATTTATAAATATAATTGGTGATATAAAACGTAGTTTGTTCTTTTGATGAAATATTGCTATTTGATAATTTTATTTTAAAAAGAACTACTGAGAAAATGTATATTTTTTCTCTTATTAAAGTAAGTTTGTCTAAAATATAGACTTTCATCAGTACTTTGGAGATAATTTTTTCTTTGTCAGTTTTCAAACAGATTTGTTTTAACAAGTGTTATTCAAGTTGACAAACTTAATAAATAAAATACATTTTACATTAGATATATATATATATATATATATATATATAATAGGATTATGATTTTTATTTGCTTAATATTATATAAGCAATATCGGGGCTTTAATATGAAGTTTTAAATAAAATGGTTAATAATTGAATATTTATTGATAGTTTGTGATTTAACAATCATATAACAATGATTATTATATACCATTTCCAAATTCAATCTGCTACTAGCAAAAAATGTGAATACTACTAAATGGATGCTCATTTACACGGTCAGAACACAGTCAAATACAGTCTGGTTTATTCACATTTTTGATTTGAGTGTTTAAACAATAAAATTAGCACGTGAATGTATCGAAACAATTATTTCCTCATAGCAGATTTAAATTCTAAATGATATAATAACAATATTTTGGTATTACATTAATATAACGAAATAAAAAGTGTAATAGTTAATTACTAATGACAAAACGCATAACATTGTGTAGTTGATGAATGATTGTTACATAATTATATTGCAATAAATATTCAAACATGTAAATATATCGTTTTGTTTTATGTAATATTAACACTTTATGTAATTTCCGTAGCTACTTAATAGTATTACTCGTGTTACGTCATTTCACTTATTACACTTGAAAGAACTGCAGGTGATCCTTAGAAAAATTATCTCAAACTATTTTATTCTAGAATCTGATTTCACATTAACAATTGAAAATGTTATTACTATTTTTAATAAATAAGTGCTGTAAGTGTTCATACGATTTTTCTTCGAAAGAAAATATCAAATCATATCGAATTCCCCTCCGATTATGTAGGCCATCACTATTTTTCCAAATTTTTCATTTAAACAAACATATATGCTAATTATTTACAGCTCAGGGATTTTGTTTTGCTACTAAAATGATTAATGTGTTATAAACTATTTGAATTTAATTGTATTATAGCAATAATATTTCCAAAGGGCCTTATCAATTAATAATTTATACATGCGTATTTAGCTTTAATTTTGCTACCAACTCAAAATATTTACACGAAAATTTTCAATTTTTCGAATTTAAATTTTTCTATATTTTGCACTTTGAATTTGGTTTATTTAAAACTTTTATCTTCATTACATAATTTTTAAATTTTTTTTGCAAAAGTTTTAATTTCTCCGGAAAATGCAATATAATTTTCAAAACAGTGTCATTAAAATTGCGAGGAAAGAAAATTCAAAAGTTTTTTTTCAAACCGGAAATTACTGTTAACATTGATGTTTTTTATCAATTATCTAATGGCTACTGTAGTGAAAGGAGTTTTAACTATTAAATCAGCTAATGAAAAAACGTAATTAGTTCATATAAACAAAATAATGAACTAAATAGTAAAACATTAATGTATTATTGCGTGTGTAAACAAAGTTTATACGAATTCTCACTAGTATTATTTTGAATTTAAAAGGTTTCTGTTTAATTATCTTTTTCAAATTTATGATTTTATCTATGTTTATTTAATAAAAATATTTCTTTGTTTTATTATTTTAAAATATTTCTCTGAGTATTAAATTATTTTAGTAAGGAAATTTATTTATTGAATTAATTTATTAAATTTAGTTTTTATTAACGCGTTTGCATATATTTCATATTTTATACTTTAGAAGGATTGTTGATATTTTTAAAATTCAAGTTAAAATATGAAATTAATAATGACATTTATTAGAAATACACTAAAACGTCGATTTGGGTCGTTAATTGGGCTCCAACAAAGACGACGCAAATCGAAATTAATTTTTCCATATAAAAAATAAATTTTATTAATTAGTACTAAAACAAAAGATCGCTTAGATTAAAAACTTCTTTTTTTCAATCATTACGTATATATGTAATACATAAACATATATATAATACATAAATTCATTAAAATAATAAATAAAATATAAAACATAAATTTCATTAAATAAATAAAATAACATAAAAATTTATTTTATATGGGAAATTTAAGCAACGCAAATCGAAATTTTAACGACACAACTCTGAAATAACAAAATTTCAAAAACAACGCAACTTTGAAAACGACGCAAATTGAGGTTTTAGTGTATATAATAAAAATATTCATTATCATTGAGTTTGTTTAATGCAGTCAAAATGCGTAGTAAAGTCATTTTAAAAATTATGTTTTAAAAATATATTTCTTGATTACATTTAAATTAATTAATTTTAAATGTATTATAAATGCTAAATTTAATTTTTTATAAATCAATTTTGAAAATTTAAATTATTTTTCTCTGACTATTTAAAATTTATTAACATTTTGTTTTTATTGTCTTTGATCACGACAAAAATAAATATAATAAATCTGACGTTTTTTAGCTTCTGAAATAATTTAAATTTATAATTAGTTTTTTTAAGTTCTAGTATTTAAACAAACTAATTATTGCATGAAATTAGTAGCATTTCTTTGAAAATGCCGAAAATTAATTATCCATTCTCTACATGAATAAATGTCTGTATCAATTTCCTTATTAGTGAAAAAAACACGGAAAACACTTGTTAAGAATATTTGCAAATGAATGCGTTTAAAAGATATCTTTTGACAAAATTGATGATGTTCTTCATATTTTTTCCGAAAATTTTAGTAGTCACATTTTTATTAAATAAACGTTTCTGGAATTTGGAAACAAAATGCCCTGAGTCAAGTTGTTTAAATACGAATTAAATATTTTCTGAATACCTTTTTGTAATTTACGTCCGTCACAACATTTTCTCATTATGTTTTCATATTTTTAATAATTTACCTACAAAGTTCTATAATATCCCATTTACAGTTGTCCTTCTTTCAATTGTAGTAGTCAAAGGGTTTTGGCAGATGAAAATAACAGGAAAAAATAATTATGTATATTTCATAATTAATTTCCGTTAAAATCTTTATTTTAATTTCTTTTTTAACATAGAATATAGGATGTATTGTATTTGTGTAGAATTATAATTTGTTATAATTTAGGGTTACGTCACCTTTGGTCTGGTTACCCCTCCACTAGTACTATAAATATTTTTAGTGAGCACCAGAAGTATGGATGCAGGTCATAAAAATTTGTTCCGCATTTTATCACACCTTTCCATTATCCACAAAATTCGCTCTTTTTGATGAAGTTTTATGTGAAATTATAGCAGTGTAAACAATCTGGAATTTTTTTAAGTTCTGTTTTACTAAAGATCTACCAAAAAGCTAGTAAAATAAATATGAGAACATTTTATTACTTTCTTGTATAATCACGATTATTCAAATCTTCTTGATAGCAGTGAGTCATGGAGTCAACTTCATTCTCCCAATTGATCACAGGAATGTCAATTTAATTTTCCAAGGTTTTATCATAAAGTTTCAAAGCATTCGGTTGAGAGACTGAGATAGCTTCTTTTACATTTTCAGTTTTTTGTGTACAAACCACTCTTGTAGAAACATTTATGAATTTTTCCATCTTTAAGAGACTTTCACTCTAACAGATGGCTACATTGTATTTTCTTGTATATTTCGACAAAACCTCTTCATGGTTTGTATTATGAAGGATTTTTGTTGTCAAACAAACCCATATGCCTTTATTGAACGTACTTGGCAACCTTCTGCAAGTTTATTCTCATCGACAGTGGATGGAATTTATATGTGCAATGATCAAATTAAAGTTAACTGGACAAGTGGATCTAGTACGAACCAGAACCTGCTGCTGTAACATCTGTCAAAATTAACTATAGTGATTCCGTACAAACATTTGTTGGTGACATTGGCTTTGATGTAAATGAACCGATGCTGAAAGAAGGATTTAGTCAATTTGGTCAATTTGATTATGCTCAAGAATCTACTCTTTATGATCCAAAGGACATATGCAATTCAAAAGGATTAAAATCAAATTTCAAATACATAGTATACATAGGAGAAACACATAGAACATTCCGATCACGACTCAATGAACATATTAAAAGCGAAGCCAGTAATTATTACCAACACTGGGAAAAAGTACACAATTCAGCGCCACTAATACACGAAACAAAATGCCAAATACTACAAGACGCGTTTAAAAACACATTACAAAGACAAGCAGCAGAAACCTTTTTATCAAAATACACAAACCAACCATCAATATTTAATTAATGTAATTTGAAAATTTCTTTTTTATTTGCGGGGATAATTTAAAAATATGTATATTAATTAAAATTAAATTTAACAAATAAAATCAATATAAAATACAAAATATATAAATTTTTTCCTATTTTTTAATAAATAAGTAATGATCAAAATCACTTGAAAAAGACTGTGCTGAAAATTCGTGAATACCTTAAATAAATCTGATTCATAGTCACATTTTGTAGAAAGTATTATGTCACTTATAAAGAAATCAGAGGTAAAACACAAAAAAAGTCCTTATATTATTATTATTATTATTATTATTATTATTATTATTATTATTATTATTATTATTATTATTATTATTATTATTATTATTATTATTATTATTATTATTATTATTATTATTATTATTATTATTATTATTATTATTATTATTATTATTATTATTATTATTAATCTTAAACGGTAATTTCTTGGTAGTAGCATAAATTAAGATATCAGAAAGGTGAATAATAAAATAAGCTCTTGCTGCAAAGTAATAATTATATTGAAAAATGTTTAGATTATTAAATAATTCTCTTCAGTAATAATTTAAATAAATAACTACGTCAGTTAATTTCTGTAGTGTTTATTCATAAAATGAAATATTAAATATTTCAACATAAAATAGGTCGTGATCACTTCAAATTTTGGAGTCCAACAAAAAAATTTAAAGTCTTTCGTTTTCTGATTCTTCTTTGATTAACCTTTTCCGTCTCACGAAATCTTCTCACTAATAAACACAGCAGAAATATGGCTTACATAGTTATTTTTTAAAGTATATTTTTTATAAAAAAGTCGGCTATTGAAAAAAAAATTTTTTTTTAAAGATTAATTGTTTAATGTAATAAATATAACGTATGGTAGTTATATTTATTACATTTAATTTATATATATATATATATATATATATATATAAAAACTCTATAAATTAACAAACTGCATTTTTAAGAATATTCACTACTTTAAAAATAATTCAATTTAAACTGTCCAGACTACTTAAACTTATTAAAACATTATTTCATTATTAGTCTTTTTAATTTGACTAATTGAAAACTAATGGATTTATAATGAAATTAAAGATAAGGACTTTAGTAAAACAATTTTTAAAAATAAACTTCCAAGTAAAATATCAGTATTAGATATTTACAGAATTATTTTATTTTAAATAAGTGAATATCTGCAATTTAATACTAGCAAATATTTACTAAGGGAATTATATTTTAGATTTTTCAATTAAAAATACAAATATTATTACGCAATATATTTTTGATGAATTTCATATAATTTAGAATTTTAAAAACTATAATTTTCAAATTTAATTAATGTTTACATGCAAAATATTGTTGTTTAAACTAAATCTATTTACATTATTATCCTTTTTAAGTTTATCCATAAATAGAGTTCATAGTGAAGATAAAGCTCTGCCATTGTACTAGAAAAATTCGTTAAAATACAAGAAGTATTTGCTAAAAAATAAAGAAAATCCAAGTTTTAAAGTTGAAAATAATATTCTTTATAAATAATCAAAAGTAAGATTTGAATACAAAAAAATATAAATATTTTTTCTTGGAATAATATAAAATTTTGCGTCATGCAAAGACGTATAAAGTTTAAAAATACATATGTCATTTTAATACTTAAATTCAAGAAAGAATAGGAAGAGTAAAACTTATACTAATATAACAAAAAACCGAAAAGAGTACCGAACCAGAGTAAAATTTGATATTTATGCGATCATTTTCTATATCCTGTATGAAGAAAGAAATATATTATAGGAATTATTGATAAAACAAGTGGTTTGTTCATTAAGTACTCTGCCTGGCATGGAAATAGTTTAGAACACTAAATTTTCATTCATAATACATAAAATTCATATAACTTAGACATCATTTATCGATATATCCGCCGAAATTACCAACATATTTTTCCCATCTGATCACAAGTTTTGAAAATGCATTTTAGAAGAAATCTAAGCCCCAATAAGTTTGTCTGCCTCCTTAAGTTCATCGTTATTTTCAAATATTTTACCAGCTAAGTGCTTCTTAAGGTGGTGGAAAAAGTAATAGTTACTTGGACCCAGATCTGGGTTTTATGGACGATATAAAAATACAATAAAACAAACATTGTTTATTTTGAACGCAGAAGCAGCCGCAGTCTGAATAAGGGTATTATCGTGGAGCCTCCCATATTGAAACATTTCTTTGTGTCTTCGTGTCCTTAGAATTTTTAGTAAGTCGCAGAATATTGTGGGTTCAATTTGACACCATAGTTATTCTAATAGAATCCAAAGAACTGACAGCATCATTGATTTTCGATGGGTAGTACCACTTCTGAGTTTTTTTGCAGGCTTTTCGTGGGATAACTTCCACTCACTAGGTGATCTCTTTGACTCCAAGGACAAATAGACAGATAAGAAATTGCATTCAAATACACTATAAATCTGTAAATTGATACTCAAGCACTGCAAACGTCTTTACATAATATCAGATGTTGGGAACACTGGTAAAAATCTAGAACACAACTTTTGAATCCCAAGACCTTTCATATAAGTGTAAACTTTACCATCACTAATATTAAGCGTCTTGACTTAACACTATTTCTGCGTTCTTCCTGTATTATTTCAACTAATTTTTCTGTAATTTTTTCAGGAATATAACTGATAGACCGGATATATTCTATTCAGAAACTGACTTTCGGTCACCTTGGAATTTGCGCAACCAATATTTAACAGTGCTATATGAGGTGGCATTCTTACTATATTGCTTACTAATTGCTTGAAAATGTCTTTGTTGGTTTTGTTTTTAAAAACTAAAGTTTCAACAGCTTCCATGCTTTTTTTAAAACATTGCCGAAAGTTATTATTAATTATTGAATACGTGAAAAGGAAATCTTTATATTTACCTATATGTAGTCAAAACCTTGTTAATTTTAGAAGACTATTTCTATGTCAGGCGGAGTACTTTTTGAACCAATTACATATAAAATACTAAAAGCAATATATGTAATGGAGATTTGTAATTAAAAGTATGTTGGTTGTTAAAGTTTGTTGCTCTTTAGATCTTAATGTTTTATAGAAAGTATTTAAAAATGTTTCAAAGTTTATATAAAGAGTGTAACATGACGATCCTTTATTCAATTTTTTATCTTTATTTAGCGAATCATCAAATTGAATGGCAGCAATAAAAGTCTCGTTACAAATAACATTAGAAGGAAATAAATATTAAGATAATATATTACCAAAAAATGAAATTCCGAAAGAACGTTTAGACATCTGAGATAATATTTTGTAAATAAATTTTTAAAGTATAAAGTGGATAGATAATTTTCAATAATAGGAAATGGTGATAGCTAATTCGAAATTTCGTGATAACGTTTTGCAATGTAATTTAATTCGTTTTAATATTGTGAAATAAATAGATTTTAGAAATTCAAATATTATTCATAACAAGTAAGGCTTCTCATTTCCCGCTATTTTCAAATCTTGGGATTCTGGGATAAAAATGTTTGATAAGGTCTAGTTACAGCGTCGTTATTTTCACGTTTGTTAGTAAATATTGTAGTCTGAAATGTTGATTTCAATTAAAGCTTTCAATATACAAGTTTCTAAAGCAATAAATCGTTTGAGAATTTCATAAAGGCTGTCCCACCTTGTTTTTACATCCTGTACCAAATTAAGTTCTTTATTGTACTCAATTCTAACGTATACTTGCAGAATCTCATTTTGAAGTGGTGATTTACAGAACATTCGCACCACTTTTCTGGCTTTCTGAATAATTTGAGAAATAGTAAAGTTATCTTGTAGCTTATCATTGAATTCAAGTTTCTTAGATTAAATAAATCGCCGGATCGACTTGACTCACAATCAAACGAAGTTACGTTCTTGCTATCGATCTCTTCATACTCGCTTTCGTCATCTTCTCTATTATAGTCTTACTCCAGATTTTTCTATCAAATTCGTTAGGCACACTATCTGATATATCTAAAATTCTTGATTTTTTGTAAAGGACATCACAAACTGATAAATGTATACCATGAGTATAACATAATTGCGTAATATACCGCTTAATCTCCTCATGTTTTATATAACTGATGCACCGTCAGAACTTAAATGATTCTTTGTAGATAAATTAAATTCCAATAATTTGGTTTCAATCCTATCAACTGTTTTTCCGCAGGAAGCGCAACGAAAACTTAGTTAAGGAATGCACATTTATAATTTAGCTACGGTTTCTTAATGATGCGTAATAGAGAATCTTGAGCATTCTGAAATTAGCATAATTATTTCCTTAAAACATATCCTGTTTAGCTAAATAGCATTGGCTTTCTACCATATGTGAAGGGTTTTATGGTAATATCATAACTTTATCAGAAAAGGTTTTTCTTATACCTTTGGATTTTATAATACTATTAATAGAAAATCCATTGACAGCCTCCATCTTTGAAAAGATTTCTTCAATAGAATCATATTTTACGAATGACGTGATTTTACGCTGGACATTTCTTTATTCTAAAACTATGTTTTCTTCATGTGGACTTTCTTTATTAACTTCAATTTCCACTTCCTTGTGAACATTTTTAAATGACGAAAAGGTCCACTTGTAGAGTATACTTTGTACATTATTGTTGCTTTGTATTTATTGCAAATGTCGGATTCTTGTTTTATCGCATGTAAAATATTGCCATGCTTTCGATTCACTTACTCTAGACAGGATAGACTTACCTAATTTGATATGTTACATAACAGAAATGAAAAATAAATTAAATACTGTATTATAAAAAATTATTTTAACAACTTACAATTTGTTTTCTAATCATGAAACTTTGATTATTTTAAATAAATTTTAATTTTATTTAAAAACTGCACTTGTTCATTTAATTGTTTTTTTTATACCAAAACTTTATATGTTGATTTTGGGTTTATACTGAAACAGTGTAACAATAATAAAATTACGAGCATGGGATTATTTTTTAATTAAGCTGAAATTCCAGGATTACGGGATTCAATTTTTCCACGGGATCCTTTTTGAGAAGCCCTAATTACAAGTTATCTAATAATGAATAATATGAAAGTATTATTGAAATTAATTTCAAGATTCAATGGAACAAACCAGGATGTTAACGGTTAATTTGCAAAAATTTAAACGATATATTAATTAATGGAAGTAAAAATTACCGATTTTTATCTTCATTTTTCTTGGAATGCGTTTTAATGAGACAGTCCATTACATGCATTATAGGGAGTATAAATGAAAAAGAAAGAAAATTCTTGAAATATATGAGATTTATTTGTGTGGCTAATTATTAATATATTATTTTTTACATATTATCTGGTATTTTTTCAATCGCATTAAAACATTGGTACTGTCAGTTAAAATCATTATTGAATAATGAAGTATACATGCAATATTTTGAGAAATTGTAGATAAAATAACGAAAACTGTTTTGAACCTTGAAATTCTTTTGAAGTTATTTAGAAACTTTTACACTCATAATTTTGCATCCGAAAAGAATTTGGGCCCTCGTTCTTTTTTTTGCTTTATATCTCTTAAATCAGAAAGAAATAATTTTGAATCACATATAAATGTTCATTTCATTATTCAATTATATAATTACCTTTAGGGGAATTGTAAATATTGTCGTACTCGTGTTTCGGACTATTTGATTGAGCACAGCCCATTTGTTATAATACTAAAAGAAAAAAAAACAAAATAAAAATTATTATTTTAAACATGCAAATATCCATGATATTTTTGAAACTCAATGTAACTGTTGTTATATTTAATTTAATTCATTAATATAAAAGAAGTGGGAAAAATTATGTAGCTTTTGTTTTATGGAAAGGTAAGATTCATTAATTCTTTTAAATTAAACTTTTCAGGTAAAAACGGTAATATTTTTATTTTAGTAATACATTAATTATAATAGCAAATTTAATAAGTCAATAATTAAAATAACTAAACATTTTTTACTTTAAATAATGCGATCAGACATTTTGATTGGTTAATAACTACCGCAAATATATTTGCATCGTGATATTTTGTGTGACCTTCAAATTATTATTTTAACTTTTCAAATTTAAAAATGTTTGATAAATAAAAATCTTTTAATTTATTAATTAGAAATTTATGTGCATTTTTATTTAATAAATTCTGAATTATTTCTTTATAATAAAAAATTTATATAGACGATACTAATAATAAAATTAATATTTAAATATTTAGAATTTTGTTATTAATTTATTTTATTTTACATCTAAAATAACAGAAAAAACGAAAATAACTTAATAAATCTATATTCAATCAAAGTTAAAATGTATTAAAAAAGTTTTTTTAATCACACGTTTTGTTGGTGTATCATAATAATAATATTATGTTAATTTATAAAGGTGTCATGAATAAATCTAAAATCAATCAAAAATTAAATAATTAAATTGTGGGTTAGAAATATTTAAAGGGGAACACTGGAAACAGAAAAATAAATAAAACTTTAAATGCATTCAAGTAAAAATACAAAACAATTAATAAATGGTGCTTATAAGGTTAGAGCGAAAGAAAATCTCTTTTCTATAATTAATGGAGAAGGGTTGTATAAAAATTTAATATATTAGAATGAAAATTATCAGTTTGATTGAAGATCTTGTATCAGCAGAAATTCTATTGGCTTTGAAAATGTCATTCACTGATAGAAAATCGAATGTCCTCCAAAGTTATTTTTAGGCGCCCTTTATAAATAGTATTTTTTAGGACAATTCGCAAATTAGATTATCATATTTGTAGTTTTATCCCAACTAGTTATCAGTTACTAAACGTATTTACATTAGGTTTACAAATTACCATTTTTAGTTATTATGTAATTTATGATTTTTAGAGTTAATATTCTTTTTCAAAATTAAATTGCAATTTTAAGTATAGATATAAAGTTCTCAAAACTTTTGGAACGCAACAATAATAATAATAATAATAATAATAATAATAATAATAATAATAATAATAAATGTTTTTATTACATTTTCCCTACTTATTTTCATAGAAAAAAAAAAAGTCACATCCAAAATTATTGAATGATACAAAATAATATGTCGGTAGATGCACATTATGGTGATGAATAACCTCCAAAATCATTTTTAGTTCAAATATTGGGTGTCAGTATCATTGAAAGTCTTTGGGAATAGGAAGTATGATATTTAGTTTAAAATCAGTAAAGAAAGTAGGACTATTTTATAGACTGAGTTGAACAATGATTACCCTCTACCCTTACTTATCACTAAATTAATCACTACTTCTCTATTTTTGTCTATTTTTGCGTATAATTTGATCATTTAAGGATTTTAGAACCTACAATAGCAAATTGTTCAACACAGCAACATATATTACTTTTCACTGAAAACAAATATTAATCGTTTTGGGGATTCTTGGTGTGATGCCAAGTTTTCGTCTTATTAAAGTTTTCCGCTAGGTCATTTTAGCGCCCTTCACGTATGGTGAAGTGGAGTCAGCATTGTATATATATATATATATTTATATATATTCTTTTTAATATAATTTGTTTTATTAAAAATATATATATTATTTTCTATAATATTTTCTTTAAAAAAAATGCTGATTATATTCACATTTTCTCATGCACCAGCTTATAGATTCATTTATAAATTAAACTTTAATTAAAGCAAACTTTTTACCATTTTTAATTTCTTTTTCTACCAATGGATACGTCGAAAAAATATTTTTCTAACTAAAGTAATGACGCCAATGAGTTTAGTGGAGATTATAAAAGATTAAATATTACTTAGTCTACGCAATCTCTAAATAGAATTTGAACATTTTATTAAAATTTATTAAAAAGTAATTGCTTTTTTGTTTAAAAATTATTCTAAACATTAAAACAAATAAATTCAATAACAAAACTTTGAAATAAATATTGATTTCTTTTTTTCTCAATCATCTATCGAAATTTTTGGTTGTTACAGGAAATTCTTGGATACTAATTGACTTTGTTTATCTTGTTTAAATTTTTTATTTTTTCTATTTTTTATAAAGTATGAGTCTTATATAAATTTTATCTAATTGGAATTTTTTTATTTATTGTTTAAATTTTTAAAAAATAATAATTTTCATTTTCACCTCAACCTTAGAACATTTTCTTAAAGACAAAGCCGCTTAAAAGCTAAAGAAGCAAATACTATCATTTGCCATTTAATATTTGTAACTTATCTTTTAATATAATATATAAATTATATTTTTAGCAAAGAATTATTTTTGAATTAAGTTATGCTTGGGAATTGACGCTAAATGTGTTTCAATTGAGGCTCAATTATAGAAAGTTATTTTCACCATAATTAATTCGTTCACCAGCTTTTAAAGTATAATTCAATTATAAAATTAGTGATTAAAATTAAATTGTAATTTTTAGTTTAAAAGAAACAATATAATACTAAATTAAAGAAAATAGTGCTATTTCTATCAAACAAAGGTATTTATTTACAACAACATATAATCATGTAATTTTTATTTTTGTCTTTTGAGTATTTGACACTATTTTCCTATTTTTCAACAATAATTAAAAGTTTTTGATTATACTTAGGGCACTCAAATAGTTTTGCAAACACAGAATAGGAATAAAACGAAAGCATATTTAATTATCTTTTATTTTAAAACCTGTTCAAAATAATCTTTTTCAAATTTAATACAGCATTACATTCTCACAATCTAGTTTTCAAACGGCTTTTCAAGCTCATTATTGGGTATTTATTTGCAAATCTGTTTAATTTCGTTTGTTAGACTTTGAGTGCTTATATGATCAGTGTGACGCTTCTTGATGAAATCCAAGATCCATAAATTTGAAGTAACAAGATCTTATGAAGACGAAAGGTATCTTGTTATTGTAAATTCCTACTCTTTCAGAAAGATTACAACCAATTGAGCAATATGGATTGAGCATTGCCATGATAGAAATGTATTGTTTTTTGATCCTTGATCGGTTTTTGCTTCAATTAGTCTTCTATATACGATTTCTTTCTCAAAAGTTTGCTTGAATAATGCCGTTTATTCTAAACATGATACTTAACATCTTTCTTGATTCAAATTGATTACGTCTTACTTTGGTTCTCGGTGGTTCTCTCTCTCTCTAACTCAACTTTTGTCTGACTATTTGCTGACAGGCGCGATATTATCATTCGCTACTTTAAATTATCCTCCAAATTGCTGAATAATTAAGTAATTAATCCATGTAAACACTGACGAAATTTGCACGGATAGATGTTAGGTTGAGTTAAATCCACATCGAAACGTAGAACTTTGTATTTTCTTTGCAATAAATGTTTATAATTTTATAGTGTTATGCATAATTTTAAAGCTTAATGAATTTAGTTTTAAATCAGTCAACTATATTTAAAGAATTGCAAAACCTATTGAGTATTATTTTTATTATTATTATTTGCTTATTTATAAATGTAAAATAGTTAAAAATGAAATATTTTACCAAACACGGTTTGAAAAAGTTTTAAATCTAAAAATATTTAATTTTGATAATTTAATAATATTAAATGGAAAATTAAAAAAAATATTTCGAATTTCGAAAATTAAGTCATTTTTATATTTCGTTTTCAAATATTGTTCTATTCTAAATTACTTAGTAATATAATTGGTTAAAAATTGGTGCATATAAAATTTTAATTTTGCGCATTATCATAATTAAATTTCAATATAAATGTTAAAAATTAAAATTCCAATTATAATAAACCAATTGTGAAATGGTTCAAAATATAATAAAAATAAATATTTTATTTATACAACTTAATACTAAATATTATCATAATATCATATAAACAAATACAATTTATTTAAAAAAATATTTAACTTATTTTTTATTATTAAAACAATTTAGTAAGAAAAATTTGAAGTTAAGATGTCTTCTGTAATTTAATTTAAAACTAATTATTGGAATAGTTTTAATGAATAAATCGAATAAAATTAATTTAATCTATTAAGGTATCCACTAAATTTCCTCATTAGCAAAAACTATGACCTCAGTTAAACGAAAATTAAAAGTGTAAAAAAATAATTAATTATTCGTTAAATATTTTCAAGCTGATTAAATTCATTGCCATTTCCATTAACAGCTAATATAATTTCGCAGGGAAAGAAATTTGATATTTATTTCCAAAATTCCTCATATAGAGTATTTGAGCTATAATGTTTATTTAGGTAGTAAGCTCTTTTAGAAAATTGTAGATTTTATTTAAATTCAAAAATTCATAATATGTATAACGAAAGAAATTTAAGATTAGATTATTTAAAATATGTGAAAATTTAGAAATCATTAATAACTAATAAATATTGTAAAGTGAGGAGTGTTAGTCAAGACGCCCATAGTTAAAGTAATTTTAAAGTTAAGGTCACTTGATGTTAAATGCATTTTAAGGTTAAGGGTAGATTAAAGGTTATTCTGGTATTAAATTTTGACAGCAAGTTCGATTTAATGGTTAAGAAAGTCAGATTAAGAGTCTAAATTTAGAGCACAATTCAGAATAGTTTAGGGATCAAAAACGTCAGTTTAAGAATAAAATTTTAAGAGCATTGTTAATTTAGGGTTAATGAAGCAACGAAAAGGTCAGTTGAAGTATCATAATTAAAAATTATTAAAAAATATTAACAATAATACTATTAATAATAATAAAGATAATAATAATAATAATTAATAATAATAATAATAATAATAATAATAATAATAATAAAAATAATAAAAATAATATTAATAATAATATTAATTAAAATTTAAATACCTTAAAAATTCTTTGATGATTAATTTTTTATTAATTTTTTTCAATTGTTTTATTAATTTCTTAAATATTATTTTTATCATTATTCATATAATTATTTTTATTATAATAAGTATTATTAGTATTACAACTTAGTAGTAAAACACAATAAAAAACCTAACAATACCAGAAAGAACAAGGAAAGTTATTAAATTTTCTATGTAATTTAATAAAAAAAAAGTATTTGCTTTTTAAAAATATCCATTTTTTCGAATTCTTAAAATAACATTGCAATTCTCATATTTAATTTATCTGCAAAAAACCTGTAGACCACAATAGGAAGTTTTGTGAATCATTATCTAAGGTTTTTACCAGATCTTTTATGGGTCATGTATCTTTAATGCATCTTTTGAATCAATGATATGAGAGAATTCTCAGTGGAAAACATACATTTGTTAATGTTCCTTTTGTAAATGACCGCTTTGAAGTCGTCGTAGGCCTAAGCACTATTGCATTTGTAGGCCACCTGGGCTTAACTGTTCCAAATCTGCATTAAAATAAAACACACATTCACATAATTTTACTATTTCTTGGCGCTTTATTTAATCATGATTCATAAACGCACTTAGTTTTTGATATTAAATCACAATTAGTATTGTAATGTTGATTTCTGTGATGCAACATTTGCGCTTTCGCAAGCTTTTATCTTAAAACAATGGTAACTGCTTACTAATATATTACGTAAACGCTTAAAAGATTGTTTTCATTAAAAAATTTAATGAAATAAATTAAAATCATGTCTGATGAATACAAAAAGAAACACGAGTTTGAATTTGATAAATGGAAGAAAGAGAAAGAAAAAGAAAATATTTTAAAAAAGCGAAAAGATTCATTTACCCTCGGCACAAAGCTTAGTGTGCCTATTGCGTAAGAGGGCCCTGATTTGGTAGAATTTATACTATTAATAATGATAATGATGATAATTATTACAATAGAAATGTTGTTAAAAGGATAGATTATGTCAGTTTTTATAAGTGGAAAACAAAATGGTTATAAAAATGATTATATTATTAATAACAATGCTTTAGAAAGACGCTGACCAAGGTTTTTACTATAAAAGAAAATAATTTTTTTATCTGTATTCATTATGATAATAAATGAATGATAATAAAATGATTTTCATTGTGGTTTTTTTAAATTATTATTATTGTTATTATTATTATTATTACAAGCAAAAAATAATTTGTTTTACGAAAATCAGTGTATTTTTTACAAAATCAAATGATTGCTTATTGTCACATTTGTGAGAAATGTTGAGGAAACATTTATGAATAAACAACAAGAAATATATAACAATATAGAGAATTTATTAATTTCCTAAAATCCTCACTAGAGAAAAATGCCATATGGTAAAATGATTACAAATATTTTTATAGCATGTGTCAAATTTTTGGCCGCGAGGAATATTTAATAATTTAACACATCAAGAAAAAATAAAATTCAATTAATTGTAAATAATTTTTTAAAAATAAATATTTTCATTAAATTTTGAAATTTATTTCAAATATTTAATTATTTTAATTTCAATATCAATTTTTTTAATTTATTTATTTCCTTAAATATATTTATCATAGTTTGATTTAAAACACTTGCTGAAAACTTTGATAAAACTGATATTTTTCAATAAATACTCGCTGAATAAACACTAGTTTTCAGACAGAAAAGAAAAATTTTAAAAATGAGTAAAATTAATATGTTACAATGTGATGCATCTAAAAAGATAGAACCTTTTGTATTCGGGGTAGAAAAACGTCTTATAGCATTCCAAAATGCAATTCAGTTGAAATAATACAAAAATGGTAAAGTTATTACGAAACCAAATAAGGGTTTCTCAATAAAGTCATATGAAATTATGTTTATTTAATCGAAACAAATAATCCGGATTTGTATATAATTGTTGATCTAGACTTATTTTTTGGCTGAGACAATTATTTTTGATCAATTATGTTATAGTTTCACCCAAATATTCTTTTAGAAAATAATTCATTTTTTTGTTTTTTTATCTTTGTTTCTATTTTTTGTAATATGAAATATTTCTTCAAATTTGTCTAAAGATCAATATTTTGTTTATATTTAATACTAAATTTTGGTACTACATTTTTCAAGTGACTATAAACAAAAAAAACTAAAAGTAAAGGAAACCGAAGAAAATTAGTCAAAGAAATAGAAGTTTTGGTAGATATTTTTGGTAGATATTTTTTGTAAAAATTAATTTTGTAAATTTTTATAAAAGATAGGTTTGTTATATTTTTCCAAAAAAACAAAATTATTAATAACACTATTTCAATTAAAAATGGTTTTTTCCAATTTTAAGTACGTTATTGAAATAGGTTTGGTTTTTAAAATGTTATTTTCATTGATTTCAATTATGTTTTGCACATTCTACAACAATCTTTTACAGTTGAAAAAAATATTACCTTGTTCAGAATATTATTGCGATTTTTTTGTTTGAGATTTGACTCTTTTTTTAAAATTTTTTATCACTTATGTCTATGTTGTTTACCTTTTTAAAATTTGAAATTATTTTTATTATCTTAATTCGAAGGTTAAAAGTCACAAGAACCTTTTTGACAATCTAATACAGAATACTTTCAAAGGTTGATGAGTGGAATATGATGAGAGTTTTTCGACAATTATATTTGGAAATCTTTTACCTTTTTTTAATAGCTATAGACTATTTAAAATTTCTTTTCTTGATGTTTTAATTTGTCACAAATTTTCAACATGTCATTTATCAAGAGTTTTTTTTACTTGTTTTATTGAAATGATGAAAAGGGAAATTATATTTTATCTCAATCAGAGTCGAATTAACCTCTTCGTAGGCCATAGGAATGTTTTCTATAGGAATGTTAATTAGGCCTTTGAAATAATGCTTCTTATGACTATAGGATAATCTGACCATGGTCTTTTATTATTACAATGGTGTTATTTCTATCAAATGTGCTTTGGCGTTTCATGATCTTGTCATTCAGATAAACTATATGGCTTATATTTCATTATTTAATCTTTTTTCTGTTAATTTCTTTTAAGATTTAGTTTTTAGTTTTTAATTTTACATCAGTTTTAATAATTGGCCTAATATATTAAGTGGTACTAGCAATAATATTTAAAGAGGATTGAATGTACAATTTTTCAAAACAAGTACTGAGAAAATATGATAACTAAGAAGAAGTAATTTTCTTCTGCAATTAAAACAAAATTATTTGTTACTTTTCCACTAATACTTTTGTAAAAATTTTTCTAAAGATTCTCTATTAAATTAGGACATTGAATTTTAGAATGGGAGTAAGAATATCGTTTATAGGAGACAAAATTTTACGTTTACAGTGTAGTTTAATAGCCAATTTAATGAAAGTGACTTTTAAGTAGGCGTTCTACGCTGTTTAGAGAAGTTTAGGTAGGATATTATAATAATTGCCAGTATTGTTAGTCATTTTTTGAGGTAAAAATAACTAAATTATATTTTGTTATTTATCAGAAAATTTACTAGATAAGACGTTTTTAGGAATGTTATAACATACTGAAATATTTGATATCATTGAAATCTTACTAAATTTGTATATGTTTTAAGGTTTACAGACAGATGTCGCTTTTCCAGCGGTAAAATTTATGTCCTTTTTTTTACTCAAATATGACATATTTTCCAGGTTTATTGTTCATTTTATTTATTGTTTTAAGTTTTAATATTTTTATGATAAATTTATGAAACTTAATTTTTTTTTGATGAACTAGTGACAATATCACTAATCGCATTATTAAATATTAATTAGCAGTTATTTATTAAAATTTCAGTTTTATGTTAATGAAAGCAGATGTGGAGAGCTGATAATTTTGCGATTGTAAATCTGAGATCCACAGAAGATGTCAAGCTGTGCTAAACTTTCAATAATTATTTTCGGACAAAGTACAATATAAAAACAGAATGTGAAATAAAAATTTTCTTATTAAAATTTAATTTAATTTATTTTAATAAAATTTATTTGATGATTAGTTTAATAAACAAAACTTTATGTTAAAAATATATTTACTTTAAATATCTATCAAAATGAAGATAAATTAAATATCATAAAAAAACAAATCAAAGTTGAACAAAAAAATTAATATTAATAATAATTAATATTTTTAATAATTAATAAATCATGATAAAGACTGACGAGGACTTTTGGCTATGTAGTAATATTTATTTTATATTTTTTTAATTATCAACAAAAATAACCAAAATGAACAAATTTAATTATTTATTTAAATATGAAATTAATCGAGTTACTTGGAATCTAAAATATATTAATAAATAAATTAGTTTAAGAGGATCAGTTAGGTTTCCGTAAAATTTAGATGGAAGACTAAATTTTTTAATAATTATATATATTCGTTATGGTCTATTGTATTGTGCAGTGTTTATGGCGAATATATTTGTATTGTGAATTTTCTTGGCATTATAAATGTTTATATTGAATACATACGAGTAATCGTTCTTAGTAATAGAGAAAGGTTAGCACATTGCAAGCTTCAATTTCAATTTTTATGATGTTGAAATTCGAAACGAATCCAATTATTGATGCGAGGATTGGTTTGGTTTTCATACTTGTCATGCCAAGCAATAAATTCTATGTTATCTAACTTGTTTCATTATGAATAAATATAATATTTCTCACGAAATGTAAATATAATTACATTCTTCTAATTTTTTCTACCTCTTTAAAATTTTTATTCTGTAAACATAAACTAAAACAACAAAGATTTCATTTTTTCAACTAGTGTCAACAAATGTTGTGCTGAATGTGAAAAATAGTTATAAGAAATGAATAAAAGGGATTTGACGTGCAAAAAAAAATTTAATGAACGAATATATAAACTAGCGAAAAAAATACTTGGCTACTAGTGTAACTACTTCGTACAAAGGTTCAAACTGCTTAAACGGTTAATAGAAAACAGTTAAAAAATAAAAAAATTTAAGCAATTTTTATGATATTTGTAAAATTTTACTGAGGAATTGATATTCAATCTATGTAAGTGTTTCAAAATAAACATCTTTAGAACAAAATTTTCTGATAACAGTACTATGCTTACTTGTTTAAGAACAGAACAATGATGATTGCGAATAATTTTAGAAATAACGCCTCATAAGATCTAACGTATTTATTGAAATCTTTTTGTTGGAATATAAATAAACAAGTAAAGGTGTTTATTGATAATGTTGGTAATCTTTAGGCGACAAATAGAAGAAACATATGCATTCAAGTTCCCATTTAATAATCATTGTGATATAGTCTACATGTGATTACATAAAGCTTCTTTTTTGTTTAAATGAAGTCAAATCATTTTGGCATCGTTGATATGACTATACTATTAAAAGGTTTAAGTTTTTTATTTAATATAAAATTAATAAATTTAAACATGTATCTAAAAATAAAATATATTTGGTGTAGGAACACAGAAATAATATTTAAAATACATTTGTAATAAATCCAAGTGGATTTGAGTTGATTCGATGTTGTCAATTCCTCATTCAATTGGAACTTTTGAGGGTAAAGAGTAATAGTGATGGAATATGATACTGATATGACTGTTAAGGATTGAGCAATAATGTTGACTAATGCGATGAATGTCTTGCCTTATTTGTGAGTTGTGTAATTACATTCCTAGCACCTAAATACTAATTCATCATTTATTGGCACTTGAATAGTGTCAGTTTTCAAGGTTGTTCTGCATTGGTAATCTATCCAATAATAGAAAATGCTCTCAGTCGATTGAACCAATTTGAATCTAGCACATTTATTACAAGCTTCTCAGAAGCTAGGATCTGAATTTAAACGGATTTCATAGAAATATTTAGAATGGCATTTTATCTGATGATCTGTTTCGGTTTGATTCCACATTGCAACGAATGAGCTGAAACTAGCATGAAAAGAAGAAACAATTTCCACTATTTTATTATAAACGAATAAATGAAGTGATTTAATTGTTTTGGAAACATTTTTTAATGTGGAATTCAGTTAAAAAGTAAGATATTTAAACAAGGATTAAATATTTATTATTTATTTAAAATACATTTGTAGTCTTATTTAAAATAATAAAAATTTAGTGGATACGGTTAAAGTTAAAGGTTGCAGGCACTACATTTGATATTATTTATTTATCAAATACATCTAAAAAAATTACTTGGGCATTCAGCAATACACAATTGATCATTATTATTAATATGATCATTACATAGCTCGTTAAAACTACAAATGACTTTATTATTTTTACTGACTATTGTACTTAAGGTTATCCCTCATTATTATTAAAACCCACTATAAAAATGCATTCACCGAAATAAAAAATACGTGGTGCGTTATCTAAAACCCAGACTAAGGTATCTTTATGATGGCAATAGTGGCGTTGCTACCATAAATAGTGGTCACCGTAGTGCAAGAGTCGGTAACCTATGGCAAATGTGCCAGATTTGGCACGCGATGAAGTTGTCAATGGCAGTCTATACACCACTATAAAGTGGTTTGGGTAATATCGATTCTTATAATGCTAAAGGCTGTTTCACATATTATTAGATAAAAATATAAATTTTGCGATCAAATTATTTTCATAAAGAACTGTATTATTTAATGTGGCAGATATATACCATTACTTATTTGTAAAAAAAAAATAAGGTGGCACCCTTTATTAATTGGCAGTGTGGCTTACATATTTACCATTGTCGTGTTTGTGATGTTTTTACGTGAAAGAGCAATATAATTTTGTCATTTTCGTGCAGATTATTATGTCAAGTGTAGAATATCACAGTATCATCAAATTTGTTGTACTTTAAGGCATTTAGAATAAAGATAGCATTTAACAGCTACAGTCGGTCTACCAGAACCTTTGCCCAGCCCATTCAACGATTTACAGCTGGATTGGAAAGTTTATACTATGACGGCAGTCAGTTTTCGATGAGGAACGAGAAGGAATACCATTTGAAATTTCAATTCATAATGTCCGGATCTTCCCTCAGTGATTTTGTGTTATTCCGTCATCTCTAACAACATATTTAAGGCCACCATTTTCAATCCGCAGAAGAACTAAAAGAGAAAGTGGACAATATCTTGATCTCTCCTGATCCAAATTTCTTCGAAAATGCCTTTGTGGAACTTCTTTGTCGCTGGGAGAGATGTGTGGAGAAAAATGGCTTATATATTGAGAAATGAGCTATTGTTGGAGTATTTAACTGTAATAAAATTTTAAACTTGATCTGACTTCTGATTTTTGCCGAGTTCAGAGACTTATCTAACGCGCTACGTAGGTTTATAAAAAGCTAATTTGTATGATATTTTATGCATGTAAAATATTTGTCATAATTTTATTAATGAAATCACTTTTATCTATGTACTATCTTTTAGATTTTCATTTATCTTAATTAATATTTTGAGTTTTGAAAAAACATTGATAGTTAAATCTCTATTGAAAATTAGTAAAATTTGAATATTTAAATAATTATTAATTATGTTTGTTAAAATAAAATTATGTTCATTCATGAAAAAAATAATTAGCACATAACATTTTATTTTTTATTTAAGATGACTGAGTAAATAAGATTTTATTTAAAATAAATATTTTTAATAATTGTGATTAAATTAATTAATAAATTAATTTGCTTCATAAATAAACACTTATTATGTTTTTAATTTATTTTTTTAATAATAGATAATAGGAAAATATTTAATTAAGTTAGTGATGTAATAAAAGAAATTTAAAAGTACATTTATTTCTATCATTCATCTATTTTCGACATAATTTATGACATCTTTGTTGGTATCATATTCAGCATATTGAATATATAAATATTTTGTAATATTAAATTAAATTATTTTATTGAGAAAAAAATTAACTGTAGATCATGTTCAAAAATTATATCTAGAGAACAAAAAATAATTTTAATGTTCGTAATATCAATTTGAGAAATTTTTCGAAAATTCATTTTTATTTTCTCTACATGTAAGATTTTAAGGACTTCTATGACCAACATATAAATCATTTTGTTCAAATAAAAAAAATTCTTTCATTAGTCAAATAAAACCTTAATCATCAAAAACAATATTTACGTAAATTAAAAATTCCCAACGGTTACGGATCTATTCTTCTTAACGGGTAGAATGATATCTTTAGTAGGGCAGATTCTTTTCTAAATCTAGAATAACCAGTAAAATCATCAGCTTACTTTGGTTAGAAATAATGAAATGACGAAAAATACAGACAATAAAAGGGTTTGGCTTGGGGGAAATGAAAAGTTTGCAAATGGGCATTATAGGGTAGTTGACTGGGTTATAGTTCAACCGGAAAGCACGAATCAAATTATCTTTTCATAATATCATTCTCATTTGAAGCATCCATAATATTTTACTGTTATTATTAATAGTAATCATCTAACGAATGCGTCCGTCTCAAGGTGGACTATATGATGTCGCTGATTTGGTGATCAAATAAATTTTTGCTATTAAATGCATGATAACAACAGGCAAAATTGTCTATATACAACTGTACATGAATTTTAAATTAAAAACTCTTTTTTACAATTTTTACATGTAATGAGGACATAATTGTGAGATGAGTACATCTAGAAAGAACAAAGTGAATTGAATATTAATTCCATAATTATTTTTAATATTACGAAATCGATCAAACCTGAACCTAATTTTTATTAAATAATAAATTATATTATAAGGACTTTTTTATGTTTCGCCTCTGATTTCTTTATAATATTTTCTACAAAATCTGATTAATAGTCAAATTTTTGTAGAGAATATTATAATAAATTATAATTTATTAATAAATGTCATTATATACATAACTGGTAATAAACCGATATTATTTATGTAATAAAGTGAATAATTCTTTTTAATAAGATTTTAACAACAAATAAATGGGCATTTCGTTAAAACTCTATGTAAATAAACATTTTTAGAGACTAGAAAAAAAAGTAAATAAATTGGTAATCTAGAACAAATATGAACGTATAATTGGTCGATTAGTTAAATTATATTTAATCCTGTTGTTGTGATTAGATATGTAGGTCAATTAGTAAAATTATGAATCAATCTAAAAATTATTTATTTTTAAAAATTAATATTTTATTACATAATTTTAAAAATTCTAATTATTGTTACCATCTTACTATATGAAGAATAACAAAAAATAAAATTTCTTTCAATTTAATTTGAATTTATCTTTTTAATTCATCAGCTATAAAGCGACATCACATGTGAATGAAATATTGAATATATTTTTTATTTTAATTTTATATATATATATATATATAAATTACTGATATAACATTTTTATTGTAAAAAAAATTATTAATATAATGGGTGTTTGTATTGATTTAAATAAATTAATTAATTTTATTTCAAACATAATAATTTAAATATAGCAAGGTTGGTTTATATTTGTTTTTCTGCTAATTATCCAATTTCAACGGCGAAGGCGCGGAAAATGATGTCTATTTCTAGACTTTTCAGATATTATTCGGATATTCTAAATAGTTGTAAAAATATAAATAAAAATGATGATTATTCAAATATAGAATAAACCTCTCGAGATTAAAGGATATTATTTAGTTAGAAGTGCAAGCCCAAAACTGGGAAAATAAACAGTGGGTGAAAATTTCATAATGCCGCCTTTGAATTCAGGAAAAAATATATTATTAATATTTATTTCCAAACAACAATGCAAAATTCTTATACTGAGACTTTATTATTGAACACAAATATAAAGTTTTTAGTACGAATTCATTATCAAAATGTTGTTTTTGTTAGCTTTCATTGTTGAAACTTTTAGTGACACATAGTCAATATTTATTTTATTGGCAATTTTATAATGATTCGTGAAAGATTATATGCCTAGGGAAATTTTTTCTGTATTTAGTACATGTACCCGCATTGTACTTACCTTCCACCGGCCCATTAAGAAAACAGGGCCAGGTGATACCATTGTATCAATGTCAGAAATTAAGCATTGATAACATGGCATATAGCTTGAAATTGTCGATGAAAAGTAAAGAAGAAACAATAATAATACTTGAGAATCTATATAAAAAATTTTTTTCTGAAACAATTCATTTATTTGCATTATAAATGCTGAAGACTTGTATTCCTACTAAATTTAATATTTTCTATTCACTTTTATTTTATAATATTAATTGTCAGTTTTAATGGGCTAATTAAAATTGAAATAATTAATAAATTATATCTTAAGACGTGATTTATCCCAGTAAAATTGGATAATTTAAATTAATGATTAACAAGTTAATTATAAATAGAATTTTTAATTAGTTAATTTCAAAATAATTTCAATAAAACGGTGTTTAAATTAATTCATTTTATTCAAAGTTTTTCAGCTATTTTGATCATTAATTTATTTGAATTATATTTAATTGTCTTATGTGAAAAGGAAACAATTATGAATTTGATGAAATTTTTGATTTGAAAAAGAGGATTTAGGTTATTATTTGCTAAAATCGTTTGATTATTAATGAGAGGCTTTAATAAATTTTTGCGGATATAATAGTATTGTATTTTATGATAAATTAAAAGATTTTGCTCATTGGAAATGTAGTTCCAGTGTCAGATCATTTAAAACAAAATATTATTTCCTAATAAAAGAAAACGCAACACAACATATATATTAAACTGCAGTATATTTTAACAGACTCACTGTAATCGTCAGGTAGATTCGAACTTGAAAGTATATCGAATTAAATTGCTTTTTCGAAAATCTCTTCATTAATCTTTTTTTATTTAAAAAATATATTCTACTAAAAAATTATAAATTCTGCTATATAAATCTCATTTCTTAGGATTTTATAAAATCGAAATTTTAACAAAGTTTTAATAAACTTTGAATAAAATATTTGTAAATTCCTCACAAAAATATTTTACATTTATTTTCATCGTGCCGCACAAAATTGCCTTTACCAATAATAATCAATTTCCTATGTCGGCTATGATCAAGAACTTGATAGTGGAAATGACAGGCAATCATTCCAATGTATGTGGCATCGCACCTATGATATATATATTTATAACTAAGATCCGTACACAACCTTAGTAGGGCTTGAAATACACAAATAAACAACAATTGTGTTCACTGATATTAATCAATTCTTTCAGTCGGCAGTTATCAAGAACTTGAGAAATTCAATCATTCTAATGTATGTGGCATTGCAACCATGACATAATTATTCATAACCGAAACCTACAAATTAGCAAAATTACTAATAGGACTTTAGAATTTTATACATTAACAACTTTTTTTTCTTTACAATCAGTCATTTCATAAAATATTTGATAAACTAAAATGTATTAAAATTTTAACTAAATTCAAATCTATATGTATACTACTGGGAACCCGTCATTTGAGGTGAAAATTACTTAGAAGAGGTAAATTACATATTTAAATATGATTAAAACGGTACTTGTTTGAGTATATGTTTAACATAAACTATTAAATGTTTAATTTAATAAAAAATAATACAAATAAATGGACATCAGTTTCGAAAAGATTGAATTGTTTAATAATTTCATTTATAATTTTGAATGTACGAGATCGCTATTTGTAAGGTATTTAGAGTGACCAATTTTACAATATATGTTTTACAACTTATGCTTTTATTTTTTTTAAATAATTGTTATTTTTAATTAAATTTTACAAAACAATAAGTATTTAACAATCCGACAATATCTTTATACAATTAAATTGATCTTGTTTATGAATGGTATATGCAAGGGTTGAGGATGTGGTGAAACTAAGCTAGTGAATTGGGCTTACTAGGAATTCCTCATGCGTATGAAATAATTATAATTTACATTTCCAAATATGCCAAGGATTTAAGACAGCATCACCCATTGTCAGGCGCTTATACATTTTTATAAAGGAATTTGGAGAAATTTTAGAGCTGTTTTATTTTAATTTACGAACAAAAGACTTTAATTGGTTATTTAACATATTTCCTTGGAAATCCAACAGATATGATATTATTAAATTTTAACTTTTTAAGGCACATACTTAAAATTTACAGAATTACATAAGACCTTAATTGCCAAACTTGAAATAAAGCAAGTAGTATTATGATTTTAACACAAATTTAAAAAATTGTATGTGATCCAATAAAAGTTCCATGAAAGGTGTTTAATTTACCAAATTACATATTCTGGTCATTATGCCACAATTTTTTAATGGGGAACAGCATTTATTATTTTTAGAAAAAGGTTGCAAAACACCGATTTAACATATGATCTTCAAAAAAAAATATTTTATTGAGACTAATATTTTCTTTAATTTAGGAAAGAAATATTTATTTTTATAAAAATGTACGAGAAAAAATGTTAATAATGAATTTACCACATAAAAATCAAAATTAATTTTGTGGGACACCTTTACTATGAAGAATTTTAAAACTAAAAAACAGTTCCGTAAAACACAAAATTTTTTATTTTTGATTACCATCAAAACAAATTTTATTTTCTAAAATAACAATTTATAATATATGATGTCTACAGTTCATAATAGCAAGAAATATTTATTGTTACACTAAAACTTAAAACTTCAACTTTCTATTATTTTATTTTATTTTTCATTAGAAATTCTAAAACACTTGAAAATTAAGTTTACTGTCAATAAATTTTTAACAATTAAAACAAAACCAAATCAATTTCAATTTGAATACTTCAAACTTTCATTATTTTTTGAAAATTTTAGGGAAACAAATGATATTTTAATTTAAATATTAAAAATTATTGCCTCTTTTATTGAATTAGATAATTTTTATGGGTAAAAAAAGTTTGGTCAACATAAATATTAACAGATTTTGGAAGTAATTTAATTTTCAATAATTTTAGTAAATTATTTAGAGAATTTATCATCTGGTAATAGTTTCTATTTCACATTCATTTGGCTTCATTTGTTCGTTTTTTCTACATCTGCTAAATTTGTAAATAAATATGATTTCAGTTCTACATAATTCAGGAAAATAAGTGCAGAGGACTAAAAAAGGAGAAAATTATTTTAAAATTCTATTGGCGTAAAAGCCAAAAAACAATATTTTGACTTTTTATAGATTAATTTGTTTTTATGAATTTATTATTTGGGTCAATAGTTCGGCACAGGAACTTGTCGATATGACAAATTTTACATAAAATTTAATTGATATCAATTATTTTTATTTTACTAATAAAAATTTATAATAATAATAATAACCGAAAACTATTGATCTATTAATATTTTTATAAAGGGCGTAAAAATGTGTTACATCTGAGCGCGTTGATATTATGGGCCTTATCAGAACAAAGTTGAAGAATATTTTGTTTATAAAAATAAAATTCAATCTTACCCAATTATAATGTTGTATATTTATATTTTGTGTATGTTAAATTTGATTACTTGATAACATAAATAAAGATAGCCTACTTTTAATTGTGAAAATAATAATAATAAAATTAAATAAGTTTTCAATAACGAGATATTGTGTTCAAATTCTATAATTCTTTAATAGCAATATTTAGCTTGAATATGTTATTATACTTTGATTCATACTTTCACATTATGAACGGTCGCCCATTTGATTTATATGCTATTAAAGTGAAAAGGGGAGCAATTAAACCTTTTCCCTATATTTCGAATTTATAGTCAAACTTTCAGTAATAATTTAAACAAATAATCTTATTGTTTTTTTATTTATAATATACTCCACAGTGAAATTTTAATAAAAAATGATATTATTTTATAAAATAAAAAGTTTTTATTTTTATTGTATATATTAGGGCTCGGAAAAGGTTTCTAAGACAAAACATTCTAATCATTGTGAAATTGATTTATCGCCATTTAAAATGAATAGCGAAAATTATTGATAAATAAAAAAAAATATTGATATGAATAATAAATTTTATAATAAAAAATAGTGAAGAATAGTAAAAAAATTAAATAATAAAAAATTCAATAAAATTAATAAAAAAAATAATAATAGTATTTGTTAAATTATTGTTAAATAAATAAAAATATTGATATTAATAATAAATAATAGTGTTTAATATGTAATTATTCAGATTATTTTATTATATATGCAAAAGTCTGCAATTGTGTAGAACACTATCCTAGACTTTTTTTTTAAAAATTAAATAATAAAAATTCAATAAAGTTAATAAAAAAATAATGATAGTATTTGTAATATACTAAATGAATTATTCCTCTAATTATCCGTCTCCATTAGGATCTTTTCAACATCAGGTTGTCGATCATTCCTTTCATTTCAAAGACCCTGTTTCAAATGTTCATACAAATAACATTGAAGCGAAAATTTAAATTTATGCATGGGACACGCAAGCAATATTTAAAAAGTCATTTAGAACAGTGGATTTGGAGAAGACTTTTTGCAATAATGTTAATGTTTTAATGTTTATTTATTGGTGAAATATTTGAGTTTGGATCAATTATTAATAAATATTAATTGATTAATTTTTTTTTATTAATTTTATTAATTCAATTAGTTTTTACACAATAGCCCAAAAGTCATTATCCTTTTGTGATACTAATGATCAATAATATTTTCTAGTTAAAATATATTTATTTTCTAATTAAAAGCAAAATCTTTTCGGTCTGTAAATGTTTTTTAAAAATTGCTTAAAAAATTTACAACTCACTATGAAATTATTTTTTTTGGTGAATTCATATTGTAAGAGTGGTTTACTTAATTTACCATATGAAAGAAATTAAAGTACATACAAAAGAATAATTTCAGTTTTCTCATTATTATTTCGTTTATTCACTTTGTTTATTTTTTTGAATAAATTCATTGATGAATTCAAAATCTCACTAGCTCAAAATTTAAATTAATTAATTTCTATAGATATGGATCAGATATTTGGTTTCTGCCCTCTCAATTAATGCATTTCTACCCTACAACAATTTGATCGTTTAGCTAGCATTGGGAAATGTTAATTTTAAACATCAAATTGCTTTTAGTTTATATATTATTGCTATTCTGACTTGAGTATGTCTATGAAAGGCAGTCAAAACAAGCTGCCAAAAATTAAAATGCTGTATTAACAATATTTAGTTAATAGAATAGAAATTTTATACTAAGGTAATCCGACCCAGTGAAAGAGGATATCCTTTTATGTTTTAATTCTGGAATAACGGCCTAATTAGTTGAGTGTGTTTAATGAAAGGATTCAAAGAAGAAAATATCCATTGGTTATTTTTTTGAATATATTTCAATTTCTTGGTTTATTAGTATTATTAAATTTATATAAACATAAATTTAATATATAACTGAGTCAATTTCCGCAATATTTATTCATGAAATATGAAATATTTCGATCTTAACAAGATCATGATCACTCATAAAACAAAATTCACAGTCTTTCTCTTTCTGCTCCTTTTCTGTTTGGTATTTCTTTCCAATGAAAAATTATATAGCTCGAATCAAAATACTATTTAGGGAAACTTTTAAGTTGAGCAAAATTATATTCAATTAAATTATAATATAAAAGTTAATTAAATTATTAAACTAAATTTTAAAATATTGTTTTAACACATTGAAGGCGGTATGTAATGAAAAGTATATAGTCTGAATTCCCGCAAATTTTTTGTAAGTATTTGATAAAATGTGATAACAATAGATATTATTAATTAATTATTATTATTAATTATAATTATTAATTAATATTTATTGTAATTTATTATACGATATTGCATGAAATTCCAATTTACGTGAATTTCCGTCATTCGTCTCCAACAGTTGAAAAATTAAAGACGGCAATTCACGTCTGCCGTCTTCAATAAGTTTAAATTTTCAAGTAAAATTAGAATTAAAGTTAAATTTATAAATAAAAAGTATAAAATTTATTACTTAAAGCTTAAATTTTTTTATAATACTATATTATTAAGATATTTTCAAATTAAAATAGTAAGTTAAATAACATCAATTTTATTGTTTTTAAATATTTTTAGATAATAAATTGTGATTGATGATTAGCATGCTGGATCTTTACAGTAAATTATTAAACATTGGAATGCACAGACGACCCTTGTGGACACGAATGAATGCCACACCTGCTTTTCAGGCATAAGTATTTGGTCATCTTTTATTAAAAACATTAAAGTTTTTCTGTCCTCTCTTGCTTTGATTTTAATTGTGTTTTATCTAATGTTTTATGTGTGGTTAATAACATTTATGTATATTCACCGCTTTACCAACATAATTTTCCTTAACTCTTACATCATATCCCACTAATTAACCCAACCGAAACTCTAATTTTACTAATTTTGACACGGCAACAATTTTCAGAGTCCTTTAAATTTATGTATGATCCAAAAATTTTTATTATTACATTTATTATTATTTTTATTAAAAAGTTTTGACAACCATCCGCAAACCGTTATCATTTATTGTACTTTATTTGTATTTATAAATAAATAATTAAATAAATTTGGCAACGATTTAATTAAAAGATAACGCCAATAAAAAACCTTTCGTACGATATATTTCGATAGCACAGCTATCATCTTCAGGTACTCAAAACCAACTAAAAATATTATGAATTAACATTTAATTTAAACAAATTATATTTTATTAATTTAATTTTTTAATAAATAAATATTTTTAAAAATATATTTTAAATTAATTTTAAATTTTAAATTTTTTTACTTATATTCTAATTTTTAAAAATTAATGTTATTTTAATAATATTAAAAAAAAGGTATGTGGATGATATTTTTCTTATATTTGAAAACCAGAAACATGTAGAACCGTTTTTGCATTTTATGAACAGTTTACATAAAAACATTGTATTCACATGTGAAACGGAGAGAAAGTCATCAATTGCGTTTTTGGATTTGTTAATTCAACGCAAAGATAAACAGTATGAGACAGAGATTTATAGAAAACCAACTGATACTGGTCTTTATACTTCTCCAGAAAGTTTTTGTGAATTTAAGTATAAGAGAAATATGGTGAAAAGATTGATTTATCGTTCATGGGCTTTATCTTCTACTTTTGATAATTCGGTAAAAAGTGTTGATAAATTAGTTGAGTTGTTGATAAAGAATGGATATTCTAAATCATTTTTATTGTGGATGATAAAAGAAACTGTTGATAAATTGATTAAAAATCCTAAGGATCCATGTTGTGGAAAGTCTGAATGTAATTTGTCGGATGGGTGTGAATTGAATGTTGATCTGGGTGATGGTAAAAATGGATATAAAAAAATTGAGCCTAAATATGTGTTAGTATTGCCGTACTCTGAAGGCTTTACAAATTATAAGAGGAAGTTGGGTAAACTGATAGGAAAATTAGAGTATAAGGTCGTCTCTAATTCGTGTAAGGTACGCAATATGTTTATTAATAAATCAAAAACTCCGGTTGGATTGTGTTCTGATCTCGTTTATCAATTTACATGTAATGGGTGTAATGTCACATACATTGGAGAGACTTCCCGTCATCTCTGTACTCGAGTTCTAGAGCATTGTCGATTGAAGGGTTTGACCAATATTAGTGAACACAATAGAGGCTGTAAAAGTGATATAGGAATGTCTGATTTTAGAATTTTGTTGAGAAGTTTTAATAGTTATTGGGAACGAGTGATATGTGAAGCATTGTTGATAAGGTCATTGGATCCAAAGATTAATGTGCAGAGTGCTGTGACTACGAATGTTTTGAATGTTTTTAAATAGTTTACGTATGTTAAATCATGTTTGTTTTTTTTAGTATTATTAAAATAATTGAAAATTTTAAATAACATTAATTTTTAAAAATTAGAATATAAGTAAAAAAATTTAAAATTTATTTGTATTATCCATATATTACCCTTATCGATATTTAAGTCTAGCTTGACTTTAAAATTTTCCCCTAATAGACCTCTTTAATGAATAAACAGGTTTTTGACACATACATCGTGCTCCCCCTTAAATTTGACTATTAAAACAACATTCTAGATTGTTAAATAGATAAAAATAAAAGTTCCTTGAACCTTGATGCATAAATCAACTTCTGGCTCTAAATTGGTTCCAATGGCTTTAAATGACCTCGACCTTTTAATGACATTGAGTTCGAAGTGACCTTTGACTTCATTATTGAGTTTTTCTTTTTAATGCAGAACACATAGTACATTACTTATTTTATACTGCTAAAAGAACATTTTTAAATTATCATTCAAATTCGGCGAAATTAATCTAAATATTTATTAAATATTCACTCATGGGTTTAAAATGTATTTCTGGTAAAAATTATTTTGATATATTTAATGAAATGAATTTATTTTATAGGTTTCTCCAGTTTATTTGGAGATTATCTTATCGAGTTTGTTAGTAATTAAATTGGAATTCTAATCAGATCAAATGCAATGAATCATTTAAACAAAAAATAAAATTTGACATGAAAATAAATTTGGCAGATTTTTTAAAAGTTATTATTCATAATGCATGCAATCGTTAATTTTGAACAAATTGAGAAAAAAAATTTATAATTTTTCGGAATAAGTATTTGTCTAATTTTTTGGAATAATAAATTTCATTTTTGATATTAATAGGAATTTAATTTAAGTTAATTTTGCCATTGCAAATTTAAATATGGTAAATACTTTCAATTAGCAGAGAAATTTATTCCAGGAAATTCCCTAAATTTGTACATCGACTAATACGTGAAACACAGGAAACCTTTCAAAATAAAGAACCAGACTTTGAAGGATGTTAATAAATGTTATAATAAATCATTTCTGATTTCAAATTGCATTACATTAGCGCATTCTCTTTGAAGGTTATTAATTTGTTATCTCTGATAACTTTCATTTGTAAACACAAACAGTAAATTTATTTTTTAAATAAAAACAATAAACAACATTAAAACTTTATTAATGCGATCAGCTTTAAACCAAGATTTTCATCTGAACGGAATTCAATGCAAATTAGATTTTTAATGGTTGCCTTATACGTATAATATAGACGTTTTTAGGTATATTTATGCCATTTTTTGGGCCGGCTAATACGTGAATTGGCTTATATACAGTGGTGTTGTCGAGCCGGAACGCTCCGGAACGTCGTTCCGGTACTTCCTTTTTGGACGGGAACGCGTTCCGGAACTAAAGATGATTTCTGATAACGAGAATTGGCTGACGTATTGAAAAAAAAATTAAAAAGAATTGCTGATTTTTTTTTTCGAATTTTTGACGAATTTTTATATGTATTATTATTACGTTTTTTTTAGGTCTCATTGAGACCTAAAAAAACGTCGCCGCCAGGATTATCATGGAATATCACCACCGGTCGTTAAATTTGGGACATGAGACCGCACAGAGCGGCCGCCTACCCAGGATCGGCCCTGTCTATATAATTATATATACGCGTTCGGGTAAAAAAATTAGCACAACACCACTGCTTATATGCGATGACCAAATGAATATTAATGAAGTATTATGAAGGAAATATCCTTTAATTAAATTCGACGTGGTGGTTTAATTAAAATTTACTTTCAAAATATATAATCGGTTTTAGTTGAAACCACTAATATATAATTTATAAAATCATGAAATCTATTTACAATTTCAAAATAAAAACCTCAACTTTTACAACTCATCGTGTTAATATCATGAAAGGCAGTTTTAAATTTTCCATTTTTTAAAAGTTGGTTTATAATGATGACTTATTTGCAGAATTATTATAAATATATAAAAAACCATAAGTAAAAAAAGAGTTCAAACCCTTTCACATGAGAAAATAGCTCAATAAAAACAGGAAGTAAGTTGACCGATGAACTCGAGACATAAATTTCAAATGTTATTGAAGGAAGAAGTGTTAAAACTATCAATCAAACTTGGAAATCTTTGCAAAGTTTCTTTGATTAATTTCAAATAATATAACTCTAAGGTGCTTGTCTAAATACTCCTCTCAAACCTTTTACAACAATGGGAAAGCAGCTTTAGGGAGTGACTTTAGGTAAGAGTCTCAGAAAACCTAATTGCAAAATTAACAGTGTTAAATGCAGTCGTCGATTTATATATATTCTATAAACATCAAATTTATATAGATATTGAACTTGAAAACAAAATATTTTGATTATAATATTCGATGTTGTATGCACTTAATGGTTTAAAAAAGACTAAATAACCAAATGTAGATCAAAATTGGATCAAGACTATGATTTAGTGTTGTTTGAATCAAATTTCGTGTAGATATATATGTTCTAAATCCATTGAGGTTATTAAATTAAAACTTTCTAGTAAGGAATTAGAACTAAATTTAATTATTTAATTTAAATTCACTTCAATATAATTGTTTTAAGAAAATTCAATTTAAATTATTTCAATTAAATTTAGAAAACATACAGAATTTATAAATAAGTTAATATTATTAAATTAAATTATAAAGTAATTTTACCTTTAACTAACTTTGTTAAATGATAATTTAATTATCTGTTAACAAATTATTATAATCCATTTTAAAATTACTTATGCAATAGGTTAGATTTAGTTCATTTATTAGACACGTTTAAACAAATCAATTTATGTTTAATATTTTTATTTTTATTTTATTATGCTATTTATTTATAATTTGCCAACTTTGAGTTGAAAATTTAGAATTCATTTTAAAATTAACCTGGTTGACTTTTTCATATTAGTTTTAATCAATATAGTACAGTCACAAATAAAATTATAAAAATAAATTAAAACATTAAATTGATAGGAAAAAAGGAAAAACATGAAGATTAAATATTGATATATCAAAAAGACATAATAAGATTAAAGAAATTTGAGATAAATTATGGTGATAGCAAAATAAAAAACTGTAAATGGAGTGGTTAAAAAGATCAATAAAAATATTAAAAACTATCATACAGACGTAAGAATAAAATAAAATAAAAAATTGGAGCTATAAAAGAACAAAAATGAAAAAATGATGAAATTCATTATTACAAGAATATGTAATGTAAGAAGTGTAGAAAATAATTATAAAATTTATTAAAAAATATAAAATAGTCACTTAAATTAAGTAAAATTTGTTTAGTAGAAGTTATTGTTCAAGGACTAGTGTTGGATTATTAGTGTAGACCGATCTCCACATTTGTGGTAAAAAAGCACTATCATACGAGGTCACATAGCTATAGAGTAAATTTCCTCGCAGAAAGACGATATGAAAGGACAATGAAACTTAACCAAATCAATATCAATTCGAAGAATTCAAATCCTAATTGTCTCTATAGAAACGAATAAGCAACATTGATTTTGTTGGGGTTAACAAAATGGACAAAAGTAAAAATGGAAAATCAATAAAAACATTGATATTCGAAATAATAATTAAAAAAGGTAAAATCAATTAAAATTTTTAAATATTTATCGAGGGAAATGGGTATGGTCGGATGCCAAATGACGAGACAAATCCTAATAAAATTAAATCGATTGGGGGTCCCCAGAAGGAAATATTTAATAAAAATAGAAATTAATTAAAAATTAATTGGCAAATGGGAAACCCAAGCTAATGGGAAGTCCGAGACAACAGAAAACCCAAATAGTGTGAGAAACCAGGAACGTCAACAAATTTTCTAACTACGGAAAACGAAATTGGTTGACGAAGAAAACCCGGGATAAAAGAGAAACCCGCCAACAAAATAATTATTGTAAACAAATGGAAACCCCGGGAGTCCAGAAATAACTAATTTGGTTTTGGACAGAGATTTTCAAAAATGCCAAAACCAATTTAATTTGCGGATGACTTGAGTAACGAGATGAGTATAAAAAGAAAAGGTAGATCAACAAAATTGCCAGTTGGTCGAAGAGAATATTTCAGAGACCGGAGTAAAGGAGGTAATAAATTTAAAGATAAATCAACCAGTCAAACAAATTGCGTACCAGACAGGGACATCTCCCTTTGGAAGACGTATCCCAACGCATTGAATTTTGTGAAATCGTGCAGAGTAATTGTGTAGAGTATTGTGAATTAAATCGATTTTTTTGTGAAAGTTGTGAATAAAGTTTTAATATATAAATTGGAAATAAATCTTATTGTGTTGGGTCAATTGAATCGATTAAAGAAGGACACCAAGGAGTCAGACCTAAGCACCGACTTTCTATGTAAAAACCCAACAATTTTATTAAAGTTTATGTATGTTGATAATGTCATAACTGTTAATGTGATTTTACTTTCATTTTTATGGTGCATTTTTAATTTTATTTGGATATTAATTATGTATATTTTATTTTTGTGTATCAAATGTCTTTATTATGGACGGTAATATATTTTATTTTCGTCTCTAACTTTGTAACACATAAATAATGATATATAAAAAGACTGATATATATAATCTATTTAATTAACATAAAAGTTTATTAATTATTATTTAAAATATAATCTATTAACATAGTTATTATAAAAAGGTAAAGAACGATAACATGCAATAGGAAATAATAGTGTAACATAGAAATATAATAAATGAGTTTTTAAATTAACAATTGAAAAATCTAATAATGAAATCTTTTCTTTTAAGATATGAACAAGTGAGAATTAAATTTCTTATTGTTCAAAAAATATATATTAATTTTATATATAATAATGAAAAATATATTAATTTCCTGTATAATAATTGCTATAAACAAAAACAGCGAAATTGATAGACTTATTAATGGCGAACGGAAAGCTAAGTGACAATCTTTGAAGAACAATTTGACATCTCAACAAAACATATTTCATAAACAAACTGCAAAACCAAATGATATTGCCAGTGTATCTTTCGATTATCTCACTTTATTTTTAAAAATATGAAGCCTTTTTCAGACGGTAACTATATCAAAAACTGTTTAATTGCCACAGTTGAAGAAATCTGTCCAGAAAAACTGAATATTTTTACTCAAATTAGTTTGTCACGTCAAACCGTTGAAAGAAAAAATTGAAAGCGTTTTGAGTAAGATTTGTGCATCGCTAACACAATTACAAAAAGCTTCGTATATTTCTCACTGGCGTTTGATGAAACGTCAGATATTAAGGTGTCGACAGTCAAATAAATATTATTGAAGAACTACTAAAACTTGTGAGCTTGAAAAGTACTACAACCAGAAAAGTTATTAAAGATGCTGTCATAAATTGAGAGCAAAGTCGATAGAGAAATATTTTTAATAATTAATAATTTTATTTTTTAATGCTAGGAGTAATAGATTAATGTATTATTAATCAATGTACAAACGAATTACCAGTTGTCTATTAAGGAGAAACAGTGTATTTCAGGCCTATAACAGATCTACTCGATCCATTATACAAACTGAACGATGAAATGTGGATAACCATGTCTTATAGAAACTAGACAACTAAACCATTTAAATTAGAACTGACAGTACTCGAGAAAAAATTAGAATTTTAAGAGTTAAAAGAAATGAATAATAGCAGCATGTACACGCGAGATGCCATCGAGAGAGGAAAATAACATGTTACTTCATAAGGAGAAAGAGAAAGTGTTATTGATAATTATGAGTAAAGTTATCGAAGTCAGTTATAGCAGAAACTATATTCACTTCATTTGCAGAATTTAATTACTAGAAAAACGTGCATATCAAACAAAAACTAAAGCCGAATTTTAAATACTCGTGATTAATTATGCAGAGCAAACCAGAATACAGGTATAAACTAAGGAATTATGGAATCTGATTGAAATTGAACGAATAATGTTCGGAATAAAAGTGTTGGAGCCCAGTGAAATTTGTTTAATATATCTTTGATATTTTAAATGATATATTAAATCTTTCTTCCAATATCAGAATCTAGAAATGAGCAATAATTATACAATAATAACAAATTATTATCAAAACCTGATTCATGGAAACGGAGCTGTTTAGGACTAATGGTCACTATTCAAAACCGAGAAGCAGTTATTTTATGTGAAAATGACTCAAATTGTGTGATTCTGCTCGTAAAAATAAGATATCACAAAAGAGCTATTATCGGTAGTCATAAGAAAATCATTGTTATGCTAGATTCAAGTAATTATATTTTACATTTAAGATTCTCAATTAATAGGCAGGCAGCGAGATAATTATCAAATACCAATAATGAACGATCTCATCCTACATATGGTAAGCAATCTTTGTCAATCTTTCTTTTCAATCTTTCTTTACAACAACGGAACGCTCAGCTGTTTAGCAGTTCTATTGCAAACGTTCCTTCTAAACAATTTAGCAACGCCAACGACCTACCACAAGTTTCGTTTAATCAAAGACTTATAGTATGCGAATATCTAATAGCATTTCTAATTCTTTCAATAATATTTGTAACTATTATCATCTTGATGTGCACGATAAAAATGATCAATGACTAATAATGAACTTCCAGCGTATTCTTCGGCCCAATTTATGAAAAGACTATTGTGTAACCTTTTTTTAGTTTAACTATATATTTTATGAACATAAAAATGAAGCGTAAATAACCATTTTAATTTTGTGATTAGTGTAAACTGTATGAAATCCTATTAGGATCATTGTTTCAAAGAGCACAAAAGCAATATTGAGGAAATGTGTCAAAACATTCGATCTATGGATCCAAAATTAAATGGCCTAGAACAGCGTTTCCCAAAGTGGGTTCCGCGGAACCCTAGGGTTCCGCGAACTGATAGCAGGGGTTCCGCGAACTTTTTGTAAATATATTTCCAAAAAATCTTTATAAATAATTTTCGATTCCATACGAATCCAATTTAAAATTCTTTTTCGATTCCATTTGATATTGCCTCAAAAAACATATATCCATTCTATTTTATATGTCCCAATTCCATTTCATTCAGCATCATCAGTACAAAGTATTGTTATAAAACCTAGATCTGGCAACATTTACATTGTGCAAACAATATTTTTATTCCCGTTTTAGATTTTTAAGTCAATAAAAAAAAGGGAAACCACAGTTTTTAATTATATTGTTTTAAAATACGCATTAAAATTATTTTTTTGTTTTAATAAATATTATAATTTTCTATAATAATATATAGCTCATATTAATATTTAAAATTAAAATTCGAATATATTAGTATATAAGGGTTCCGTCAAAAATTTGAAATCAAAAAGGGTGCCGCGGTGAAAAAACTTTGGGAAACGCTGGCCTAGAAGAAGATATGATTCTCAAGGGACATTGGAAAGGGTGGAGATTCTTCGTTTTTGTTATGGAGATGAATTAAGATTACTGACAATACAGATAAACGAAGAAACATCTTTAATACTACATTTTATAATATTAATTTATATGATATAGACACGGTTATATACATGTATGTATGTGTGTGGAATTTTATATTTGACTTCATAATATAAGAAAACACGTATAACAATTTATTCGTATTTACAATATGTTCGATACATACAAGATGAATTCGGCTATTTGAAAAAAGTGGATGTTAATTAATAAGTATTATGCCTTTGACTTATTGCTTTATCAAATAAGTGTCTTGGCTATAGACAGACTTTGCACATTTTTGTACTTAAAAAGTAATATCATCTTTTACACTATAGTCAAAAATCATTATTTGACTAGAATAGCTCTAACAGTAGTCCGAGAATAAAAGTCAGAGAAAAGACTATGACATGTTAACATTTCTTGCATCAGACCGATCATAGCAATAAAGTCAGAAATTGCAAAATCTTTAAAGAAATTCAAATGGAAAATTGTCAACCAAATTTGTAATTTACACGTTTAACCGCCCCTCTGGGCGATAACTCAAAATTGTCTAGTGAGCTCACATTTTTTTATTAATGTATGGACAATAATTACATTTTACTTTAGCATGTTATTTTTTTGTTTTTTGAAAGTGCAAGATACTGCATTAACAAATTCTTAAGGCCTAAAACATATATTAATGAATAATGTGTTCTAAAATCATTTTATGATCTTGATTGATACTATAAAAAGTTTTTTGATAAATACGTAGTTTGTGATCGGAAAATTTATTATTATTGATTATTCAATAAGGTACCAATTTGTATCTAAATATGTTTGTTTTATTTTGATATGTTTCGTAAACTAATATTGTGTCATGAATGTATATGTAAAATCATCATATACATTATTGAGAATACACGATAAAAATTTATCCGATTATTATTATTATTATTATTATTATTATTATTATTATTATTATTATTATTATTATTATTATTATTATTATTATTGTTATTATTATTATTATTATTATTATTATTATTATTATTATTATTATTATTATTATTATTTTGAATCTAAATATCAAAAAAAGATTATCCATTTTTAAAAGAAAATACCAGAAAGCCAAATAAACGAAATATATTTCGAGGAAATTATTCTCATCATCAGTATGCCATCATAATCTCTGTCAAATGGTATTAAACGGAAACAATAATTACATAATAGTTATGCTTTATTGATTTATGAATAATTGATTTTTTATTAATAAATTTGTTGTTGATTAAAGGTTTATTGTACTTGATTGTGATTTTATCACCAATGCTTCCTTAAAAAAGATTTTAAAAAGGTGGAAATGAATTTTACGTGAGTCATTGGTAGCAGATGCTCCACATATGCCAAAAGGCATTCGTAAAAATTCACATTCGCCATATCTGATAGTGAAAGGTTTTTTGTGGTTTATCTTTTTCATTCACATTTACTTGATAATAACCGCTAAATAGATTTAGAGTTGAAAAATATTTAGCTCCGTCAATTTAGTCAAATAAATCCTGTTTTAGTATTTATTTAAAGCTCTATTATCAGCATACATTCTTATCTGATCATTCTTTTTCTTAACTATCACTATTGGAAAACTCCATGGAGTTACTCTCTCTAATTACACCGGCTTCTAATAATTCTCTGACCATAAGATCAACGTCTTCCTCTAAATTTCTAGGTATTTTTTAGGCTTGAATCTTTATGGCTTACCGATCTTGTATCAATCGAGTGATTTATTTCATCTGATACTCCGATTTCCATTTTGAATTTACTATAATCATCTTTATTATTTAGTATAATATTCATAAATTCAGTTTCCTTTTCAAATTATTATTATTATTATTATTATTATTATTATTATTATTATTATTATTATTATTATTATTATTATTATTATTATTATTATGAATTTGTGTTATCTCTATGGCTTTCGTTTAATAAAGCCGAATTTAATAAAATAACTTATCTCGGCCTTTGTTATGGACAATCCATTCATTCAATGCATAAACAATCCAGTGAACGCATGAATGTCAAAATTTTAATGAATAATTTTTACATTTATTATGTTAATAGACTAATCAGCATTTCTCAAAATGGTGAATTGTAAAATATTTTGAGAAGATTCTTGAGAAAATGAAATTTTTCAGACTTTCTGGTAATTTATTTGAGAATTTTAAATTTCCGCTTCCATGTTGGATAATTTTAATCCATGAAGTGCTGGAACGGTTTTCATTTTACGGTATGAAGGGAATTTTGGCAATCTATTTGAACTTGTATCTGGGTTTCAATGACAATCATACGACTGTTCTTTATCATCTTTTCGTCGGCCTATCTTATTTGAGCCCGATTTTCGGAGCGATAATTGCTGATAATTATTTGGGTAGATTTTATACGGTAATTGTTGTTGGTTTGGTATATTTGCTGGGTCATGTTCTAATGACTTTAACGGCCATTCAGAAAAATATTCTAGGCCCTTTAATTGGAATGTGCATTTTGGCAATTGGATCTGGCGGCATAAAATCATCGGTAGCTGCATTTGGTGGTGATCAAGTTCCGACAGGAAATGACATGATGATTGAAAAATATTTTTCATTATTTTATACAGCAATAAATCTTGGAGCGTTTGCGGCACAATTTGTAACGCCGATTTTACGAAAGGATATTTCATGTGTAGATGGTCAATGCTATCCTCTTGGCTTTGGGGTTCCAGCGTTTATATTTCTCGTTACATATATCATATTTATTTCAGGTAAACGAACTTATACTATAGTTCCAAGATCCAAAAGCGTTTTATCGAAATTCTCTCATTGTATTTATGTGAGTATTAGAAATTACATTAAAGAGAAAAAGATTTCTAAATATAAAAGTATTCTTGAATACGCTCAACCAGAATATTCCATGAAGTTCATTGATGACTGCAAAAAGGCTTTAAGAATCATGATTGTTTTTGCACCAATTCCAGTATTTTGGGCTTTGTATGACCAGCAGGGTTCAAGATGGACTTTACAAGCAAAGTACATGAATGGAAAAATTGGAAATAGTTACAACATGAAGCCTGAACAAATTCAGTCAATCAATGCACTTTTAATCATTGGGCTGATTCCGGTTTTTGATTTTATAATCTATCCGTTTTTCGGAAAATTTAATATCCTTGTTAAACCAACCAGCCGATTGGTTGCGTCATATATTGTCGCTGCGTTGTCTTTTATCATCGCTGGCTTTCTTCAGATATATTTAATTCGAGGTCAAAACATTGAATTTAATACAGCTGGGTCGAAATTGTTGATAATAAATTCTATAAACGACTGCAAATTAAACCTAACAATAGACAATCGACGAATAATGCTGGCCTCGAACGGTTCAGTGAATCTGGATTTGAATCCCGGATTAGTTCAAGTCTCTATGAAATGTTTGGGTTATCAATTACAGGTAAAGAATTTAACACTGTCCCAATACAAAATGACTGGGGGATATATTTATAAAGATAACAATGAAAGAATTGATATGAAGTCCTATTTTGTTAAAAGCCCTGATAGTCAAAATCATATTAGGTTTTTAAATCCAAACGACCCAGTGAATATCGAAATGTTGAGATTAGCAAAAGATCATAAAAACTTTACTATTGATAGTAACTATTCTTCTTTGGACGTAGGAGTGTATGAAATATATTGTAGCAGTCCAAATTACAATGAATACAAATGTGGAAATGTTGACGTAACACCCGGATTAGTGGGAAGTTTAATGATGACTTCAGAAAGAAAGTTACACTTTTGGAAGGAATTTGAACCTAATTTGATACATATGTTATGGCAAATGCCGCAATATATTTTAATCACTTGTGCAGAAATACTTTGCTCAATCACCTCCCTTTCGTTTGCGTACAGCGAGTCACCAGATTCTATGAAATCGTTGATGCAGGCTATTTATTTAATAACTATTTTCGGGGGAAATATAATAGTCGTTTTTGTTGCTGGAGTTGGGAGCAAACTGACCCAAACCACAGAGTTTTTTCTTTTCGCAACTTTGGTTTTGATAGCTGGCTGTATAAATTGGATTCTAATTAGAGGATTTTGGATTTCCAAAGATAATTTCGTTGAAAATCAGAACATGGATAATTAATATGAATTTATGATAATAAACAATTATAAGGTTTAAGTATTGTTATAAATTTTTTTGTTTATTTTTAAAGAAAAAATAAAGAAAATAAATTATTATTGATTTCTGTTATCATTTTTCATTTATTTCTTTCAATTTAATTTAAAGAGTACTTGACAAGGCTCAAAAAATTAAATTAATTCATTTATAATTCTCCATAAAATGTTGAGAAAATTATTGTAGGAAAACTGAAAATGTCAATTTATAATAATTTAAGATAGAAAAGGGAAAAGATTTCAAAAATAAGATCAGTACCTATTTGGTAACCTTATTATGTAGCGATGAAGAAGTGAAACATAGGAATGTACTTAGCTAATTCCTTGTTTTAAATCATATAGGTTTTGGTGTGTCTTACAGAAAATAAATTACAAATAAAATGATTCGACATTTCTACGTTTCACGCCTCCTGAAAAATAATTAAAATAAAAATTACAGAATAATTTAAATTGAGGAGATATAATTAATATATGTTAAAATTAAAAATAAAATTGTTGTGGACTAAAAAGATGACAGTGCGTATAAAAATTAATAAATTCGTATAAAGAATTTATAAATTTTTTATTTAAAATATGATTAAAATTTTTTAGAAATTAAATATATTTAAATTTAAAATTAAAAAACAAAATATATAAACGAAAGTTGATGAAACTCTTTAACATGACACCTTAGAATTTTCATATGATGATCAATGATGATAAATCGTTTCTCGAATTTATGTCGCGATTCGGAGTCATAAATATGGAAAAGTAAGTATTAATTGCGGCAAAGTTATGTTTATTAGGACTAAACAGCACAAAGACCTAGATACAAGGTTTGTATTAAGATGTAACAAGTGCAAAAATGAAAGATCATTTGAAAATACGTTCTTTGTGACAAGCATACAAAAACATGTTACTGAAAAGATGTCAACAAAAAGTACTTAAAGTAGCTTTTATGTATTTTGAAGAAAACACACATCAGAATTATAACCAATACAGCAATCAAAAACAAAAATATGATTGTTTACTGGGTAAATTATATCTGTATCGTTGACTTTTGAAAGGATAAATTCTCCAAAACTAGGCGGTGCTTCCAAATGAACAGAGGATGATTACTATTGAGGGATTTGAATGGTTGTAAATGTAAAATAATAAAACATAAACAGGTTTTAAAGATTATGTATCATTTTATTTACTACTTTATTTAAAATTCTTATTTTCGGGGCGTTAAACCCAGTTTAAATTACTATTAATTATTAAATCCTGTGAAGTCAAAATTAAAAATGTTTTTTTTGAAAAATGTAAAATGACCTACAAACAGATGTAAACTGCACAAAACATTCACAAACATTCAATTCTATATTTGCCAACACTGATTACATTATGATTATTACCAGTTACCAATAAGCACTTCAGAAATAATTTTTAAATAGCTGCTAATTGATAGTGTAAAACAAACCTAAAATAAGTTGCTATTTTATTTAATAATGTATTATAATATTTTAATTATTTAGTTTGGCTATATTAGCCTTTGTTTTAAATCCCTTGCTTTGTAACTCTTTTCCCAACAATCTTTAATGATCTTTATTTCAAGTTATTAAAATAAAATTTATGTAATGAGTTAACAAGTTCATTATAAAAATCTAATCATAGAGTTTTATCAGCCAATGATACAGACTAGAAGAAAAGGATATCCTTGGAGAAGAGGGAATAGGGCTACATCTTTTTAAATGCGATTTCAAGAAATATAGTCAACAATGGGTTCAAATTTCAAAGTATAAAGTTTTGTCAAATGTTATCCAAAATTTCGGTTTGTGGAAGGTTGCAGTTAATTGAAAGAAAATACTCTCCTACAATTATAAGGTCTTCTAAGATTGGAAAGCAATTGAATTCAGTAAGTTGATTACTTATTGAAGTAGAAGTTCCAAAACACAACTAATATAGACGTGATTCTAGTGTTCTATATGAAGTATTTCGTCATTCTAAAAGCCCAAAATATAGGGCTTTAATCACATTTAAGGTTTACCCCTAATGTACTGTGAAAAAATTTTAGCAAATCTTTGGTCGGTGGATGGTATCTAGCCAATAACATATGTTTAATTCGCAGATGTTGTGTTTCCTGTCCACTAAAGCCCTAACCCCATGATTTTTGGAAAATCATACCGTGAAATATAATTCTGAATTTGGAGATTAGCTGCTGTATAAGCTAAAATAGTGTGCAGCGGAAAAATTTCACACTAACAAGTCTTAACATCATCCATAGCCAGTAAATATGAAAATCCACAATCACTTGGAAGTAGCCCGACAATATTTAAGTGAACCACTTCAAAACTAATACAAGAACAACTGTTCAAATACAAAATTTTATTTAAAAAAGATAATTTTTCTTGCTAACTACTCAGTAACTAAACAACCAAGTGATTTACTGATATAGATGCATTAATAATGTGAAAGAGAGTGAAGATTTTATTAATAAATTTGTATTTTTAATTGTATTTATTGTTATTGTTAAACTTTTATTTAAAGTTTTGTTGGTAAGTAACCAAATATTTATATTTATTTGTTCAGTAACTAGTTATCGGTTACCTAATGTGTATACAAGTAGACGGAATGAAGTTCCCAACCGGAAAACCTCAACATGTAGTAGATAGAAGCGGAAAATATCCAATCTTATTCTTCATGAGTGGAAAATGCAGGATAATGGGTTGCAAGAGACCATTACAGGAAAAGGATCTCAAATATCAGATTCAAGATTTACAAATTCAATCATTATCTTTGAACATCGACATGGGTTTTCGAATCAACTGGTATGATTTGTCTACCAAAACAGAAAACATTTACGATCCAGAACTGTTTCCTGCATTAAGATTTGTCAAGTATAATCCGCTATGTGTGAATGTATTTGCAAGCGGAAAAGTCGTTCTCATTGGGATAAAAACACTGGAATGCAACACTCTAGTACAAAAAATATTTAATTTTATAAAACTTAAAATTAATAATCTTAATACAGACGAACAAATACTAGATTATTTATTAAGAACCGATTGTGTTTAAAAAGATAGATTTCTGATGATTGTAAAAATTAAAAATGATCGACGAGCAAGAAGCATACGTATTCGAAACAATTCTAATGAAGATGGAAGAGCTCTTTCCGAATATGAAGAACAAGCTTTCATATTGTGCTCCTGAATTTTTGGGAATACGGATTTATCAAATGACAGGTATCAACATCGAAGAAATTGTACGGATGCATTACGAATCGGTTCAAGGATCTGGTTTGAAATGTCTAGATGACTGCAATGTTTGTGCAGATCCCTCAATGTTGACTTGTCCATTTAGATGCAGATGATGCAGGGACTACAGGAAGAAAGAAGTTGTCCATATTTTATTGGCAGAACTAAGAAGAGCTTATTATAAGATGATTTGTGACGATGTAAATTAATTAAATTTTTAATTTGATCTTTTTACGTGTTTATTTTTATGCGTTTATTTTTATGTGTTTATTTGTTGAGAATCAATTTTTTATTAAGTATTTAATTGGTTGAATTAATGTTGTTGAAATACTTTTACTATTATTATTATTATTATTATTTTGAAAATTTCATTTAATTTTGTTAACTTTAAATAGCTTTGAAAAATTTTACTTTAAAATTTTACTTTTTAAATTTACTTTAAAAAATATACTTTCAAAATTATACTATAAAATTTCTTATTAATTTTAAATAAAATTCAAATTATATTTAAAATTACTTGATTATTTAAAATTGAAAATTTTAATAAAAATTAAAATACATAAAAATTTAAAATAAATTGAAAAAAATTAAAGCGCCAAAATAAATTCAAAAATTTATCAAAAAAAGATGCGCACACAAAAATTAATTATCTTGATTACATAATTATGTAATCAAGATAATCAGGGATTAACTATGTAATTATGTAATTAATCCGTCGCCAAAGAGGGGAGAGGGGTATGATGCAGTGTCCTCCTAACTACCTACTAACGAACTTCTTTAAAAAAAATTAAGATTTTGTTTATTTAATATTCGAAGAACTGAATCTAAATTATGTTCCTGAGTTTCAATGTTGTTAGAAGCGATAAAACTGCCTTCTTTATAATGAATAACAAAAGTTTGTGCCATCAAAATTTGATCTAGTTACTTTTACATGGTTTCTGTAGTGTTTATTCAGTTGATTTGCTTGTATGTAAATTATTTCGTACATCGCCAATAATTAAATGACTGATTATGTTCTAATTATATTTTTAATTAATTTATTCAAATTTTATAAACAATATTAGAACTTAGCTAATTACTAAACAAAAATCATTTATTTGTAAATAAAATATGTTTGATATGAAGATTTTTCAAAGTGCTTAAAATAAAAATTGTGCCAAAATAGTGAATATTTGATTCAAACTCGAAGTAATAATTATTGTATGAAATTTGTTTATACAAATCATTATAATTATATATAAATGTTTACATTCGGTATTTGATGGACAGTTTGTTATTGTGAAATTAATTTTGTATAGATTTGTCTTTTAATAGTTGTTTTATTTTTTGGTACGCAAATGTTGGTTTTCTAAGATGTAAAAATTTTAATAAGAAATCATATTTGTGGAGTGAAACTTTTGTAGTATATGAAGTATTAACCAATGATACTGCATTTTGTAAATAATTAACATTTAACCACTAAATAAAAACTAAGATACAAATAGAAAGCAATAATTAATAAATGTTAATTATTTACAAAATACAGTATCATATCACCACAGAAACTAAAAAGAATATTGATAATATATTTTAACCTCTTCTTTTGATAGACTATTTTCAATATAAAATAGTTTTACTTCATTTTGACAAAAGATCAATAATAAAATTCACTGACAAAAATGTCAATTATATTTTTATTATAAGAATGAGTAATTTTTTTTTTGTTTGCGATCTCATACCGATTATTTAAACGGAACAATTTTAAATTATTCGGTTTTATAAAATATAAAATATTAGCAAAAGATTTTTACAATGAAATTACCAATAGAATAAATAATAGCGTATAGAAGTGAACCAGAAAATACTATGAACCAAAAATTGTAATATTTTATGTTAGATTACAAATATTTTTCGTTTTATTTTCATAAATATGTGCTAGTTTTTAAAAAATATATTTTAAATGTGTAGCATTGTGATACAGGATAATGGACATTTACTTCTCAAAATTGGTCTCGATTTAAGAATTTTTGGATTGTATTCAACTATAATCCAGGAAAAACCGGTAGTTAATTAAAATCGCACTTGTGAAAATGTTGGTGGAGCCACCTTAGTTAAAAAACAGCGATTGGATCAGAGTAGGAGGATATGAGTTCACAGACCCAATTCCAGTTATCGCGAACCCTTTTTAGATAAAAACATTGTCAGTGGTTAATAAGAAACTTTTGCGGCGGAAATTTAAATTTTTAACTTTTGTCAGGGCACTTTTGTTTCACAGTGCTCTTTGCACTAAAAAATAAAAATATTGATTTTATAGAGCAAAATATGTGCAAAGTTCATTCCTTTAAACTTGTAATATTACAGCAAATTTAAAAATATATTTTAAATGATGTTTTTTTTGTTAGTAATGTTTTGGTCAATATAAAGCGTAATATTTACTGTAAATAAATAAAAAAATTAATTCAAATTTAATGAAAAAATTTAAATTGATATATTGCTGGTGAAACAAGTATGGATAGCAAATGAGGAGACGAGTACAAATATGTTGATATAAAATCAATTGGTGGTCCACAGAAAAAAATATTCAATAAATAAAAATTATTTAAAAACTAAAGAATAATTTATTAGGCATGGAGATAACCGAACTGTATGGTAAACTCGAGACATGGAAATAATTATTACGAAACCCGAGGAAATAATTAGATAAATTCTCTTTAAAAAAATCAGTAAACTGAAATTAGTTTCCGGGATTATTATGGAAGCGAGTAGTCGCCCATCTAATTAGTGTAGCTACAAACAAAATAATTACTTGTGTTGGGTTTTTATATAGAAAGTCGGTGCTTAGGTCTGACTCCTTGGTGTCCTTCTTTAATCGATTCAATTGACCCAATACAATAAGATTTATTTCCAATTTATATATTACAACTTTATTCACAACTTTCACAAAAAAATCGATTTAATTCATAATACTCTACACAATTACTCTGCACGATTTCACAAAATTCAATGCGTTGGGATACGTCTTCCAAAGGGAGATGTCCCTGTCTGGTACGTAATTTGTTTGACTGGTTGATTTATCTTTAAATTTATTACCTCCTTTACTCCGGTCTCTGAAATATTCTCTTCGACCAACTGGCAATTTTGTTGATCTGCCTTTCTTTTTATATTCATCTTGCAACTCAAGTCACCAACAAACTAAATTGGTTTTGGCATTTTTGACATCTCTGTCCTAAACCAAATTAGTTATTTCTGGGCTCCCGGGGTTTCCATTTGTTTACAACAATTATTTTGTTGGCGGGTTTCTCTTTTATCCCGGGTTTTCTTCGTCAAACAATTTCGTTTTCCGTAATTAGGAAATTTGTTGACGTTCCGTGTTTCTCACACTATTCTGGTTTTCTGTTAGCTCGGACTTTCCATTAGCTCGGGTTTCCCATTTGCCAATTAATTTTTAATTAATTTCTATTTTTATTAAATATTTCCTTCTGGGGACCCCCAATCGATTTAATTTTATTATATTATGATTTGTCTCGTCATTTGGCATCCACGCATAGCCGTTTTCCCCGATAAATATTTATTTTAAAATTTTAATTGATTTTGCCTTTTTAATTATTATTTCGAATATCATTGCTTTTCCATTTTTTACTTTTGTGCATTTTGTTAACCCCAACACTTGGTTAAGACTTAACACGATTAGTTTACTGACTAAAAAGAGGTATAAATAAGAAGAGTGGGTTGAAGTTTATCAGAAAGTATACGAGCTATTTGAAGCAGACAAAGGTGTATCTATATTTGAATTACATAGGTGAATTTGAAATCAAGTGAAAAGTAATATTAGCAGATTTAAATTAACGTGCGTACCAGAAAGGGTGCTATACTGTGCGTGATATTAAAGAGATATTGTACTGAAGATCGTGTTAGTGGGATAAATACAAAACATCTCTTGTGCTAAGATCTGTTAGATTTTTTGCAAAGTGAGAGCACGAAGAATCAGAGAACAGCCCGACTTATAACTAAAAAAAACCAGCATTATTAAATATTAAATTAAAAGTAAAATCAATTTAAAATGAGTTTTGATAATTTTTTTTAGAAAAATATTTGATTTGAAGCTGGAAAGATTCGTTTGAAATTCAAAATTTTTTTTATTATTTAATAAAAAAAAGCGCCAATCCAACACATATATTTCGACAGACTCATTGTCATAGATTCGAACTTGAAACTTTATAGAATAAATTACTTTTATTTAAACAAATTTCTTATTTTAGATTTAAAAAACATTATGCTAAAAATCATAAATTCTGTTTTTATAAATCTCAAGTTTTAAAACTTTTGTAAAATCGAGATTTTAACAAAATTTTAATAAATTCTCAATAAAATATTATTTTATGTTTTAAACAAAACTATTTTATATTTATTTTCATTATTGAACACAAAATTGCGTTTAATAATATCAATCAATTCACCAAGTCGACTACGGACAATAAATGTAAACCAATAAAAAACGTCTACTTTGTCAGTAAAGTCCAAGCCAAGATATAATTCTAATCCTTCTGGTACAGTCAAACAATCAAAGATCGAAAGATGGTCCGACTCCCAAAGCACTCTGCAGCCCAATACCGCCACGTATTATTGGAAGCTGACTATGTGGTCATTGTGGCGTGAGAATCAGAATGGACGATCCGTCAATCAATTTGGATGGAGACATAGAAATCTCCAGTCTGGCGATCAAGCTGAGCCAAGCCATGCGCATGCCTTTTATATGCAGCTCAGTGAACACAGTATGCGTCAGGTTCATAGTAGTTTTGGCAGCAAACCTCAAATTTGGCGGACTGATAAACCCTTGTTGCAGTACCAACAGTATACAGTTATGTCACCACTTGACCATGTCACCGCTGGACTACATACCCCCGGGGGGGGTAAAAAATTTTTCTAAGTCTAAATGTACAAATTTTAAAAGTACAAAAAAATTTCAAAGACAAAGACAATGACTCATTCAATGTCATTTAAAAGTAGGTCAAGGTCTTTGGGTGACGGATCATATTTTTTCAAGGTCATTTAAACAAAGACCATGACTTATTCAAGGTCGTTGGATGAGCCATGATAATTTTTCAAGGTCATTTAAACAAAGAGCATGACTCATTCAAGGTCATTTTAAAAAATTTCAATGTCATTGGATGATTCATAATAATTTTTCAAGATCATTGGATGAGTCATATTAATTTTTCAAGGTCATTCGATGAGTCATAACAATTTTTCAATGTCATTGGGTGAGTCATAATATTTTTTCAAGGTCATTTTATGAGTCATAATATTTTTCAAGTTCATTCAAATTTTTGAAAATTTTTAAATATTACTACTTATTTTTATAAATACTGTTTTAATTATTATTTTTAATATTATTATTTTATTATTATTACAAGTGAACATTATTATTTAAACTTTTTTATTATTATTAATATTATTATTATTAGTATTATTATTATTACAAGTTAATATTATTATTATTATTATTATTATTATTATTATTATTACTATTACAAGTTAATATTATTATTATTATTATTATTATTATTATTAATATTATTATTATTATTATTATTTTTACAATTATTATTACTAAAATTATTATTATTATTACAAGTTTTTTTTTATTATAATTTTTATTATTATTTTTATATAAAATAAAATAAATTTTCAACATATATGGGATGCAAAGGTTTTAAAATTATTTCAATATTGAATAGAAAAAGATCATTGGATGAGTCATCATATTTTTTTTAAGGTCATTTAAAAGTAGGTCGTGGTCATTGGATGAGTCATCATATTTTTTAAAGGTCATTGTATGGGTCATAATTTTTCAAGGTCATTCAAATTTTTGAAAATTTTTAAATATTACTACTTATTTTTATAAATACTGTTTTAATTATTATTTTTAATATTATTATTTTATTATTATTACAAGTGAATATTATTATTAAAACTTTTTTATTATTATTAATATTATTATTTTATTATTATTACAAGTTAATATTATTATTATTATTATTATTATTATTATTATTATTATTATTATTATTATTATTATTATTATTTTTACAATTATTATTACTAAAATTAATATTATTATTACAAGTTTTTTTTATTATAATTTTTATTATTATTTTTATATAAAATAAAATAAATTTTCAACATATATGGGATGCAAAGGTTTTAAAATTATTTCAATATTGAATAGAAAAATGATTATGTGTATGTATATGATTTAATTAAAAATATTTTGTGCATGTGAGGTATCATTTACATGGTTTTCAATAGTTTATTCGAAGGTTTACAAATATAATCCATAATATGTAATGAATAGAAATGTAGTGTGTACAATGAACAACTGTAAAGATAAAATCGATATTTTTAAGACAATATATTTGAATAACCCTGATATTCCCATCATTCGATTTCGATGAGTTTAAATGGATGAATTATTTGTTTGTATTTTTAAATATAATAATATCTTTACCCTCCTTTACATTTCATTTGCAAGCTGGTCATTGGTGGCTTTAATCTAGATACTCTGCAAATAATTATTTTGGTATTAATGAACATTAATTAATTTAGTGTCTATGACGCTTTATAGTGTCCGCGACTAAAAGTTGTATAATCTGTAACTACCCGCCAAGCTAGGCTTAATTTGTGCTATGAAGCCCAGGTACTTTTTGACCCCACTTGGTCTGGCAATAATAAAGCATAAACTTCATATTGTTTTCTCTTATCGTAAGTTTTTATTATGTTTTTAACTATATTAGATTAAATTTTTATTATTATGACTCTGCCCCTAGGTTTTTAAATATTTGATTATGTTGGGTTTTGGATTATTTCAAGTCGGTTCTCTCTGACTCCTGGTGTTCTTTAAATTAAAACAATGAACGACCCAACGTATATTGAAACAACAGGTTCACAATTTATTATCACGCTACAATGACCAATCAAAGTTTATACGATTCTCTGCTCGGCGTTGATGCTTTGCAAACAAACAATATTCACCTTTTGATCCTTTAGTTCTGTTGACTCTCGTTTTCCTCGGTTTCTGTTTGGTTTGATCCCTTTTCGCCTTTCCGTATTCTTAATTCTATTTCTTCTTTTCCCTACTTCCCTAATTCGTTTATCACTTTTCCTACCGTCTGATTCTTCGAACCCTAGCTGAGGCAGAATGCCGATTTTCTCTGATTTTCCCTTTGCTTATATACTCCTCGAAATCAGGATGACAAATGGTTATTGCCGAGCCAATCTTTCGTTTGACATTTTCTCCTACGTGTTTGCTTCGGCTGTCATCCATAATGGTCCAACGAATCCAGATAATTAATGGCCCTACCGGTCTTCCTACGCGCGCTATCTTCTCCTTACTCTTTTCCCATTAATCATTGTGTCAAACTAATGGGCCCAAATCTTCCTTTTGTTTGCCTTTCTTCTTGTTTACCCAGCTCGGGTTTCCTTCATCTCTCGGGTTCTCCATTGGCTCGGGTTTCCCATTAGCTCGGGTTTTCCATTAGCCAATTAATTAATTAATTAACGTTTTCTGTTTTCATACATTTGAATGTTTTTCAACCCTTTCTAACCCTTTTCTGATAAATCCCTAACCGTCATCTTGTTGACCATTAGCTAATCTATAACTGTCCCGTTTTTCCCATTCGATTTCGATGATTTTTCCATTTATTGATTTTTCTCGGATTTCCGGATTCTCGCCTTTCGTAATTGCTTTTTGCATTTTCTAATACTGTTTCCATCGCACTTTCCTTTACTATTAATTCTGTGCACGATCCCGCTTTTATTTGCCTTTTTTCTTCGCTTACTTTCCATTTGAATTATTATCCTAAATTTTATTTAAATTTTTAATTTTAATTTACAGACCTCAACATATCTCCCCCCTTAAAAAATTTTTTCGTCCTCGAAATCTATGTTTTGCTGTGATTATGTATTATTATTATTATTAATATTACCCTTATTATTATTATTACTATTTATCCGAATTATTACTTCAAAAAATATTCCCCAAACAAATATTTCCCCAATATCTTCAGGTAATTTATAGTAAATCAAATAAATTGCAATAATCGACTTTCAAAATTCATTTTCCAAAAGACCTATTAATTTCCCATTTGCATTTGTTGATATTCCCGTAGCCAAAACGTCACTCTGAAATGGATCCACGGTCCAATTCTTATTTGCGCAATTGTTTTTATTTTATTTTTTTGTTTCACTGAAATAAAAATGTACTGTCACAGTTTCATTTCATTTTTTGTAATACAGTTTTCAAAAGACTTATTTATGGTGTCAACTATAATTTGCCCCTTATTTTATTATACATTTTAAAATTATAAGTTTGATTTAAAATTTATAAATTAAAAATTTCAATCCTATAAGCTTTTTTTTTTTTTTCTTTTCAAAAAAAACCTTAGTGGAAATGAAGAGGTGGATGATCTCGATGACAGTGAGCTGGGAATTGGGCTATTTAGCGGTGTCAATGGCAGTCTAATGGACGATGAGGTGAATATTTAAAATCGATGATTTCTCCCATTCATATTTATTGATTGATTCAATTTTGTAGATTAGTGTAAGCGAAAATGAGTGGTTGTTTAAATTGAGGTTGCGAAAAGATGAACCGCTTAGTGCTTGTTTGCGATCAAATGTTGACGGATTATTGTGGACTAAGCTGAATTCCGATGACCAATGGACGCATTTGCACACTCTCAACGCGTTTGGCTATGTTGCAGCAGCGAAAGTTGACCGGAAATTTATATGCTGCTCATTGCCAGATAAAGATGAAAACGGAATAAAATTTGCAGTCATTACTGATTGGAAAAGGGAACTTTACATTTTGATGCAGCGCATATTGCTCGATTCGTCAATGACTGTAAAAAATAGAAACACTGGGCAAATTGTGGAGAACGTTGCCGATGAATTCCTTGTGACTTTGGAAAAATCTAAAGAAATAATGGGAGTCGTTGCAAATCAAAGTTATATTTTTGTTCTCTATCGGCAATCTGAAACCGTTACTGGGATCACTGTTATTAATTGTTCTTAAAAAATTTTTGTTACGTCTCTTATCATTGGTCTATTTTTTATTTGTTTTAATTAATTAAGGGTTAATTAGATCCAAGTCTCTTTATGCGGATTCTTTTTGTGCGATTTTAAAATTATGCGGTTCTTATTTTTTCGATTTTTTTTTAGTAAAGGAAATCAGCAATTTTATTTGAAAAGCATACATGATTGGGTACAGTGTAATGTTTTTTGTAAGAACCGGTTCGCATGAACCCATCAAATCCGACAACTGGCTAAAGCTTCTACTACACTTCTCATTATGTTAATATCTACCATTCCTGTTGGTTTCATGTAGCACCTAATCCGAGTATTTATTATACGCACCACTTTTTTTTGACATCTTCAACTCAATTAAATATACATTTATAAAAAGAGCTCACTAAAAGTCCATTTTTCAGTTCTTATTTTAGAAATTAGGGCTTTGACGAAATATATTTGTTTGAAATTAAGCAGTTTGGTTTCATATTAGAGATAACAACTGCCAATAAAATACGGCAGTCATTTAGTGTAATTAATTTGCCCTCAGCTTACATAAGGAAACCTTATCTTGAAATTAAGCATTTTGGTTTCATATTAGAGATAACAACTGCCAATAAAATACGGCAGTCATTTAGTGTAATTAATTTGCCCTCAGCTTGCCAAAGAATTCATATAAAAAGAATAGATTTAATTATATTTTGCTTTTTACTTCAATTGTCGGATATTACTAGATATAATGCCAATGAAACAAATCACCTCATCTTTTACTAGTTTATTTATTTTTTCAATGATTCTTGTGCTCATCAACCTAATTTTCGCAGAAACGACAGATCCCTTGGTAAGTGTAAACATAAACAAAATGTATCTATAATTTATATTTTCATAATATATGTACATAAGTAGTTTTAATTTGTTTTATTCAGAAAATATTGAATAAAAATGTATTCGAATAATTTTATAATTTTATTTTAATGGGGTAATTTTTTTTTTGGATTTCTTTTTTTAAAATATTTTATTACAAATTTAATTTAAAACCGATTTTCAGTCCACTGCATCTTTCTGGTGTGTGTCTGTGAGGGTAAATCCACAAATTGTGAATCTTTTTATTTCATAAATTTTAATATTTTTTTTTTTTTAATTTCAGATAATTTATTTAAACTTTGACCTTTAAAAGTTTGTATTTTGATCTTATAAACATATTGAGATCAACATCAAAGCTTCTTCATGTCAACATCAATCATCATTAGCATTTGAAGTCTTGGAATATATGGAAAATAAAATTTGATTGGATTTATTTAAATATCGAAATATATTATTTAAAGTAAGACATAATGATATATTAATTAAAAAATTATGATAAAAAATTATATTCGTTTTGGGGTAGTTTTTACACTTGAAATTATTTGGAATTAATTCGTCTTTAATTTTTTATAAATTTCACAGTTTCAAATTTAAATTGTTAATATGGTCCGGGAAGTGGAAAAGGAAGGTGTGCGGTTGCTATGTGCTGCTATGTGTTGCTATAGTCGTGTTGTAAAGACGATCAATTAATTGATTTTTAAAAATAAATTTCGTTAATATTAATCAAATCTAGTTGGTCCGGGAAGTGGAAAAGGAACCCAATGTGAAAAAAATAGTTAATAAATATGGTTTTAATCATTTGTCCAGCGGTGACTTATTACGAGAAGAAGTAGAATCAGGCTCGGAAAGAGGAAATAAACTTAAAGAAATAATGGAAAAAGGAGAACTTGTTTCATTAGTGAGATATTTAATTTAATTTATGATTCTTAATGGAAAAAGGAGAACTTGTTTCATTAGTAAGATATTTAATTTAATTTATGATTCTAACTTATTGTATTAATTCTAATAAATTACGGAGAACTTGTTTCATTAGTAAGATATTTAATTTAATTTATGATTCTAACTTATTGTATTAATTCTAATAAATTACAATTTAAGTCTTGTGTATTTTAGAAATTTCAGCTTAGATTTTGTTCAGTTTTTTTTTTAAATATTTTTTTTTTGGACGATTTAAAACATTTATAAACAATGTATATTGTACGGTAATACTTTTATACTGAAAATGTCAGTTACTTTGTTGTTAGTGGCATACCTAGAGTAAATGACGCCTATGGCAAACACCGATCTTGCGCCCTCTCCGATGATAGGTATTACCATTATTATTAATATTATGATTTAAAAATAATTTTTGTTATTAATAACTTATTAGTTTATTTCGCTCGCAGCATGGTAAAAAGGTAATCTCCCCCGCACCGACCGACTCATGATATCACTTTGTTTACTCAGCCTGATAAGGTATCTGCGATGAACATTAATATTCCGAATGAATTTTTACTTGTCCTGCGGTTTTTGACGTAGCCGATACTGATAGGCTCTATAATTAATTACCCTGTGGTTTCTTAACGTAGCCCGTGGTGATAAGCTTTCTAATTAATTACCCTTTGGTTTGTTAACGTAGCCCGTGCTGATAAGCTTTCTAATTAATTACCCTGTGGTTTGTTAACGTAGCCTGTACTGATAAGCGTTCTATATAAGTGTCTGCTTTACCACTTTTCGTTAGTTTTGTCTTGCCAATTTTGAAGTAAGTATTTTATATTTTATTTTTTTATATTTTTTTTTTTTTTTTTTTTTGAATTTTAGTAACGCCATCCCTCAATTACTATGGACGTAAGTGATTACTTGTTTTTTGTTTTTAAGACCATGCTGTCCTCAACTACCCTCATAGTAACCGAACACTTGCAATCGCTGTCCAGGGTAGCCAAACCCCGGTGATTGCAAGTGCTCGTGTTGCTTATTAAATTAACTTATTGATACTTATTAAATTAACTTATTTACTGTTTAATTTTAGTTCGTTAATTTGTTTATGCAACTACCTATACCACACTCATGTGTTGGGTCATATATTTTTGATTTTCTGATTTTGTATTTATACTAAAAGCAAACCTCTAATTATAGCTACTCGTATTTTTCTGACAATTTTAGCCGTATTTATACTTATTAATTTATTACGTAATTCTTAAAATCAATTACTTGCCTGCACTAATTATTTGTCGAGGGCGCCATGGTACGGAGTTTTACACAGTATTTATTTCATTTTTCTTTTCAACCCTTACTATTTTATGTCCCAGAACCTAAGTTTGAGCATCTCGATGTTATGCAATGGTTATTTGACTGCCATACTACCAGGTTTTTTTAATTTCTTTTTCAGGGTCCCTTTGCCACCGCGCCGAAAGGGATTGAAACGTACCTTTGCCTGTGTGGATACAGGCAGTAGGTTTGAAAGACGCCCGCCTTGCAATGTACGCAGGGAATGGGACTGTGGCATCCAAAGTCCCGTTCTGTTGGACTCTGACGACGAATAAAAACGAATAAAACTTTGAATAAATGTTCAGCATACCTTTGTTTTTAATTTATGCTAGAAAGTGTGGGGTAATTGTGTCCCTCTTCGCGATTAGTCTTTGTTACTACTAATGTGAAATTATTCCTTACTTATTTATAATTTTGTTCTCTCGCCCCAGTAGGTTACCCATTGTTATATAGTTATGCTAATTCATTCATTACTACTCAGCCCTTTAATATTATTTATTTCTAATGTTCATTTACGGTATCATTTCATTTATTTGAGTTATTCTATTTGCTTTTGTTCATTTTTATCTATTATTCATTTATTTAATTTATCACTTTTTTGATTATTTATTTATATCAATTTGTCTATTCATTTGATTATTTACTTGGTAATTTACTTATTTTTATTCAAACTATTATTTATCACTGCCAATTATTTCTTTATATCAATTTGTTTATTTATTTGATTATTTGTTAATTTACTTATATTTATTTACTATTATTTTTTTTTCTCGAGGACGAAAAAACACTAACTGGGTCCGTTTAAATAATTTATTTTTTTAGTCTAATTGATTTATCTCACCATCGTCTTCCGATTCCTCTATTTCTTCTACTCTCATTCGAAACATCGCGAAATCGGCCTCGTGTTGAAACAATAAGATTTCCAAACGGTCCAACCGCCTTTTCAGACGGAAGTTTTCTTCCTCCAAATCTGTTATTCTGCCCTGCATGCTACGAAACTTTTGCTTTAGTTCTTGCGTACTTGTTTTACACTCTTTGCATGACATCTCCGAGGCTTCTTGCATTCTCTGAAATTAAATGATAGTAATTTTTTTTGTATCACTCTTTATTCGCAAAGCATCAACACCTCGCTTCGAATCTCAAACAAATTACACCGTTCATCCTATGGTACTTATAAAACATGCACATTGTTAATATAAATGTAATATATTTTTATACTCTATTCATGCAGATCACAATTTATAGTCTTGTCTCATAATATGAATATGATGGTGGTTGAAGGATAGTTAGTTGTCTCTTCTTTACACATATCAAAATGGTGATGATTATGAATGTTATTGATAAGATGAGAAAACCTGTTATTAAAATGTAAATGAGATATTCACAATAGTTGACTGTCAAATCCGAATTTATCATCATTAGTTTATTTGAGTTAGGTTTTGTCGTCTCTTGGGTCGGTAATTGGAAAGGTGATGTGGTTGTATCTGATTTCCGTTTCGATTCATTGATTGTCTTGACTTCCACGAAAACTGTTTGCCATCCGCCTGGTTCGGTTATCCATCGCTGATATTTAACTGTTAATTCCCATGCCGTCTCTAAATCAGAAGTGTAAAGTGTAAAAAAATGATTACCGGCATCTAATATAGTCAGGGTTTTTTGTTTGTAGATAATAACAACTCTTTCATCATTTCCTGATTTTCTATATATCGTTACCGGTCCATTTACAACACTCAGGGTTATACGATTTGACTCGTCTCTGAGATAGATAGACTGGGTCTCACTCTTAAATCGTGACCATTGGTTTCTCACTACCGTTCCATTTTCGAGGCATATGTTCTCGTAGTAGTTTGCATTAACTGAATAATTTTGATTCATTTTCAATTTCTCGTAGCGGATAACTGATTTTTGCGAGTTAAGGGTGTCGACATTTAACCCTTGAAATGTGATTCGCACTTTCACCAAGTCCACTGGCTTCCAATATATATTGATTCCATTTATCTCTGGTTCTATTTCGATCAAGTGTCGCATCTCTTTTGTGTGCACTTCTATCGGAATTTGCGTGTACCACTTTGACATGTTCTGTCTCAACAGCCATTGGTATTTGAAATTTGGCTTTAACTTTCGTACCGCAAATATATCTTTATCATAATTCAGTTCTACCACTGGTGCCGTATTGTCTAGTAAATCAATAATTTCTATTTGGTCTGCGATCTCGCATTTACAGCTCCATACTATATTTGTTAGAGTGGAATATATATGTATTTTCTCCATTCCTCGGATTTTGCTTACCGCATATGGTAAGTCAATCTTTTTGCCGCTCGCAACTGTTACTAACATCAGCATTATTGCTACATATAATATCTTATTGATGTAGCTGACTGGTGTTGGATTTTTCGTGAATTTCTGTTTCAATTTTGTTTGACCCGTTACTTTATTCTGCTTGGACCTTAAGGGGTATCTAGATTCATCTTCCTCTGGCACTAGTTTACATCGATTTGCATGCACAATCATCGGGTTAGCCTTTTTACTCCTGAATGGTAATAACTTCAAATTGGTTTCGGTGGTGTCGCACACTTTGTAGGGTCCTTTAAATGGTCTTTGCAATTTAGGCGATAAACCTTTGAGAGGTTCCGGCCTGTTCAGATACACTAGATCTCCAATCTTTATGCCATGCGCATGTGCTTTTTTATCGTAGGTTTCTTTATATTTCTCTTGGTTATGCTTTATTGTCAAACCGGCTTTAGTCCATACTGACTGCATTTTTTCTTGCATCAATGCTTTATAATCGGGTATCTCCATATATTGAGAAATTGGTGGTTGGAATTTGAGATCAATCGGCATATTATTTTTCCTTAAATACATCAAGTAAAAAGGGGTGTCTCCTGTACTTTGATTTACTGCATTTCTGTAGGCAAATAGACACGGCTTTATGAAGTCGTCCCAATCTTTCTGTTTTCGATTCACATATGACGAGATCATATTTATCAGTGTCCCATTAAATCGTTCCACTAATCCATCAGTTTGTGGATGATATGGTGACGTATTCAATTTCCAAATTCCAAATAGGTCTGTGATTGATTTGAACATTTCGCTTTGAAAGTTCTTTCCTTGATCAGTTAACAATTTCTTTGGAGTACCATAGCGAAATATTATGTTTTCCACAAATATTCTAGCAATCGTGTCTGCTTTTTGGTTTGGAATAGCGTATGCTTCTGGCCATTTGGTAAAATAGTCACAAAAAACAACAATGTATTTGTTTCCTTTTGTTGTTTCCGGTAATGGTCCCAGAATATCCATTGCCGTCATCTCCATTGGTGCTGCGGGTACTGGCATCGGTTTTAATGGTACTTTAATCTTTTTACCAGTATTTCTGCGGGTGATGCATACTTTGCAACTGTTACACCAATTTTTCACGTCTTGTTCCATTGTTGGCCAAAGTATTTCAATTTTAATCTCGATAGCGTCTTGCGCGTTGACAAATGACCTCCCAACGCTCCATCATGATACTGCATCAGTAATGCGTCTCTGTGCTTGGCTGGTATAATAATTAATGCTTCCCCATTTTTCCAAAATTTAAGTATTCCATTATGAATTACATATTTGCTGTTTGCATCTGTAAGTCGTTTCCAGTCTTGTTCTTTTCTTATTTTGACCGCTTGTTCCATAAATTGTTTTAATTCACTATCGTTTTCCTGATCATTTTGAAGTTCAGACATATTATTAACAGCTTTGATTGCAGCGAATATAGTACCTTCCACTTTTTCAGGTGTCCCCTCACTATTATTTTCTGGGATTCTTGACATTGCATCTGCGTTCGCGTTAGCTTTACCTGTCCGATATTTAATCTCAAAGTCGTATTCTTGGAGGGCAATCGACCATCGTATTAATTTACTGGCTGAATCTCTGTGTTTCATTAACCACTGTAATGGATTATGATCTGTATAAACAGTAAATTTTCTGCCCAATAAATATTGTCTAAAAGTAGTAATTCCATACACTAACGCTAACGTTTCCTTTTCAATCGTTGAGTAGTTTTTCTCGTGAGGCCTCAGTGATCGGCTTGCATAGGCTATTACGTGGTCCTTTTCACCTTCAAATTTTTGTCCTAACACCGCACCCAATGCAACGTTGCTTGCATCCGTCATCAAGATAAATTGTTTTGTAAATCTGGACATCTTAATATAGGAGTTGTTACTAATTTCTCTTTTAATGTATTGAAAGCGTTTTGTTGCATTTGTCCCCAAATAAATTTATTGTTTTTCTTTAGTAACGTATTCAATGGTTGTGCGATGTGAGAGAAATCTTTTATAAATTTTCTGTAATAGCTCGCCAAACCTAAAAATTGTCTAACCTCATCGGCATCTTTTGGTACTGGGTACTCTTCCACTTTTTTGATGTTATCTGGATTAGTTTGTAACCCTCGCCGTGATATTATATGTCCTACATAAATCACTTCTGCTTTGCCCCATTCACATTTTGATGGTTTGATTTTTAATTTTGCACTTTTGAGCCGTTTAAATACAGTTTCTACATCTTTCAAGTGTTCTTCGAAATCATTTGAAAATATTATTATATCGTCGATATATACCAATGCATGTCGAATACCTCGTAACACATAATTCATTCCTCGTTGGAATGTAGCTGGGGCTCCTGTTAATCCAAATGGTAACACATTGAACTCATACAGTCCTTTGCCATCCGAGAACGCCGTCTTTCCTCTATCTTCCTCTTTTACCCTAAATTGATTGTACCCTTTGTTTAAATCAATAACTGTGAAATATCGTGCCTCTCCCATTTGATCGAACATTTCTTGGGGTACTGGAATTGGATAAGTGTCTTTCCTCGTAACTTGATTTAGCTTCCGATAATCTACGCAAATCGTAAGTCTCCATCTTTTTCTTAACTATCACTATTGATGAGGAGAATGGTGACGCACTATCTCGAATTATTCCAAATTCCTTCATTGCTGTAATCTGTCTATCACTTTCATCTTGATGAACGTAGGGGATTCTGTATGGCTTTATTTTTATTGGAGTTTCGTCTAATAACGGTATTTCATGCTCAATTACATTGGTTAGACCTAAATCATATTCGTGTTTGGCAAAGATATCTCGGTATTTTCTCAGCAGTTTTGTGAATTCCTTTTTCTGCATCTCATTTAAATCATTGCTTACCACTTCAGGCTCCTTGTACACCTTGACGTTTCTTGGTATTTTACAATTTGTTTCAACAGACATTTTCGATAATTTTCCCAATTTTGTTTTTGGGTGTAGCTGAACCGGTTTCTTACTGCTATTCGTTATATGGACTGGTACTATCTGATTTTCCACTTTGACAACTTCGTCACATATCGGTAAATCATATTTTTCGACTAGCGTTTGATTTGGTTCGAATATAAAGTCACCATTATCCACACTCATGGTATTTGCACAATATACCATCTCCGATTGTGGTGGTATTGTCAATGTCTGATTCACAACCACTTCACCTGCCCTGTGAATTATTTTTCCTGTTTCTCCTGCTATCAAATTACCTGTCTTTAAATCAAGTGAGACTCCGTCCAGCTGCTCTAATATATCCATACCGATCAGACATTGTACTGGGCTTCCCTTCATTATGAGCGCATTGTGCGCTATTATTCGGTCTCCAATATGGAATATGACGTTAAGTTGTCCAATTATGTTTAATTCATTTTTTGATAATGACCTCACTATTTCGTCGGTAGGCTTTATTTGCATTTTCTCCTTCACGTTTAATACATTTTCCGATATTATTGTGTGACTAGATCCCGAATCAACCAAAGCTTCTACTTTATGTTTGTTCATTTGTATAAATATTCGGGGTTGCTTTCCTCTTTTTGTTAATGTCATCATTGAGTAGTTGCATGGTAAGCCTAACATATTCTTTCTCTCGATCTCTGCGCTAGAAGGCTCGATTCTCTCTCCTACCATTCCTTCAAATTGTAATGCGATATTTTCTACTGGTTTCATCTCTCGTAATCGATCAACTGGATATACTGGTGCTGGTTGCATAAACGATTTTGGTATACACAATTTTGTAAACGTGTCTACGCTACTCGCATTTAACAGTGGCTCTTTTAAGATTTGATAGGTTCTCAACGCTTCTTTATTCGTTCCACTTAGTTCTTGATTGTCAACATATAACGGTGCACTATCACCCTCGTTGTCATTGTCATTATTCTCGTCCCTTGAAGGGGTTGTACTAGCGTAGCTCACCTTTTTCGTCTTTAATATTCGCGCTTTGAGTATCTCCAACTCCTGATATTGATGATGAGTAATGAAGAATCTAGCCAATAATGGTATGCAACCAATTACTAATTTCCACGACCAACCTGTGATCGCGTATAATCTGTGTGTTGATAGGACCTGCGATATTATTACTTTGATTACAACACATATTACATAAATTCCAATCAATCCGGCACATGCCTGTCCAATGAACATAAACTTTCCCCAGATCTTTTTCATTGTATTATACGTCGCTTTCTTGTAATGATCTGGAGTTAACAAATACTCGTAATTTACCTTCCCACTTCCGCTTGGGAGAATTGTATCTACCATCTCCATTATTACTCTTTCTTTCTTTGATGGAAATAACAAGTTTCTGCGGGCTTCCTCAATGTCTTCGTTCGAGTAAATTCCACTTTGCGATAATTTCTCTAATGACGTAAAATTTACCAGATATTGTAATTCTGTCAATTCTAAGTTTTCCGGTGTCTTTACTTCTCGATGATCTGGTAATGCAATCCAAGATTCTGGTGTTAGTCTGTATAGTGGTGCCAACAATCTATTACACTGTAATACTTTCGGTTTCACGTCCTCTTCCAGTAAGATTCGTGTTACAGGCTCCATAAATCGCAACTTTCCATTTAAATTCACTGGTAACTCGTTGGTGCATTGGTCATACTTTGTCAGTTTAACTGGTACCGCTTTACATTTATAGCTATATAGTGCTTCACCGAAAATTCTGGCAAACACCCCATTTTCTGCAATTAACATTGGTGCTACCAAATTAGGATTGGTTATAGCCATTGCCATCCGATTTCGGAGTATTTCTTTGTTGAGATTGCAATCATTTATAATAACTTCTCGGTACACATTTTCAACAGTATTTTGACCAAAGTGAAATAAATAATCTATTTTGTTATTAAAGTAATTTGTCAACTTGATATCTCCGGCATGTATGTTTGTTTGGGCCTCTATAATCATTTTCTGAGATACATATATACCTTTATAATTTGTCTCATAGACATTTTGTCCACACTTTGTTTTAGTTTCTTTTCTCAGGAATCGCATCCCGTCTTCCTCTGAGGTTGACATTAACACTGTTGGAGTATCTTTCATCCGTAGAGGTGTGATTCTTGTTGTTGTACTCGTTGCTGGATCCATTCTTATTTTCTCGGGCTTTTCCCTGATCTGTTCTCCCGTTATTTCTTTAAAACTCATTGACTTCAATTGCACTAAATTGCACTTTTTGGTATCGACATCGTACACCAAAATTGATTCTCCTGTCTGACAGCTAGATTGTTTCATGTTGCAGAATGGATGTGTTTGTAGTTTACCAGTATCATCATCAAATGATCCATCAAATTCTCTTAATTCTGACATGTACTCTTCTACAACCACGGCTTTGTCAATTATAGCATCGTCTACTTTGTATGGCTCTCCTTGGCAATCACCATTCGACTTTATTATCCCTCGCACGGTTACAGTCTCACGGATTTTGTGGTTAAGCTTTGCTTGTAGTTTGATATCTGCATTAATTTTCAACTGTCCTGTTTGAAAGGCTGCCAAACAATTCTCCGGAATTATTTCTATCGGTCTAGGTATCGATTGCATTTTCACCATCGATGAGTGGCTCCATTTTCCACAATAAAATACAAAAGTAGTTCGTTTCACTGTACACTCTCTCACCTTTGATCTTCGAAACCCCGATTCTTGATATACATGATATTTTACTGGATTTGTCACTTTAAATTTTACTGGATATGCATCCGAACACTCTGCTACGTTTACCAACGAGTATACTCTTCCCATTTCGGTTTGGGAGCAGTCATATGCCACCAATGAATTCGTCGTATTTATTATTCCCAATAACATAATAATAGAAATCAACCATGGAAATGCAAGTTTTCCCTTTTTCCTCACTGTCTCTGTTTTTGGGCTCTCAGCCTTTTGTATTAACTCTTCCCATCCGCCATTGTTTGCGATCCACTTCATCAAATATTTATTCGTCATTTCAGTAGCTTTCTTTATCAATGATTTTGAATTGTCACTTTCCAGATAACCATAAGTACCAATCTCCAATATTATATAGGCTAGCACTGTCAATATTACATCTCGATCTAACTCAGTTCGTGTTAAGTCCTCAATTACTGCTTCCTCACAGAATTCCTTTTCTTCATAATTTCTTTTAATTATCGCCGGTAATCTCCTCTTTAATTCCGTTGCCAATCTTTTTACAACTCTTTTCTCCCCCTCCGAAAAATCATCTTCCGTTTCAGTTTCATCTAACAAATACAATTCCGTTACTAAACATTTTAATATTCGCTCAGTTTCGCTTGATTCATCTAAACGCTCAGTTTCGCTTGATTCCTCTAAACTCAAAGATTCAATTTCCGCATCATTCTGTTTTATCCCACATATCGCAATGTCATTTTTCGTCTCAACAAAGTTCTCTTCACTTTTCATCTCATCTATGCTCGGTAGTATCCTATTATCGGTGCTCCTTTCCTCAACATCCCTTGTAACTTCATTTTCTGATTTCATTTCCTCATTTTCCATTGTTTCTAATCTCTGCAATTCATTAATTTCTTGATCAATTTCTCCTGGGTCATCTACAACTTCAGTTTTAATCTCTGCATTATCATTGTCCACTTCCTCATACAGAGGCCAAAACGGTACTATTACTGCATCTTCTTCCATTTCACCACTTTGTTTTGTTGCGTACACATTATTAATACAATTTGGGTTACATCCGTAGTTTAACAAATATTCGTCATCATCCAATTCTCGTCCTTTGAACGTCAACACGATAATTCCGTCATTACCTAATATCTCCGCTGCTTTTTGTCGTATTTTCTTTGCTTTTACACTCCAATGTTCCTGATAATATTCAATCCTTTGATCCGCAATATTTAACGCTATTATCAAAGACTTCGCACTATCGTCTGCCGCCTCATAATCATGTCCTAGTTTTCGAATTACCTCTTTTAACTTTGCCTGATAACTCGTCAGTTTATTCGTATACGGTACGATGCATTCAAACAACCCTTCTTTCATGTCTCGATCCATTTTGATGCTCATAATTCGATACTCGCATTAATTTTATCTCTATTCCCTGCATACAGGGTATCCTGTAAATCTGCTAGAATCTTTTCCCAATTTTGTCTGTCTGAATTCAAAGTATTAACAGCATTAACAACTTTTACTTTGTTTTTCCAGCCTGGTATCAGACCGCAATCTACTAAGTACTCCTCGTCTTCCAGACATCGATTCTCAAATTTTAGTTGCACTTGCCATCCACTGTATTGACGCAGTATTCGCTCCTTTAGGTCTTTGATTTGTCCGTAGGCCTTTACACGGAATTGGCACTTCACATTATCAAGTCCCGTCGTTTCCACTATGATATCATCTAAATCCCTTGTTGACCGCAAAGCCTTGCCAAACTTTTGCATTTGCTTAAGTATCTCATCATCTCTGTTTCCTTTGAATAACTTTGCACATAAATTTATGGCTCTCTTTAGTTCGCTTTGGGTTAGTGACATCACACTGAGTTCTGCGATCCATCGTTTCAACTGGGAGTTGTCAGTTTCCATTTTCTCAAGCAATTTTTCAACTCGGGCTAACAGTGCAGTCGGATTCTCATCTGATGCGATCTTTCGCACTTTCGGGGCAGGTTTTCCCTCACCTTCTGACACGGTTCTAATTATCATATGAGATTCAGTTTCTTCATCTGATTCGAATTTAGCCACTAGTTTGTTCAGCTTCTGTCGCATTTCTCGAAATTCCTTTTCCATTTTGTCTTGAAATTCCTCTCTCTGAGCATATGTCATGTTACTGGTGTTTGGCATATCTTCTTGGAATCTGATTGATTTCTTTAAAATAGGTCTGCTGAATCTCTCTGAGTTCCTTGGGCATGATCGCGCCATGTGGCCGTATCCCTTGCACGAATGACATTGTATCTGTCCATTTGTATTCACTTTGTCCCTTTGTGGTGAAGGTGACGCTGACGATGATCTTGATCTGGTAAAACAGTTTCTGCTAATATGCCCTTTCTTTCCGCATCGATAGCATTCGACATCACTGCTGATCCTTTTGTTTTCTGTGAATCTCTTGTTGGGGCTGGGATTTTTCCCATATTTGAACCAACATTGATTTGAGTAGTGTCCAGACTTTTTGCAATGTTCGCATTGAGGATTATTTACCTGTCCATTTGATTGTACACTCATCGCTGATCTACCGGCTTGAAATCTAGTATTTGGTCTTATAAAATTGGACTACTGATTTGATTTATTTTCTTTTCATCCCATGGTGCTCTCACAGGCGTAATTGACCGCTCACGTCTCTCCACATTAACTCCAAAAGCATCTGATCTTTTTGCACTTTTTAAATTCAGCTCTATCTTCATGGCTTTCTTCACGAGCTCATCGAAATTGGAAAAATCCACATAACATAGGGCCTTTTTGATTTCGGAGTGGACTCCGGTTATAAACTGATCTTCTAACAGCTCTTTAACCTGCTTGGCCATATCTGCTTGATCGGGTTTGACTTCGAAGGCTTTATCTGCTAAAGTGGTCAAATGATAAGCAAACTCACTGACCGATTCATCTGGACCTTGAACTCGATTATAAAATTTCTGTCGCATGATTCTTTTGATATCTCCACCAACCAGTTTCAGTGCCATTGCATCCTTCAATTTTGTCCAATCATTGCCAACATTTCGTTTGTCGACTTGCTGCCAGGCTTCTCTTGCTGCACCCTTCAGATAGAGTGGGAATCTCTGAACCATAATGGCTTGTGTCCATCCGTATGCTGAGGCGTACATATAATAATCTCCATGAAATCTGCAAATTCAACAGGGTCTCCCCCATATTGATTGACGGGTAATTTCTGACAACTTGCGAAATCAATCATCTCTCTATTGAGAGGCATAACAGCATTATCATTTGCCATTTGGACTTGTTTGTGACTTCTGAGGTTGTATCGGTTCACTTTGAGCTAAACTTCAAGCGTTAAACAATAATTTAAAATTACTTTTCAACTTCTTTTAAATCTCCCAATAATAGCCTTTTATAATCTCGTTAACACTATTTTCAAACTTCTAAGCCGACTTTCAATCACGTCAGTACTAATTCTTTTTATAATTCCTTTTTCACTAGCTTCCAATAATTTCCCTCCGACTTTCAATCACGTCGGTACTATTTTTTTTCAATAATTATTTTTCCACTAACTTTCAATAATTTTCCGCCGACTTGCGATCACGTCGGTACTATTTTTTTTTCAATAATTATTTTTTCACTAACTTTCAATAATTTTCCGCCGACTTTCAATCACGTCGGGCTCACCAGAATATATGTTGGGTTTTGGATTATTTCAAGTCGGTTCTCTCTGACTCCTGGTGTTCTTTAAATTAAAACAATGAACGACCCAACGTATATTGAAACAACAGGTTCACAATTTATTATCACGCTACAATGACCAATCAAAGTTTATACGATTCTCTGCTCGGCGTTGATGCTTTGCAAACAAACAATATTCACCTTTTGATCCTTTAGTTCTGTTGACTCTCGTTTTCCTCGGTTTCTGTTTGGTTTGATCCCTTTTCGCCTTTCCGTATTCTTAATTCTATTTCTTCTTTTCCCTACTTCCCTAATTCGTTTATCACTTTTCCTACCGTCTGATTCTTCGAACCCTAGCTGAGGCAGAATGCCGATTTTCTCTGATTTTCCCTTTGCTTATATACTCCTCGAAATCAGGATGACAAATGGTTATTGCCGAGCCAATCTTTCGTTTGACATTTTCTCCTACGTGTTTGCTTCGGCTGTCATCCATAATGGTCCAACGAATCCAGATAATTAATGGCCCTACCGGTCTTCCTACGCGCGCTATCTTCTCCTTACTCTTTTCCCATTAATCATTGTGTCAAACTAATGGGCCCAAATCTTCCTTTTGTTTGCCTTTCTTCTTGTTTACCCAGCTCGGGTTTCCTTCATCTCTCGGGTTCTCCATTGGCTCGGGTTTCCCATTAGCTCGGGTTTTCCATTAGCCAATTAATTAATTAATTAACGTTTTCTGTTTTCATACATTTGAATGTTTTTCAACCCTTTCTAACCCTTTTCTGATAAATCCCTAACCGTCATCTTGTTGACCATTAGCTAATCTATAACTGTCCCGTTTTTCCCATTCGATTTCGATGATTTTTCCATTTATTGATTTTTCTCGGATTTCCGGATTCTCGCCTTTCGTAATTGCTTTTTGCATTTTCTAATACTGTTTCCATCGCACTTTCCTTTACTATTAATTCTGTGCACGATCCCGCTTTTATTTGCCTTTTTTCTTCGCTTACTTTCCATTTGAATTATTATCCTAAATTTTATTTAAATTTTTAATTTTAATTTACAGACCTCAACAATTATAAGTTATTTAGTCCCTTATCAAATAATAAATTGGATTTTTAACGAAAATAGGTATGGAATATAAATATTTTTAAATTAGATCACTTATTATATATATTTTTTTTAAAATTGTCTAGAATCTTTCTTTTATCAGTAAAACAAACAAAGTTATTTCAATCAAAAACCAATGTGTATCATAAATTACGTGTATTTTCTTAAAAATTCTCCGTAGTTTTTCTATTATCATTAAACCAAACACACATATTTTAATAAAATTCCCATGTGAAATAATGTATAATTTTTTTTTAAATTGTCTAGAATCTTTCTTTTATCAGTAAAACAAACACACATATTTCAATCAAAAACACGTGTGACCATAAAATATATACATTTTCTTAACAATCTCAAACTTTACATAAATACTGAACTATTTTTATGATATAACACATAAAATAAGTATTTCATAAATTTTTTAAAAATAACATATTTTCATTAAAGGTTTTCCATAAACACTGTAACTTATCGATAGTTTAACAAGCACATTTGAGCCATAATTAGTTTTGATATTTATTTGCACATATTTTCTTAAAAATATCGAATTTTTCTTTAACTTTATACAAACATTTACAATTTTTCTATCCCTGTCTACTATGAACCACAATCGCAAACCTTCGAAAACTCCATTGAAAACCCTTTAAAATTATACCTCATATGCTCGAAAAATCTTTACTTAAGTTTTATACACACATATTTTAACCATGAAACACACGTGTATCATAAATAACATATTGTCATTAAACCTTTTGTATGTTCAGTATCGCTGATTTAACACACACATATTTTGAGCCATAAACATGAATATCAGGGTTATTCAAATATATTGTCTTAAAAATATCGATTTTATCTGTACAATTGTTCATTGTACACACTAACATTTCTATTCATTACATATTATGGATTATATTTGTAAACCTTCGAAAAAACTATTAAAAACCATGTAAATAATCCCTCACATGCACATAAAATTGTTAATTAAATTATATACATACATACATTCATTTTTTTATTCAATATTGAAATAATTTTATAACCTTTGCATCCCATATTTTGTTGAAAATTTATTTTATTTTATATAAAAATAATAATAAAAATTAAAATAAAAAACAACTTGTAATAATAATAATAATTTTAGTAATAATAATTGTAAAAATAATAATAATAAAAATAACTTGAAATAATAAAACTAACTTTAAATAATAATAACAATAATAATAATAATAATAATAATAATAATAATGATAATAATAATAATAATAATAATAATAATAATAATATTAATAATAATAATAATAATAATAATGATAATAATAATTATAATAATATTAATATTAACTTGTAATAATAATAATAATAATAATATTAATGATAATAATAATAATAATAATAATAATAATAATAATAATAATAATAATAATAATAATATTAACAATGACCTTGAATGAGTCTTTGTTTAAATGACCTTGGAAACATATGATGAGTCACCCAATGACCTTGACCTGGTTTTAAATGACCTTGAATGAGTCATGGTCTTTGTTTCAATGACCTTGAATGAGTCATTTTCTTTGTCTTAGAAAAAATTTGTACTTTTAAAATATGTACTTTTAGACTTAGAAAAAACTTTAATCCCCCGTGGGGTATGTGGTCTAGCGGTGATATAACTGGTGGGTTACTGGGTATTATTGTTTGTTTTAATCCTACTGTGGTCGCCCAGGTAACGCCATATATAAACATTTGTTGTTACCACTCGGCACCCGTTGCTGGGCAACGTTGGAACTGTGTTCGAGTGGGTAGATCGTCCGCAAAAAGTGAGTGTTATTACTAATACTATAATTGCTCGGACGATCTCTGGGTCCAACGAGCTGTCGTTAGAAGACTTGTGCCCGCTTTAGATTATTAGGTCCCTTTTTTATCATAGGTTTTATCGTTTGGGTTAATCGGTGAACAACTAAAATTGTGATAATGATATAGAACAAGCGGTTGCATGTCGTAATGTGCATCTTAGCGTGTTGGTTGCGGGTTTTCGACACTTATCTAATATTCCTATTAAAGGTTCGTAGATACCGTTTAAATAACAAGGAGATATATAATTTTTTGATATAAACATAATTTACAAGCAACCATGTCATGTGAGTTAATTAACGTTTATTTAGTAAACGAGCGGCTCGACGTTTAGCCCGCTCCTTTCGCCCTGGCCGGTAGCTGTTCGGCGTTGGTGTTGTAGTTGGGGTTGTTGTTGGGGTTGCTATCGCCTCTCGGTAGGCTAATTGGGCAGGAGCGAAGACGAGTGGATAGGTTACAGCTGCCCCTTCTTGACAGGCCGACAGCGCAACCTCCAGCCCCTTTATTTGGGTATTTAAGCTCTGTATCAGTTGCTTTTCTTCTGCCCATCCCTTTTGGGCCGCGGTAAGCCTTTGATACAATGATCTGGCCTTCTTTGGGTCTACCCATGTGGCCTTGACTTGTTGGACCTCCTGGGCTAGTTGGATAACCTGATCGTGAAGATTTTTATTGGCTTGCCTTGCGTGGGTCAGTTCCGTTTGCAATATTTGCAAGGATTCCATTGCTGCAATAATGAACATTAAAGCTTTTATTAACTGATTTAAAATTCCCAAGCCTACGGTTAATTTAAACACAAGTTACGAAAATTATACTAAGAAATCATCAAAAAAAATTGAAACAAATCTTAAATGACAATTATTTATTTTATAAAATTGTTTATAATAAAACTAGGCGGTCGGTGCTTCATAAATCAGCGAGGTCCAGAGTCCTCGAAAAACTTCTTTATCCCTTCCTCAGGGGAGTAGTCCGGAATTATGAATATGGACCGTTTCGTATTACGGGCCGGTCTTGGGCGGGGTGGCGGCATGCACGAGTAGACATCCGCGATCCGCCCGGCCGCGATGTCGTCCTCCACGTTGGCCAAGTATTGTCTGGCCCTGACCACGTGGAAGTCGACCTGCCGTTGATGGTCCTCTAGGTGGGCTAGGAGTTCGTGGGCGTGTTCCCGAATTTCTCAAGCCGGATACTGCTCGTCATCTTGTCCGTTTGTCAACGGAGATCTCTGGTTCATCCCTAGCATCTGTCTGATGGTTTGTCTAGGCCCTCTTGGTTGGGGCTCCTCGTAGCCTCTCGCTCGCCCGATCTGGCGCCAGGCTTGCCTCCACAGGTCGGCAATGTGAGGGGACACGAACACGAAAGGTCCTGACATATCTATAATTTGATTACATTAATGAAATCTCCGACTATTTACCAAAATGGTTAAAACGCTCTTGGGATAGTCTATGAGTAATTGAAGTTTGATACAGTTGATAACCCGTCTGTCGGGTCCTCTTACTTGAAAGCTAATTTAAGGTACCTAGTTAACGTTATGGGTGTGTCCTAAGTCCCGTTTAAACTGGAATAAACTGGAGTTAACTGTTAATTGCAAGGGGTATTGGATACATTTTTATTCAAACTAATATTATTTAAAAAAAATATTTATTCAAAAAATATTTTGTTTAAAGTAGTCAATTATTTTTTGTGTCTCCTAGGCAGTGGAATTCGCTACTCCTAACTCATTTAAGATTCATCGCATTAAACACTAATAAGAAAAGGGAAAAGGAATTTTAATCCAAATAATGATTTATTAAAGGGCGTTTAAATGATATTTGTCATTCCGTTAAATTAGTCAAAAATCAACTCGTGGACATTAAAATAAGTACGCCGAATCAAACTAAATCGCAATTAGTTAAGGGATATAATATATATTAAATTAAACTAAAATCAACAATTAATTAAAAAATAACCTATTTAATCGCACCAAGTAAAAATAGATGGATGGATATCAAAATAATACTTTACGTTAAAAGTCACTTAATGGACATTAAACTAATACCTTAATTATAATCTATAATAGATGTGCGAGTATGTCATTGTCAACATAGACGTTATATAAGACCTAGGAATATCAAATGGAAGTCTACAATGTGAAGGATAGCAACTCGACGATAACCTGCACCCGCAAATTTTTATTTAATTTAAATCGAATTTATAAATATTTTTTTTTAACATCTTAATATCATTGTTTATCATCGTGAAATAGGGATAAAATTTTATCTTAGTTTTTCAATGAATGGTTTATTGTACTGTAAAATATCCGTAAAAGATTATTTTTCAAATAAAAAGGGTTTCTGAAAACCAAAAGTTAACCCAGGTATTACCTAAAAATCCTTATAAAAAAACTGTATATATATTTTGTTTCTTTTATTTAAAAGAAAATTTATAAACATGCTTACTTAATGAAATTACTATAGGGAGGATATCATGGAAGGTCCGACCAGGTTCTATTAAAAAAAATCATTGTCTGACCCTACTATACCTATTTATCTCGTCTATTATACATATCGCTTCACCAAATACCTTACTCGTTTCTTTATTTATTCATTTAATTCGTTTATGAAGGAACAATTTCGTATTATTGAGGGAATTATCAAATGAATAATCAAATTTTTCTCTACCTAATTAATTGAGCTGCCACTAAGGGAATCATTTATTTAATTTGCTACAAAAATTATTCTGTATTACTGCGGGGGTTATCAAATTAGGTTTTATTTTTTCCTAATCATTTGAAGAGAATTATTAATAAAACAGGTTAAAAGTGAACTTATCTATTCATTTTAATGCCAAGAGAATCCATTTTTTTTGGAGAATTGTTGATAACCTACCTAGGGAATTTACTTCATGAAAAGTTCATAATAAAACAAAAAATTCTTTTATTTTCCAAAACCTATCGTTAATTTAAATTGGATTCACTCGGTCGGTATTGAGCTCCCGGCTAAGACTTATATGGTTAGGAGGAAATTTGCATATAAGAATGGATTTACCGGTATCGTTGGGTCGGGGTTCCGAAGGCATAGCTTCCACTTGGAGCGTTACTGGAGCGTTTCTATTCAATCTATCCGGTTGGAAATACATTTTAAATATTCATAGATTAATAATTTACCTCGATTCGTCCATGATTTTATGATTATTGAATAGGTCTGATGGTGAGCGATTTTCCTGTCTAAGTCTGATTTTTTGGTTTTCTAATTAGTAGACTATTATCGGCAGGTTTTATGTTGGCGTGTGTATAGGCTGGGGTAGAAATTTCGTAGTCACACACACTCAGGGGAGGTTTTCAATTCGCTCTTAGTTATGATAACTGGGATTTCGGCACACTGGATATCGATTTGGCATTTCACGGAAAGATCTAGTCTTCCTTACTTCGGGTGAGTGTGCCAATGACCTTTGATTTTTAGATTTTTTAGTTTTCGCGGGGACATTTCTATTAATCAGATGGTCGATCTATCATGGAAATTAAATCTCTTCAATTACCTAGTAAGTTACGTCATATGTTTGATTGATTAATATCGTTTCAGATTTAGGGAAAGTCTATTAATTTATTTTCGTTGGAGGTAAATTTTATTTTCAGATTTAGGGAAAATCTATTAATTTATTTTTTGTTGGAAGCAAATTTTATACCATTGATTCATATCATTTCAGATTTAGGGAAAATCTATTAATTTATTTTTGTTGGAAGTAAATGTTATACCATTGATTCATATCCTTTCAGATTTAGGAAAAATCTATTAATTTTGTTGGAAACAAATCTGGTACGATTAATTGATTAATATCGTTTCAAATTTATGGGTAATCTATCTATTCATTTTATTGGAAACAAATTTCATAAGGTTGTTCTTCGTTATCATTAAATTGATTTCAGACGGATTTTAACTATTTAGTTGCAAAAATTTTTTGGATCGAACTTTTTGTTAGGTTTGAATACTATTCTTGCCATTATCATTATGTCAATTTTAGACGGATTTTAACCATTTAGCTTTAGTATCGGTAATTTTATTTTTTTGGCGGAATTTAGCTATTCGTTAGATGGATTTTTACTTGAAACAAATTTTGTTGGGTATGAATTTAGTTCTTATAATTATCGTCAGGTTAATTTTGTAGGTGTGACGTTAGCTGTTTATTCAATGTTCCTGGGAGAACCTTATCCGATTTATGTTCCCCGTACATGCCAATGAAGAGAGGGGACATAGCTTAATTCGTATTGTTATGGAAATAAATTAATTTGCGTTGTTGTGGACTTCTCTCAGTTATTTATTTAATAATTCGAAATTTTTAATCACTTTACCGGGGTTCGAAGGTTAGTTCGATAGTCTCGCATGTTCTAGGCTTGGTTTTGGGTTAATGGCAACTAATTGAGAGTTATTATCTGGTATGGGGAACTATTTCATTAGTCAGATGGACTCGGTTAGTATTCTTGTATGGGTTGTCAGTACTAATTTCAATATTCGTATTACCTTTTGGGTCTTGGTTGTCCGTACTTTTCCGATTTGGTTAGTCAATTGCTCTATTGATTATAATAATTTCAATCCTGCTTTATCGGGGTATCTCTAATTTTTACCTAATTATCATATTTTTAGGATTCTACAATTAATTATTTTATACCTTGATTTTCACATTACAAGTACTAGATAGTGCACTAATTTCGGGGGTTGAGTAAATTTAGTCTTATCGGTGTAAAGCTATTAATGGCATTTAACGTATTACTTCACGCGTCGTTTTATTATTGGTTTTCACTATAAATCCTCATATTTAATTATAGAATTCACTTTATCTATTTGGTTGTACTCGTTATATTTTGATCATAGCAACGATTTTATTTTAATTTTCCCGTCACTTTTCCCTTCATTTAGCCTTAGGCGCATTTGTGTTTATATTACAATTAATGAGTGCCCGCTAGACTACTCGGTGTGGTAATTTTGAGCAGTGTGTAGAGCAATTTAGGTCGAATTTAAAGAAAACGAGAGACGAGGAAGTAGCCAAAAGACCACTTCCTTATTTCTCCTTTCTTCTATACTGGATAATATTGACGTTCCAGCTCCTGCGTTCCGCACGCCGGACCTTCACGGACACGAATCATTGGCGATATTCCACGCACTTACACGAATTCGAATAATATGTTGATTTTACTAACTTGTGATGTGTCTTTGGCTGTGGGCCGGAAAAATTTCGACAATTAAAATTATAAAGAGAATGAGTTTAGGTATTATAAATAATTTATTAATATTAAAAATAATATAACAAGTACTTGATCCAAACATATCGAAATAAAAATACTACTCTCCCCACGCCGACATCCAAGCAGAGCTCTATTGAGGTTGCGAAGATGTAACGTGGAAAGAGAGTTTCAAATAAAACTCACACTTACATCAAATAAATTGATTCGAGTTTGAAAATCTGAAAAACGATTAAAATTGTGTAAAAATGAATCGGTATATATACCTATTTTTTGGCCCTAACCTTGCATGTTCTTTTTGATGTAGTAAAACAAAATTCGACCTTGGAATTTTCTAGTGTATTTTAATATTATTTTAATTATTTTGCAATTTTATTTGATAATTTTTCTTTTAAAATTTTTATTGAATTATTTCTAATTCAAATTCTTTGAATTTTATTTCATTTTCATGAAATTTCACACTTTTGTTAAATTATCAAATTTCGGTCGAATTTGTTAGGTTTTCGTGTTATGTTTATATTTATATCGTGCGGATCTTGTTGCCTTTTGTTATTATTTTAATTTATTTTTATGTTTATAATTTTATATGTAATTATCTTCTTTCTCATATTTTGATAGGGTTTAATTGGTCTATTAATAGGTTTGAACTTAAATCTGCATGTTATATTTGCATGTGTGTTACCGATTCATTTAAACATTTACAAGGCCGTTTGTGTTCTGGCCCAACATAACTATCTACTACCAACGTTGCCTAGCAACGGGTAACAAGAAGGCAGAATAAGAAAATTGTATACCTGGGTTACCCAACATCAGAAGGTAGTAACCCATCAATATATGGCCAGAACACGAACAGCCTTGAAAATTGTTTAAATGTATCGGTTATATAGCACGAAAACCCAGCACCAAGATAACTTAAAATACAATATACAACATCAACCAAACACCCTAGAATTTGAGAAAATATAAATAAATATAAAATAAAAAACACAAAAGAAAAATAAAATAAATACAAAATGCATCAAGAACCGCACGAAATTTACATAAAAAATAACATAATAACAAGAAAATTTGACCAAAAAACGACCATTTATATAAAAGTAGAAAATTAATGAATAAAACTGAATTAAAATAAAATATTTTTGGTTGGAAAAATTCAATTAAAAATTTAAGAAATAAATTGTCAATTTAAATTAAGAAAATAACAAAAATTAGATTTAGATAGCACAATTAATCTCAAGGTCAAATTTTGTTTTATTGCAATAAAGATAACACGCAAGGTTAGGGTCAAATTGTAGGTATATATACTGATGTGTGTTGACAAATTTTTAGTCTTATTTTTTAGAAAAAATTTCAACCTAAATTGAGTTGGTGTGTGTAAAAAGCTGAGAGTCGTGCATTCAGACAACTAACACTGGTAAGTGTTTTATATGAACAAGACAACTCTCAGCTAGTGTACGAGTATTGATTTACGTGATTACTGTCATATGAATTTATGAATAGTTCACGATAATTTTATGAATTATGAATTGCCAATTTACTATGTTTTTCCGAATGAATTTCTGATGGACGATGTAATATGTGGAATAAATATTTACAACCAACAACTTTTGTGCATCGAAGCTTTTATCCAATTTAAATGGTATGATTTATTTTCGGGCCCACAGCCAGTACATATTGCAAGCCAATAAAATCAGACACACTATCGAAATGTGTAAGTGCGGTTTCTCCACCTATAGTTCGTGCCCGTGAATGCCTAGTCGTGAGTAACGATGGGTAGGAACGTGAAATCATGGAAATAAATAGCGAAAGAAGATAGCTCGAGAGTGGGTATTTTGGCTCAACTTTCTTGCACTCAATTTCGATAAATTCGACATTTTCAAACAACATTCGGCTCAAATCACTAACACCAAGTAGTCCAATGGGCACTCATTAAATACAATGTGAACACAAATAGATCATAAGGACTAAAGGGGAAAGGCAAGCGGGGAAATCGCGAAATCGTTGAAACAGGTTTAATGAGTAGCCATCAGAAAAATATTAATCCGAACGACCAAAATCATGAAAAAGGAATAATTAGAGTAATATTTAACAACTAAATAAATTGTTTCGAGTTGAGATGGAAAATATGGGCGAAACGCTGCGCAAACTTTCCGAAATATTTAAAATACTTTATCAAAAATTGTAAAGTAAATATTAAGTGGGACTCAATTGTTTGTATAATTAAAATATTCTGATAAAACTGAGAAATAAGGACGGATCCCAACAAAAAATTGAATATTAATAATGATAATAGTAAGGATAATGGTAATTAAAATAATAACAGTAATAATGATAATAACAGTAAAAATAATAATAATAATAATAATAATAATAATAATAATAATAATAATAATAATAATAATAATAACAACAATAATAATAATAATAATAATAATAATAATAATAACAATAATAATAACAAAAACAATAATAATAATAATAATAATAATAATAATAATAATAATAATAATAATAATAATAATAATAATAATAATAATAATAATAATAATAATAACAATAATAATGATAATGGTAGTAATAAAAATAATAAATATAGTAATAGCAGTAACAATTGATAAGGATAAAACATATAATATTAACGATGATAATGCTACTAATAATAATAAGGAACATATTAGTTATAATAGAAATGAGGGTAAGAGAGATACTGTGAGGATATTTAACATTACGAATGGTGTACAGGCCATAGTAAAATCAATAATATGAACAACGACAAGGAGGATTATGGGAATGGACATAATAATAAATGATATAACAGTATATATTAACGTTTGAAGGCGATTGGAGAATAATGGGACCTTGACATCAAAATCGAGCACAAGCCTTCTATCAGCATGTCGTTGGAGCTGTCGGGCTTAGAGCCACCATTTAAACAAAATAAAGAAATAAAAATTTAAGGTTAAAGAGCGGAATTAATGAAAGGAATCACTGCACATAAACATGCACCGCACCAAGATATTAAAAATCAATAAATAACATAATAATTAAAACAAAATAAAAACATAACAAAAATTAAATAAAACAAATAATTAATTAAAATTCGAAAATGCCTACAGAAGCAAAAAAGAAAACATAAAGAAATAAAATAAACTGCCAAAACCTTGCAAAATAAGGTTTAGAAAAAACACAGGCAGAAGAGGCGACCAGAAAACAAAATATTGGGGCTTAAAAACAATATTGTAAGAAAATAATAATAAAAATAAAATCTAACAATAAAATATTAATAAATCAAAAAATAAAGAAAAATATGTAAAAATTTAGAAAAATATTTTAAAATAAATAAAATAATTAAAAAGCCCTAAAAATGGCGAAAAATCGCCCATTGGTCGCACACATGCACGAAAATACTATAAATACAGTGATGAATTTCATTAATTTTAATCTTATGCTTTACTGATAATTTTCAAATTTGAAACCTGAAAAACTTCGAATTACTTAGAGTAAGGAATTGTTGCTATATAATATGTTTGTAAATTTTATAATAATTATAACACTTTCGCTGTAAATGCTTCATTTCATTTTTCATAAATATACTCTACTTATAATGTTCGGACCCTTTAAAATATTATATGTACGTATCGAAATAGATTTGGTTCATGGGACCGACCGTGTGCCGGCTAGTGGGTGAAAACCCTTAGTTGTGCTCGTGGGTCATGCCTCGTGAACCCCTTGGCAGTTCGCAGTCGGTTCCGGCTTTGTGCACGGGACCGCTACGCAGGGCGCCATTGTACACTCGGGGCGGCTGCTGAAAATGTGGCCGGAACGAGTAGTCAAAACTTTGGGAAGAGCGAAAAGTCTGAGTTAGAGGGAAATTAGGCCAGACCATGCACTGGTCAAAGTGATTTTCAATATTCCGAACAGAATAATAAAAAAGGGTACAACTAGGTAGCACGGATAGGACTTAGAAAAGGAAATTTTTATTTGTTTTTTATGCAAGCGAATTACAAATTTACCACATATTTGGCCAAATTTAAATGATAACGGCAAATTGTTATTAATGAATTACCTTACTGAGATGCTCCACGGGCGAATCGCACGAGTAATCGCGTTTTAATTGTCGTATTCCCTCTGAAAACACAATTTTAGAGGACGCCATGAGATCGAAACGACGCTGAACCAACCAGTTTTCTTTTCTTGTAACATTATATATCCGCTAATAACTGGAAATAGATGACGGCCGGTTAACGGTTAATAAATCCATAAGACGTAGAATAAGTGTTTTGAGACGATGGGTTGCGACGAGGGATCAAATACACGAAAGTATAATATCTCAGTCATGAATCAATACACAATAGTTGGATAAAAATATCTGATCATATCTAACGGTGCATAATTACGGTAGGCGGTATCAAATTTCTCAAAGAATCGATAAAATTGACATTGTGAAACCAAATAACAATAAAACTATTTTTTGATTGTGTTATTAATAAGATTCACCGATCCATGACGATAGAACGGTTCGTAGAACATAGGGAAAAGGTACTACTACATCGATCGTACCTATAACGCGTGGCACGACTCAGAATGTAAACTACCCACTTACCCTTCCACCAAAATACCCGTCCGAGTCGACGTTTAAACATCAGGGTAATAATGACCGTGAACATGCATATTTCCGTGCGAAGGTTTTGATGGTGGTTATTCCGAAATTAATAACGATTAACTCGCCAAATGAATCACACGTATATAGGAAATAAGGGTACACGAGAGAGAGTCGTCCTGATTATCACCGATGTTCCATTTTTTTTTGTCGCGCGAATTTTCCTTCAAAATTTCCCTTTTAAAACTTTGTTTTTAGTTTTCTTTTGTATTCATTTTATTTTCTTATCTTGCCATTTAAATGTATTACTTCCTTTTCCAATAGCATGCCAATCACCGAGAACACGAGCCCTTCGATGAGGATTCATCGCCTGCCTACGTCAATTGTGGCGATTCGCCACAAATACGAAGACCTGAAAATGCAACATAGAGACCTGCAATTGAAACATGAGAGAGTGAAAGGAACCTGGGCTCCACCAGAAGTCGTCAGGGAGCTCAGGCAGAAGATTGCCCGTCTTACTCAGGCGCGCGACGAACTAGTCGTCGAGTCGCGCGCCCAGAGACTGTTGATTCGTGAGCAAGCGACAGCCCTGCATCAGGCCTACACCGAAACGGAGCTCCGAATAAAGGTCCCGGGGAGTGTTCGGGCTGAGCAAATCGATATCTTCCCTGCTCATCACCTCCCCAGTGCCGAGGACCAAGCTCCTACAGCAGTGAATACTCTGATCTCGAGTACGAGTGCCCCCCAATCATCATCTATTGGGACTACCGAAAACGGGGCCAACTCAAATGTCCCTACGGCCCGCCGTCGGCCGAATCGAAATAAGCGACGTCGAGATCGTCGCAGACAAGAAGAGGCCCGTCTCCGGAGAACTCAATCGACGGAAGGGGTGGGCCATTTGGAGGATCTGCCACCCCCTTACCAAGAGTTCGAAAACTCGGGGATGGACCCCGATATCCGATATGCTCCGCGAATATTATTCTCCTCTCCCCCAGCTTCCATACATATTAACCTGGTGGATGAGGATAATGAAGCCCCCTCGTTGATGCAGGCGTTAAGCGACCTCGAGTTGGACTTCGATGAGATCGCTGTTCTCACGGGAACGGTCCCAAACATTGGCCCCCGTGGCGAAATATCTGGACCATCTTCGCGGAGAGACGAGGATCCTCGAGGCCATCCTCCATCGTACCGACCGCCTAAACGGAGACGCCCCCGACGGATATGGACGCGGAAGAAGACTGAACCGCCGAAAAAATCCCAAGTTTACTTGCACTATAAGTTGCTCGTATGTTGACAAAGGCGCGAACTGTTCATTTTTCACTTTGCTTCATTTTTTTTTTGTTTTTTGATTTAAAGTTGTTTTGGTTTTAATAAATGTTGTTGAATTCATGTTTCTCCTTATTAGGCGAAAGCAGGACCATCGGGGATGAGAATTACGGACGCGCGGGGTTGCGAGGACGATGGTTTTCCATGATTTCCACTTCAGAGGTGAACGTAATATCAGGGAATAAAGGGTTTTTACTGCGTTTTAAGGGAGAGCGTAAGTCCTTCTATCGGCAGCTACGAACCGGGAAAAACGAAGGTCCTTCGAGGAGTAGTGCTAGTAGTAGCGCTCACCTGCTCGAATGACATTCGGCTATTATGCACAATTCCAACGTGATCTAAATCACGGGTGCATAATGGTAACTAAAATTGTGTGGCGTAAGGAGGAGTTACCCCTAGGGATTAAAAGAGCAGGAAGCTAAGGTACCTCAAGCATTTCGTAATTAACACTCCCCTACGACCAACAGAGCCATGAATCGTTCGGTCAATTATAAAATTAGCAATAACGCTCACTTTTTGTGGACGATCCACCCACTCGAACACAGTTCCAACGCTGCTTAGCAACGGGTGCCAAGTGGTAATCGAAAAATATTTGTATAGGGTTGTCTGAGTAACAACCATATAGTCGCAAAAATTTCACCACCCAGAAGCCCACCAAATTAAAATATATGTAATTCAATGCATTAAAATAATTTAATATTTTTTTGGTTTGAGTAGAGTCGTCTGACCAATTGATTTAATCATGCTTAACACAGTAGCATTGTAGAGTGTGAGCGTCCGTAAATATAATAAATAAATTAGTTTTGTTTTAATTATCATGTATAAAACTTTTTTATTTTTGGTGGGTTACAGGGTTTCAGATCTTGCTTATCCTTCTAGTTGCCCTCGTAACGCCATACAAAATGATGCTAATCGCCACTTGGCACCCGTTGCTAAGCAACGTTGGTAATGTGTTCAAGTGGTGGATTGCCCGCAAAAATTGAGTACCATTGGCTAGTTCTATAGTTGCTCGGACAATCCTCGGGTTCACGAGCTGTCGATAGAAGACCTATGCTCGCTTTGTTCTGTCCCTCGTAACTATTCAGGGTTAGGTTTTATTAGACTGTGGAACGAATTGGCGGGGTGATGAGAATGTTTAGGGCAATGTCGGCATACGATTATGTTAAAATAACAACTCAACTAAGGTTAAAACTATTCTATTCGATCTAAACACATGTGTAACATTCACTACTTGATGTTTTGGAGTTGTGTGGCGCGACGTCGGGCACGTTCCTTACGTCCCGGTCGACGATTGTTGGTTGGAGTGATGGGTTGTTCTGCTGGCTTGGTGGATGTCTGCGGCATTTGGGTTGGGGCGAAGATGAGCGGGTAAGTTACCGCTTCACCTTCCCGGCATACCGCTAGGGCGACTTCGAGTCCCCGAATCTGCGTGCGCAGGCTCTGGTTGAGCTGCCGCTCTTCTCCCCAGCCTTTCTGGGCCGCTGTGAGTCGGTGGTAGATCGTTTTCGTCTTTGCGGGATCCGTCCATGTTGCTTTCATTTGTTGCATTTCGTGAGTTAATTGGATGATCTGGGCGAGTAATTCCGCGTTGGCCTGTCTCGCGTGGTCCAATTCCTTCTGTAAGATTCGTAAGGACGACATCGCTGTAATTAAACAGATTATTTCATTTTATTCTTGATTAAGTTAAATAGTCACTCATCCCATTAAACCAAATCATGCATAACTCTAATTATAAGAAGGAAATAACACACAAATTGCTAATATTTTGAATCAACCAATACATAAAACTATCATTGTTAAGTCACTCTTCGGGACAGTATCGCTTCAGGCTTCGTTTGAGAGCCTCCACTGTGTAGGGTCTTCGGATATCTCGTACTGGGCGAGGTGGATAGGCGACGGCAATCCGCCCGGCGAGGATGTCTTCCACCACGTTTGCAAGGTACATCCTCGCCTTAACCACCTGCAAATCTACTTGCTCCTGCACCCTTTCCCATTGGGTGAGGAGGTTCTGTGCGTTTGTATAGGTCTCTGCCGCTGGGTATTGCTGTTCTGAGAGACCGCAGGGCTCCTTCTCTAAGCCTAATATCTTCCAGGCAGTCGGATACGGCCATTGTTGATGTATCGGATCGGATGACCTCGTGGTTGGTTGAACTATTGACTGACGCTGCTTTCCTACTCTTCGACTGATGCTTTGTTCGTGTGACATGTCTAAAATGCTTTATTATTATCTCCATTAACTTCACCATGTTAAATTGTTAAACAAATAGGGCCTATGTCACTGTTGAGTGTGTCATCTGATTTAATCTTATTGAGTTCTAGTGGCTTTCTAATTGGTTGGACTTCTTTCGCAACGGGCAGCCTATGCTGGTGAAGTTAAATTTACACGGGTGGTAAGCCTATTGATCAACTTGTTTTATTTAATGATGTTAAGAACTTGCCGAGTTGATTTTTAAGGGTAGCGGCTATATTGATGGGGATAGCGTCGAATGCAAGTGGGGATTTTAAGGATATTTTACCTGCATTATATCTTATTTTGTTTGTTCATTTATTTTTCCATTTTTAGGCTTTCTATAAAATTTGTCGTTTGATCGAACAACTCTTATCACTATATCTTAATACAGGTTTATGGAATTTTTAAATCTAATATTGACGTTAATTTCATTTAACAATGCTATAATTAGGAGATCGTTGGAAGGCGAGAGCGGATGTCGAATCGCTGAAGCGTCGACGTGTGTTTGGCGTTTTCGCGTAACTTCCGGCGGATCTTGTGGCTTAAACGGTTGACAGGAAGTGAGACTATTTAGTGACATCCGCTGATTTATAACATTTCATTTTCAGGATTATCGATTTACAGATTAGTCTGAACTTATTTGGGTAAGCTATTATGCAGATTGATATGAACATATTTTATCATCAATTCTTTAGGGGAAAACTAGGTATCTCGATTGGAGCTCTCAAGTAGATGGAATTTTTATGCCGTCGCAATGTTTTCGTTTTATGGAATTTATGTATTCGACATTTTCTTGTGAGTTAACTATTTTGTAATATTGAAATAAAACTTTTCCTCATTCTAAACGTTTTATTAATCTGATTTAAACTATCGTTTTAATTTAACCTCTGAATTCGGTTCATTTTCCTTTAAGAAGATTTTGTTTTAAACCTATAAATTATGCTAGTTTGGATTAAAGGACAGTTTTAGTAATATTTTTGGTTGTTATTTTACACTACTCGGTTCTCTCATATGTTCACTTCGATTATTTTAGTCGACCCTTTATTTTGACTCTATCAACCTACTGTAATATTAACATCATGCTATTAAATCCGTGAATTTAATTCTACTTTATTCTTATTTAAGATTTATTTAATCTCTACTAATGAAACTATTTTACCTTCGTCCTAATTATTTAGTTATAATCGCTGAACACCTCAATCTAAACTACATCGTTCTTTAGTTTAGTTATTATTAAACAAGTAATCTTATATTGGCTAATCAACAAATTATTTCATTAAAACTTTATTTTTAATCCATAATTTACGTTAGATTTGGTCGTCTAAATTGAGTGAATTTAACAAATAAAGTAGGTATTTTTACGTAAAATTTCTTAAGTTTAATGAAAATGAAACAAATTCAGTTTGCTCAACTAGTTATGTACCTTTAGTCAACAATTAAAAATCTAATTTAACTGAGTAGATGAGTTATTTATCTATGAAATTTTCTAGTATAATATTAATGATTCGCTTATTACACATTATCGATTTTAGTTAGTTATATCAACGATTTAATTTATTTTATTCCCGTACCTTTTTCCCTTTAATAGGCCTTAGGCGCATTTTGTGTTCATATTATATTTATTGAGTGCCCACTGGACTACTCGGTGTGGTGATTTTAAGCCGTATGTAATATGATTTTAGGTCGATTTTACAGAACTGAGAAACGAGGAAGCAGCCAGAGACTTCTTCCTTATTCCTCGATTCAACTATAGGGATGAATATTGACGTTACGACCGCTGCGTTGCGCACGCTGAGTCTTCACGGGTACATATCATTGGCGGTTTTCCACGCACTTACATGCATCTGTACTATGTAGATTTTACTATCTTGCGTGATGTGTCGGCTGTGGGCCGGAAAAATTTCGACATTTTAATTTATAAAAACATATAAAATAATTTATGTAAATAATATTTATTAATTATAAAACAAAAATAACAGGTTACCATTCCAATTCATAAAAGGTCATAAATTCATGTATCATACAATAAAACCAAAAATACCTCTCTCCCCACGCCGACGTCCCAGCAGAGCTCTATAGAGATGCAAAGAACGGGGCGTGGAAAGAGGGTTCCAATATTAATGATCCTCACCTAAAAATTCTGAAAGCAAAATTTCTAAATAGAATTGAACAATTTCACAATAGTTTTTAAACTAGTTACAATGGTTTTCAAAAATGGTTTTTAATCAGTTTGAAAAATGGTTTAATTTAATGTGAAAATGGATCAGTATATATACCTAATCTTCTGGTGTGTGAAATTTGATGTAGTAAAACAAAATTCGACCTTGTTATTTTCTAGCAAATTCTATTATTTATTTTTATTATTTTTTGATTTATTTTTATAATTTTTTATTTAGAATTTTTATTGAATTATTGCTAATTCAAATTTTTCAATTTAAATTTCACTTTAATGAACTTTAATTGATTTTTTCAATTTCGTCGAATTTGTTGTGTTTTCTTGTTGTATTTGTGTAGGTATCGTGCGGGTCTTGGTGCATTTTGTTAATATTTTAATTTATTTTTATGTTTATTATTTTATATTTAATTCTTTTATTTCTCAGATTTTATATGGTTTACTTGATGTTTCAGTGGGTTTATTTAAATTGTGTGTTATTTTTGCGTGTGTGTTTCTGATCCATTTAAACATTTTTTCAAGGCCGTTTACGTTCTGGCCCAACATTTTTAAATTTTGTAAAAAATACATCGGAAACTTTTTTTAAGGCGTCTTATAATTCACAAGATTCTACTGGATTAAGGAAAATTACAGTAGTAAAAGATTGCAACTTTTTAAAATTAATTAGAATTTATTTATTAAAAATTAGACTTGAATCATTTATATATTTATATTTGATGTTTATTAAATATAAAATATTGATTATTTTAAATAGATGGAATTTTTACTTTAGAAAAGAATTGTTAAATAAAGATTTGTTTAAATTTTAAAGTTATTAAAATAATTTTTTGAATTTTATAAAATGAAATCCCAAAAAATTAATATTAAAAATAATAAATTCAACAACAGTAAACGATCTTCATTTCAGAAAAATTTTAAAAAAAAAGCTGAAAGTATTAATTATTCTGAATTTTTACATACTGGAAACTATGTTGATTACTATAAAAGAAGAAATAATGACGATCGGGTAAATTTTTTCGAATCAAAATACTTTACTAATAGTTTAGTTTGTGATTATGGTTGCCACAATGGTGACTTTAGTTTTAGTTTATTTGAAAAGTTTCATGAAAGTATTAAGAAATTCGATGGAATTGATGTTCAATTTGAGTGTATTAAAAATGCTCAAAAATCACTTGTTAACAAAATTCAATATCAACAGAATGAAAATTTGTCATTTATTGATTATAATAAAATATATTTTCAAGTTGGAAATTGGATTGATAACATTACTGATTCGGAAAATATCTTGTTGGGGCAATACAATGTGATACTAGTTTTAAGTGTAACTAAATGGATTCATTTATACCACGGCGATAAGGGATTGCGAATATTTTTTCAAAGAGCATTTAATCGTTTGGTTTCTGGTGGCTATTTATTTCTTGAACCACAAGGAAAACAATCATATTTAAAAACAGTTAATGAATTCGGTGGCTTTATAGAAGAATCTTTTAAATCACTGACTATTTCTCCAGATGACATGAAACTATTATTGTTGCAAATCGGATTTAAATTTGTTAAAGTTCTAAAGGAAAAGAAAAATGGACAAGCATTTAATCGTGAAATTTTGTTGTTTACAAAAGGAGATCAGATTTTAAATGAAGAACAATTTTTCGCCAATAAATGATGTTATGCAACTAATTTGTTGTATATAAATTTTTATGAAAATGTTCAAATTCTATAAAATATAATTTGATTCAAAATTTCAATTTTTGAAAAATTATGCAAGTTGTTTTTTCCATTATTCAATTATGAATATCGAGAATTTGTGATAAATAATTCTATTATAAATTTAATATATTTGGCTTTAAAATATTACTGATATATTATAATAATAAATGTTTATTGTGATTGGTTGTTTTACGATTGGTTAATGCAACGACCCAATTGTGATAAAAATTAGGAAAAATTTGTTTTTATGAATTTTGTATTTTACATTATTATATTATGTTTTGGATTTTATTATTCTTTGTACATATGCTGCCGATATGTTTGAATGGTTACTATTTACAGTTCATTAAAAATATAATATTTGGCAATATGTTAAAAATTCAAATTGTTCGTAATTTAAAAGAATATTTCAAAGTTTAATTCATCTGAAACGATAATTTTAGAATTTTGTGTATAATGTGCATTGAGGATTAATTGTAATTTTTTGTTTATGCGAAGTCGATCAATCTTCGTCAGAGGCGTAACTAGGGTATGGCACGCGCCAACTGAAGGGTGCGCGAAAAAGTGCCTAACATATAAATACGCAAATGAAAATAAAAAATATTTTTATAGATATAAATTTATTGCTGGCAATCGCGGTTTCTATTACCAGTTGCGAAAGATCATTTAGCAAATTAAAATTGATACTTTCATATTTGAGAGCTTCGATGGGCCAAAGTCAATTATGTGATCTTGCTTTACTTAGCATGGAATGAGAAATGACCGAAGAAATTGACTTTGAAAATATAATTAAACAATTTGCTCCAGCTAAAGCAAGAAAGATGAATTTGTAATAAAGTGTTAATAGATTTAACTTGTGTGATTTTTTTTACCAAATTCTGAACTAGTTATTTAAAGTAAAACGTAAGTAACCTATCGTCGGTGAGGGGTGCAAGATCGGTGTTTGTCATAGGCATCATTTACCTTAGGTACGCATCTGCTCTTCGTGTACCTTTTATATATCAAATAACCAAAACCCAAAATAGAATACATTTAGTGATTTTAATCACAAAATTTACAATTCCATCACGAACCTAAAGGAAGATGTCCCAATGAAAAATCGCCTTGTCTGGCAGTTTAATTTAAATTTATTTATTTTTGGTTTCTGACCTTGTCTAGGTTCTCAATGTCACAAATCTCTTTTCGTAGTTTTCTTCGACCAATTGACAATTCAACTTCAGCTCTCTTTATTGCGTCTCTTTGAAATCATTTTAATTGCTGGTACACAGTTTTCCTGGAATAAATTCGAAGTTATCTAACTTTAAAATTTTGTTAATTGTTTTTGAACATCCGATTTATGCTCTAGAGCAGAGCTTCTAGAACTTTTGTAATTTACGACCCCATTTATGATTGCGAGTTTCTTGACGACCCCATACAAATATAAAAGAAAAATAAATTTATATTTTTTTAAAATTCCTATAACATATTCTAATTCATAGTAAATGTTATTCAAGTTATTGCAATACTCTTAATAGAAATGCAGGTACAAACAATCTTTCCGAACTAGGAGATTTTATGATATATTTATCTACGATAATTGTTATTTTATTTTTATAACAATAATTTTACAAGTTAAAAAACATTTTCTGTTAAATTGTATTTTTATCTCTCGCGACCCCAAATGGGGTCGCGACCCATGGTTTAAGAAGCCCTGCTCTAGAGGTAGTTTATCTAGAAAATTTTAATTGTTTTATTTATTACTCGGGCTCTCTATACAACTTGGGTCTTTACATGCTTCGGATTTTTTTTTACCTCTCGGGTTTCCTTTTGGTTCGGGCCTCCCATTAGCTCGGGTTTTCTAATAGGGATTAATTAATTTTAATTAGTTTGTTTTCGTCTATAACTTTCCCTTGGGACCCCTCATCTAATTTTATCTAAGTTAATCTTTCGATTTGCCATTCCCTGATCAATATTAATTTTCAAATTTAATTAAGTTTTGTACTTAAATTATTTTTAGTTCACTTATTTTATTTCAACCCAAACAATCCAATTAAAACACGATTTATCCCATGAGAGTTTCTGACGTTGCTCTACACCAAACTGTACATTCACTATATCAGGATGACGAATATTATCGACTATAAATAAAAATTATTTTTATAAAATGAAAATACATGCGTGTCTTGTTTTATCCAGAAATTATAAATACAGTAAAAATTTATTTGCGTTCAAGAATTAACTATCCCAGCTTTATATATAATGTTGGTCGAAACATAGGACCTTGGGAATTTGTTTGAATATATCGGTTATTAATCACATTATTATTAACACATTAGACCAATAAGACATGATAAAATTTTACAAAAACACAAAATAAATATAGAATGAAATAAATTAATACATAAAATGCATCAAGTTCAGCAATAAATTTATATAAAAATAACACCATAACAGAAAATTTGACTAAAATTGGCAATTTGTAAAATCCAATAAATGAATGAAATAATTAAAAAATAAGATATTTTGAATTTGAAAAATTTCAATTTATAATTAAAATATAAATTTGCAGAGCCAAATAAAAATAAAGAAAAATAAGATTTATTAAATGCCAAATAATAGCTAGGTAAAATTTGGTCTTATCACATTCATTGAAGCACGTAAGGCTAGGATCAAATTATTGGAATATAAATTTACAGAATTTTCTAACACAATATTTTTAGAACTTTTCTAGGATTTTCTAAAAAATATTTTCTATTAGAGTTTCCGAACGGGAAAATTTGGTTTCGATTATGTTTTGCAAGATAATCGAATTTCGGTCAAATCAATTCAACCCTTGTTGTATGATTTTGCACCATATGCCACATTGAATGTTGTATCTATACTGATTTATCTTTAATATTATACTGATTTATCAAATACATCGATTGTTCCGGACCACAGCCGGCAAATAAATGGGATCTACCAAGAAAACTTTAAGAAAACAAAATATTGCTTTATTGAGTCACTGTGTGATCATTCGTATTAAGACAAACAAGTTATGCAAACTCCAATTCATACTATAGCAATGACGAAGAACTTGAGCGGAAGCCTTGCTGCCAGTTGTTTTTCTTGTCATCGAAAAATCGAGTAAAAATTTATCACACAATCGGCTTAAAAATCATAACATCGGGAGGCTCGGTGAGCACCCATTAATCTGTAACATCGACATAAATAGTTCCTAAGATCAAAGAAAACGAAAGAGTAACAGTGAAATAGCGAAATCATTGTAACAGTTAAAACTAATAGCGTTCGAAAAAAGATTAATCCGAACGACCAAAATCAAATAAGATGAGTAATTTAGATAAATTGTTTCGTTCTAAGATGTAAAATAACGGCGGATATTTGCGCAAATTTTCCGAAATAAGTAAAACACTTCATCAAATCTGAGAAATAAGGACTGAGCTCTAATGCAAAACTTTATTTGTCGACATTTCAAAGCAAATGAGCATTTTTAAATAATAAAAACCAAAATACTTATAAATGCCTGATTGTAATTTAATAAATTTTAAAATGATAACAAAATTCTTCCCGTAATTATTTTAAAATGTCATTAAAATTTTAATGAAAAAATTCAATTATTTTTTTAAAAAATAATGCCTTTGACCAAAAGAATCAACATCTATTGAAAAAAATTTAAAATATTAATTAACAAATATTTAAAACTAAGAATTTCGAATCAAAATCCTTAGAATCATAAATTTACAATAATATTTAACGTTTAAATATAATTTTTTTATATTTTTATTTGATTAACAATTAAGAATTCTGAACTTGAAATTATTTGAGTAATGAAAATTTTTTTCAATTAATGAATATTGAGTATAAAAATTAAATGAAATGTATACAAAGTTAAGCACTATTAAAAAATATTTTTCAGACTTTTTTTACCTTAATTAAATCATAGCAAACCCAAGAAAGTCTCCATTTCATGTAAAGGAACAAACTAGTCATTTTCACCTTGGCCACAAGCTTCTGCTTCTGTACACTATTTGCTTCGTAGTCATAGCACTTTGGACATTAATCTTTGGATCCAATGACCTTATCAGGAATGCTTCACATATCACGCGTTCCCAATAATTATTAAAACTTTTCAACAAAATTCTAATATCAGACATTCCTATTTCACTTTTACAGCCTCTATTGTGCTCACTAATATTGGTCAAAACCCTTCAATCGACAATGCTCTAGAACTCGAGTACAGAGATGACAGGAAGTCTCTCCAATGTATATGGCATTAAACCCATTACATGTAAATTGATATATTATTTTTAAATAGGAGTTTAGAACTACTTTCAAATATTATATTAGTTAGCATATTTAAATTATCTTGTGTTTAAATAATTGGTTATTTAACACTTTTATGAAATAAATCTTGATGGTATTTATATAAATATATATTTTCGTGACCTACATAACATTTGGATTCGACCTAGATATTTTCAAGAGGGGGGTACTGTGCTGAAAGTGACATGTGCTGGAGGCGACATATCCTACTACTATCAAAGTATCATAGTCTTGTATAGAACTCTTGTAATTTTTAAATAATACATTTTGTTAATTTTCTTATCAATGAATAATTTGTAAAAGCGATTTCTTCTATGTGATTTTCGAACAATACTTAAATCATAAATTAATACAAATAATTATTAATATTTATATAATAGATTTAAGTATAGATTTTTACGAGTATTGTGTTAAGATTCATAGCCAATTTTTTGGATCTTAACATAAAGATGCACGTTTTTGTAACTAACTTATTGAATAAAACATAACCAGCTTTGTTAATAATTAAAATTTAAAAAGCTACCGGTTTTCTTCGAAAATAAGACCCCCTGCAAATAGGACCATAATCTTATTTTCGATTTTTAGGAAATTATTTCTAGGTATTCTTTAGTTTAAACATTTTTATTCAAATTACCTTCTTTGTTTTCGTGCAGAGAAAATTTTATTAATGGAAATTAAGTTATTTAAATAAAATGCATTAAAATTGATTCGTATTTATTTATATTTTACAGGTACATCATTTTTTTAAAAACTATTTAAGACTTATTAATTTTTTAGAAATTATATTTAAATCCCATGCATAGAAAGTCATATAGCAGAAAAGAAGTAAATCAACAACCTTCAGAATGGGATTTGGGAGAACAGCATTTTTTCCTGAGCTAGAAGAAAAGCTCAAGATTTTGTTAACTACAGAGCGTAAGGCAAATAAACGCCTAGTTACTTACAATACCCTTATTTTCAAAAACATTTTTCGTTAGTAAAATCTGGTTTTCTTCGACTATAAGACCTGGTCTTATTTTTGGAGAAAACCGGTATATCTGCCACCTTGTTTTGAAAATCATTGATGAAATTTTAATTAATGAATTGATACTAAATCTTTATTCCAGTAAAATTATCAACTAACTTATTGAATAAAACATTTCCAACTTTGTTAATAATTAAAATTTATTTTAAAACTAAATATTGTTTTACATCTTTTCGGAATACGAATCTTTTATTCGTCGGTAAGACATTGGCACATGTTTCAATTGGTGGGTTACTGGATACTATTGTTTGTTTATATCTTACTGTGGTTACCCAGGTAACGTCATATAAATATTTCCTTACTGCCACTCGGCACCCGTTGCTAAGCAACGTTGGAACTGTGTTCGAGTGGGTAGATCGTCCGCAAAAAGTGAGCATTATTACTAATGCTGTAATTGCCCGAACGATCTCTGGGTTCAACGAGCTGTCGTTAGAAGACTTGTGCTCGATTTAGATTATTAGGTCCCCTTTGTGTCGTAGATTTTATCGTTTGAGTTCATCATCAAACAAAAAAAAATTCGAAAATTATATATTAAAAATAAAACAAGCGGCTACATATCGTAATGGTGCATTTTAGTGTGTTAGTTGCAGGTTTTTCAATATTCGAGCGACTCGGTGTTTTGCCCGCTCCTTTCGTCCAGGACGATAACTGTTCGTTGTTGGTGTCGTTTTTGGAGTTGTTACCGTCTCTCGATAGGCTAATTGGGCAGGAGCAAAGACGAGGGGATAAGTTACAGCTGCCCCTTTTTGACAGGCAGATAGTGCAACCTCCAGTCCCCTTATTTGTGTTTTTAGGCTTTGGGTCAGTTGTTTTTCTTCTGCCCATCCCTTTTGGGCTGCTGTAAGCCTTTGATACATTAACTTGGCCTTCTTAGGGTCCATCCACGAGGCTTTAGTCTCTTGAATCTCCTTTGACATTTGGATCAGTTGGGTGTAGAAATCCTTGTTGAGCTTGCGAGAATGTTCTAGTTCCCTTTGTAGAATTTTCAGTGATCCCATCTCTGCAAAACAATGACATTAACTTTGAATCCGCAAATCGTAAATTATTTAAATGTTCATCCAAATCGTTATGATATTAAATTATACAACAAAATTCACAAACACAAAAAAAAACAAAACGGCTAATTATTTATTAACAATGACTTTTAGTCTCATTAGGGTCACTATAAAGTTTCCATGTTGTGTTTACTAGCGGAAATCGGGGTTTTGAGGTTGCCCCTCCACATTCTCGTCCGTGGTCGGCTGGGTGAACGGGTATCCGTAATACACAAAGACCGGTCTCTTTGTGTTTCGGATAGGCCTGGAGCTGGGCGGCGGCATGTAATTGTAGGAATCCGCGATCCTACCGGCCGCGATATCATCTTCCACGTTTGCCAGGTATTGTCTGGCCCAGATCACATGGGATTCGACCCGGCATTGGTGGTCTTCGAGGCGTGCCAGAAGAGCTCGGGCCCGATCATGAATTTCTTGGGCCGGACTCGGGCCGCCAAATTGTCCGCTCTGCATAAACTGTCTCCTAGTATTTTCCACCGAGGGTAAGGCGTTCCATTGGGTTTCTCTAGGTTGGGGCACATCGGGGTATCTTTCCCGCCAGATGGGTCTCCATATTTGTCGCCACTGATCGGCAACGCGCGTGGGGACAAGAACGAGGGCGGTTGATTCGTCTAAAATAGGTTATATAAATATATTCTCGTAGATTTATAGGGATAATGAAGACTTTATCCAAAGGTCAAGAAAACTTTTCATGGGGTTACTGCATTTAGGAGTATTCCACGGCATGGACTTAACATTATAGACTTGTAATTCAACTGTCGGGCACCCTTATTTACGATCCAATTGATAATATAAAATGATACTGAGATTTGTTAAAACTATCCGATTTAAGCTATGTGGAAGTTAAAATAAACATTACTCGTGTGTAAGAGTCTGGAAGTTCTCTTATTGGAGTTAATAAATATAATGTACTATTGATATTAAAAGAAGTTTGCGGTTTTTGTTTAAATTCTCTAATTACTTAGAACATGTTATATCCTAGGTGACGAAATTCACCGTTACTGGAAAAAGTTCTAGCCTCCTTAATCTCTTGAACCAAATGTATTCATAGTTTACCGTTTTCTTCTAGAGTTGATTTCCGAGAATGTTTTCCATATAAGATCCTCATTCTTAGTTATTCTCTGATCAGGTTAGATTTTTTGGATTTTTTGTATATTTTTAAATTTTTGTAATTAAAACTATCCATTTAATTGAAATATATTGAAAACTCTACTCCCTGGTTTCGGTCAAGTGAGTGAACATCATAATTTAATGAATAAGCAAGAGCCCTAATAATAGATATTCAAAGTAGTGTAATGCTTCAATAATGTCGACGTTATTTGGAGGAAAATTAAACATATTAAGATTGAAATTTTAATAATCATACCACTGAAAAATAATTACAAGTAATTAAAATACCTAAGGATCCATAAAGGTAATTCAAAGTAGTTAAAATACCTATAGATTCATAAAAATACCTCAAAGTAGTTAAAATACCTAAAGATTCATAAAAATAATTCAAAGTAGTTAAAATACCTAAAAATTCATAAACATAATTCAAAGTAGTAGACTACCTAGAATTCATTTGGTTTAAATTGGAAATCATAAAATTTATAAGACCCAGGTGAAAAATGGTCAATTATTGATTACAAGTCTAAAACACTTGTCTACTTCGAAATTAAATTGGCGACATCCTAATCGTGATTTAACCAAAAAAAAATTGTAACATAAATAATTGAATAAGACCATATCAGACTTAATATTTTATATACACCTGTTACAAGTATAGGAGAATATTCGTAGTAGGGGCTATCAAATCGGGAGTTGAATAAGTACAAATTAAAATCAAGGTTTATTTTCAAAAAATTTATAGTAACTAAGATTGGGCTACTTCATCCTATCTTGGTTATTGGACTTAGTCAATTTGGCATGATTGGGTTGATGTTGCAAGGTTTTTACCTACGGCTTATACCGGATTAATAGTAAAGTTATGAAATAAATAAAAAATATATTTTACTTAATGTCCGTCTTTTGGAACCTAACATGATACCTTCGTCTGCGATCCTGGCCGTTGTGTTCTTATTCATCGAGTTTTCTTGTCGGTACATTTCCAATTTACTTTTCTATTTAAGACTCTAATTGTCAAATCAAACTATCAATATCTAATATATAGCTCGGGGTGCCATTTACAGACCCGAAGAGAGAGTATGCATGCCTGCTAGCAGTGAGTGTGTGTTGGAAAGGTCACTCCGTCTGACATTACCAACTGAATCTTCTGCCCAGTGTGCGTGTTCTCTTAACGGGGTGTGCATGTCGCATTCTGCACTGTAGTTGGTGTACGGAGATTAAATATCATTTTTGATCAATCGGAATACAAATGTCAAGATTCTACTTTATGGATTAATTCTATAATTTGCAGACTTGGAAGTAATTTATTCTAGTTAGCTTGTCGCAACAGTAAGTATTATTTTGGAATTGTATACTACATATTTTAAATTTTATACTTTCAGGGACTCAACTTCAGGACATATATGAGTGAAAGAAGTTATTCTTTACTATCCGCAAATTCTGGTGGACTTATAGTATCAAGTAGCAATTTCGATTTGTTATTTGCGTCGGGCTTGAGCGATGAAATAAGAATATTGTCGGTATTTTTTGTGGTGGATCAGATTCAAATGTTGTTGAACCCACGTTTATTCTACACGGGAAACTATCGTTTGAAAATCACTGGTACGGATTCTGGCGTCTGTGCCTTCCGGTTGAATTTGCGTTTATTATCTAAATAATTATAGCTTAGACGAGTCTTGAGTCGGGGAATGTGGAGTGGTGTTTATTGTCGTGAGATCTCATCGTCTTTGGGGAATATGGGTCTCTATTTATCTAATGGTATTGGGAAGAAGATCTTGTTGGATTTTAGGTTTCCCTGTAACACAAATGGGAAGAATGAAGACAAAGCCGATTCGCATTATTGTAATTTGGTGGTATTAATTCATTATTTTGCAAATTTTATTATAGTACTATCTCCTGGATCCGGGTATGGAATCCCCATCGGTATGAATCTCTACTTTGTTTCGGTGTTAATTTCTCAATAAAATTTTCGCTGAAGTATTGTTAGTTGTCAATTTTTAACTGTATGAATTATGATGAACGGCGGACTCAATACTGGCCTATGGTAGTATTTGGGTAACAGGATTTATAATTTGGGAATTTTGGCTAAAATTGGGTTAGTGAGAATTTTAACATTCGTTTTGTTGCACCGTTCTCGGATTCCACTACTTCGTGATATAACATTCGCATTTTTCATTCTCACTCAATGTAAAAGCTTGTTACGGCCTGACATTATTTATGGCGTTAGTGGGGTCTCAGTTGATTAACTTTCCTAATTTCGGTTAGAATTGGGCCATTTTATCGAATTTTTTGGGGTAAATTTGGGTGGTTCTTAACTCTTACCTTCCTTTTACCCTTTTCCTTTGTATTATATTCCTAAACATGAGGTTGAGACTTTAGTAATTATTATATTTGAACTCTGGTTTGATTTAATATTTTCGCTTCTGTGGTTTTATAATAACTACATTTCATACTAAATCTCGTGGTAACCGTGACTATTTAGATTAGTCTACATTTACTTGGGTTTCAATGTTGATTCTCAGTGTGGCGTTTGTAATATCTAACTACTCCCGTTATTTTATATTTACTTAAATGAGTTTTCGACTATCTAGACTAACTATAGCAATGAAAATTTATAATGATTACTCTAACAATCTTCGTTCAGGATTAATTTACGTTTACAACGACTATTCGAATCTACGACTTTATTTAAATTTATAACCTTACTTGAAGTTATTATTTATACATTCATGGTAACCGCTTACTATTTATGATTATTTTAAATTCTTATCCATAGTTTAAAATCCGTGGCTATTAAATGTATAGTAACAGTTTGATTTAAATTCGTAGCAGCGATTTCATTTCTTATTTTTATTTCCCCGTCACTTTTCCCTTTCATTTAGCTTTAGGCGCACTTTGTTCATATTATATTTAATGAGTGCCCACTGGACTACTCGTGTGGTGATTTTGAGCCGTGTGTAAATATAATTTAGGTCAAGTTTATGGAAATTGAGAGACGAGGAAATAGCCAAAGGACCACTTCCTTATCCCTCTCTTCCCCTATACGGAAAAATATTGACGTTCCGACCCCTGCGTTCCGCACGCCGGAGTCTTCACGGGCACGAATCATTGGCGATTTTCCACGCACTTACACGAATTCGAATAATATGTTTGATTTTAATAACTTGTAATGTGTCTTTGGCTGTGGGCCGGAAAAATTTCGACAATGAAAAATAAATTTATGCATTATAATAATTTATTTAAAAATAAAAGCATAATATACCCGATATATTCAACAAAATAGCATAAATACACCGCTCTCCCCACGCCGACAACCAAGCAGAGCTCCATTGAGGTTGCGAGGATGCGACGTGGAGAGAGTTCCAAATAAAACTCTCACTTACATCGTAATTTAAAGTTTCTGAAAACTGATTCTGGTTAAAAACCGATTAAAATTGTGTAAAAATGAATCGGTATATATACCTATTGTACGACTCTAACTTTGCATGTTCTTTTTGATTTAGTAAAACAAATTTTGACCTTGGGATTTTCTGGTATATTCTAATCTTTAATTTTATTATTTTGAGATTTTTATTTAACAATTTTCTTTTCATTTCTAAATTGAATTATTTCTAATTCAATTATTTGATTTTTATTTCATTTTCATGAAATTTCTCATTTTTTATTAAATTGTCAAATTTGGTCAAAATCATTGGGTTTTCGTGTTATGTCTATATTTATTTCGTGCGGATCTTGTTGCATTTTGTTATTATTTTAATTTATTTTTGTGTTTATGATTTTATATTTTATTGTTTTCTTTCTCATATTTTGATAGGGATAATTGGTGTTTTAATAGGTTTGAATTTAAATCTGCATGTTATATTTGCATGTGTGTTACCGATTCATTTAAACATTTATAAGGCCGTTTGTGTTCTGGCCCAACACAATCTATAGTAGAAAACATCAACATTATTAGAAATATTGTCATCTTCAAACAGACACGTTTGCAGTACACTAATGGAACTGAAAAACGTTTTATATATGAAAGCGTCATCAAAGATTGAAGGTAAAGAGTTTTCTTCATTCAATAATTTGATTAACTTTGTATAGAATGAATTTTCCATATAGTAAATCTTTAGAGCTGATGGTATAAATATCATTAGCTCATCATTCACAAGTTTCACATATTCTTCTCGGAAATCTTTGATTAATTTTCTTTGGTGTTCTTGTATTGTTGATCCAGAAGTTAATATGCCTATCAAAGAATTAACTTTCTCCATGAAAATTGAATATTCTTCTGTTTTGTCAGTAAAAGTATTTATCAGTTTCTCGTTATATTTATTCACTTTGACAATCAATTCATTGTACATATTTTCAGCATTATTTTTCAAATAATTCTTAACTTTTTATTTTCTTTATTTTCTTCAATATTGTCGTCGAATTCCTCATCTATTACCATAGACAAATAATTCATTTCTGCTTCACCATCAAACGGACAACAAGCATGAGTAATCATAAATAGATCAATACACGATTTGCATATTTTATGTGAGCATTTCGATAATTTAGCGTATTGATGAAAATCGATTTGATCAGTACAAATCAAACAATTATCAAAATCTATTTGATCAAGATTTACCTGCAACTTTTCATATATTTGTTTATTATTTTTTACAAATGATAAAACGAAATAAATCAGATTGTTAGAAATAAACTTCAAGTCGTTCAAATGTTGATCAATATTTTCTATCAATTTAATTAGTAACTTTTTCGGATAAATGTTTGGATCGATTAGACAAGAAAATGTAGAAAATATTAAGATAAGATATCCTTCAAAGAGCACGGAATCCGAAATGTTCATCAAATCTAATGATAAATTATTTTTATCTGATAAGTTATCAATATATATTTGATATAATCTTTCTTTTGCAGATGAACTAGTAATTTCTGCATCGATTAATTAGTTAACTCCTTAAACTGTCTTGCTGAAAATTCTATAGAACTCCAGGAATTCTTGTTGTTTTATCGATCCTTCATTGTTACACCAGACTAGGAGTCTGTTCTTTAAAGCATTCAAAGTTTCTGTCATTTTATCTAAAATAATTTGAAATATAACGTTCTTTCTATCCAAATACTATTGATTCCTTCTATAATTGATTGTGGTTCCATTGATAATATTGAATGTCGATATTATTCGACAGATTGTCTTTCAGATATTACTTTATTGTCTTGATAAGGATCCCAATGGTAATTGATGATTGTTTTGATTTCTTTATTGTCAAGTTGACATTTAGGATCCCATGTGAACATGATTTCTTCAGCGCAATCTCCACAAGTTCTATGATGGCAATCTGAAAAAACAACATAGTTATGATCTGTCATTGAATCATAGCAAATTGGGCAGTCTTTATGAGTGATCAAATCGTTCATATTTTGTATTTATTTTATAATGATTTGTTAAATAAAATATAAACAAAAATATAAACAGTAGGTAATTAGTTTTCTGTGGTGAAAAGGTACATAAAAGATATGAGTCCCACTTGGGAAAAAATGCCTAATATGTGGCAAGGAGGGTCTTGGGTTCCGATAATTTTTTCATTACAGCGAAATAGAAGAAAGATACAATGTTCCTGAGAAATATACTAAGATGAGAGAAGACGGAAAAAACATCAGCGACTCCATGGGTTTCATTTCGTCGGTGGAGTCAAGATAATAAATTGTGGATTAAGAAATGAGCGCCGAAGATAAGAAGCAGAAGAAGAGATGTATCAGACGAAAGATGGAGGAAGTTGGAGTAAAATAATTTTGAATAGTACAGAAGTAGATATGTTATGGGATTCGGGATCGTCAGTAACAGTCATGAGTAAGAATTTTTGGGAGAAAATAGGCAAACCAAACCTTCAACGTTTTGTTATACTATTATGCGGAGTATTTTCAACTGGAGAAGAAGAATCACTGGGATGTATGACTAAACCAGCCATATGAAATCAGATGACCAAAATAATTACAGTAGTTGTTGTAAAAGAGATTAAGCCCAAATTTATCGGTGGTATTGATAGAATGGAAGAGTTTGGAGTAAGGTTGATGAAGATCAATAATATAGAAACTAAATTTATAAATAAAATTCACACTGAATAAACAAAGCTCTGATTGCGTTGACAGGTGAGAAGAACAAAGACATTGAAGAAATTATCAAGAAATACAGTGGAATTTTCATGGCATCAAAATTTGATCTAGGATTTACTAATTTAGTACGACACGAGATGCGGACGTCATGAGGTCTAATAAGGCAACATCCACAGCGCCAACCAATGTACACGGAGAAAAGAATTGAAGATCTGTTAAAAGAATTCATAAAAGCAAAAGTAATTCGGCGTTGTAAGAGTTTTTGGAATGCTCCGTTCCTCAAGTCAAATGGGATTTGATTGCCACTTAACTATGTTATTGACGAATTTGTGATTTTACATTTGTATTTGACAATTAGTCTGATTATAATAATATTAACTTTGTTGCGATTTTGTTTATATTTGAGTTGAATTAAATCGGTTAGTTGATTGAGAGCAGGGACAGGTAAAAACAGAGCACGAAGTCTTCTATGACAGCTCATGGACCCAACAGGAATATTGGGACATTGGCAGTCTTTGAAGAGGCTCACCTATTAGAGGCTTCACCCACTAGCACACAGTACCAACGTCGTTTTCGACGGGTGGCTAGAAGTTACTTCTTATGCGGGCGCTGGTTAGGGCTTGGTTAACCCATAGACCCATCATCAAGTATTCTTATTATCCATCTGTGCCAAAGAACAATGGACACAATCTTAAATAATATTAACTGTAACCATGAATCGGAGCATGGTATATATAGCAATTATTGAACAACAACAGCAAAGAATCGCGGAATTAAAAACGCAACGAGACCTGGTCACAAGACAAAGCCAATGGCAAGCGTTGGAAATAAGACGGTTGAGAAGAGAGCAAACCAACGAAATCCTAGCGTGGTATGATCGAATGGAAAATTCTCCTGTACTCGAGGAAGAGCATGAATCTACAGAAGGCAGCTCTTAAAGGATATAAAAACCTTGTATATAAATTGTATTAAAAATTTATGAATAGTAGAAAATCGAATAAAATGTAAATAAAAACGCCTATCGTTAAAACTACAGTTATTATATCGCCGGTAAATAAACCTAATAAAACCTATAAACATATCGATGTATAAAAGTAGAATCATTATACCGCAATGTAGAAATCATGTATGATAATATATTTAAATTAACTAATTTAGAAATTAACAGCCAAGCATGACAAACAGACGTAGACGAGCAATACAGGCAACAACAAGCGGAAATAGAAGGGCAATTCAAGCCAATAAGAGCAGAAAAGATGGAAATTAAAATCTATGAAATACTATTCAAAACCAAAGAAGAAGAAATGAATGGAAAAACCTTGAAACTGGAGGTAAAAAGCCAGGAACTGGAGGTCAGAGAGACAACTCTAAAAATTAGCACGAAAACAAGTCAAGTAACATTTGACAAAGAGATGGCGGAAGTTAAATCAAGAGAAGAAAAGCTGGAACAAACGAGCAGCGACTTAAAGGATTACATTTGCGGATTGAAAACAAGACGTCGCCACTTAACCGCACTACTGCAATAGGAGCAGGACCAAGTCGAAGAACTTAAAACTCTAAACCACTCTATAAGAGAAAATCAACAACAATTGCTTGACTAGTGGAAGCTAGAAAAGGAAGTAATAACGACAAATTATTGCCGGGCTAGGAAATTAGGCATACATGAGCAAGGTAGAGCGACGCAGCTGGAGAATCAAGCAAGACAATGGAAGGCCAAGCTCAAGCAACAAGAAGCCTGCGAAAGTAAATTCTACAAACAAGAATGGGATAGTGAAAGAGACCGATGTAAAGCCATAAGCGAAAAGTGTGGGAAATGCAAAATGGAGCTCAAAAATAAGGGTTCCAGAACCCATTGAAGAACAACAAAAAAAAGTGCTAGCGCACATAAAAAGGCAAGCAATAAATTTCAAGCGAAAATATGAAAAAGAATTGATAAAAACCACAAATTAAAGTTCCAGGTCGAAAAGCAAGAGATAGAAGCCGAACGGTTTATGAGAGGAATACATGTATGTGAGACGACGTTGGCAAGCGGACAATAAAACAGCGAAAGAAAACCGAATAAAATTGGAGCACAAAATCCACTGCATTGTCATCAAGCCCACAACTGGAAGATACAATTCCAAAAGACTTAGGAAGAGATTGAAATAATTAAAGAGGCGTCAAAAGAGTGGGAAAATAAAGTGGATAGCATTATGGAAAATGCAAATTATTTAGCTCGTCTGCTGGCTGAGGAAGTGGAAATATCGGCAGAATTCTAGACAGCAATAATGCAGCTGAGGAATAAACCGCAAATGATGCTGTTGACGTTGTTTCCAGTACCCCTAGCGTGAAATAGTGGAGGTTTCGCCGAACAAGACGAAACCTGGGTGTAGATAACCGACGCATGGATTTGTAAAAATTGAAGTATATTAAAAGTTTATTATATTAATATTATTGAATAAATTAATGTATGTTTTTATTTTCTTATATTAATGAATTAAGCTTTTATTATAATATATTATAAAGTTATTGTTAATTATTTTTGTACATACAAATTTTTTACTTTGTGGCTTTTGATGATACATAATTTACAATTTAAAAGAATTTACCGGTAATCCGGTTTTTATTAAAAATATTTACTGTTAACCGGTTGTTAGATTCTGCGAAAACATCTTCATTTAATTCAAAATGTTGGGCCAGCGCACAAATAGCCTTGAGAATTGTTTAAATGCATCAGTAATACAGGACGAAAACCCAACACCAAGATAACTTAAAATACAATATACAACACCAACTAAACATTTTAAAATCTGAGAGAATATAAATAAATATAAAATTAAAAACATAAAAGTAAAATAAAATAAATACAAAATGCATCAAGAACCGCACGAAATCTACATAAAACATAACATAATAACAAAAAAAAATTTGAGCGTAAAATGACCATTTATATAAAAGAAAAAATTAATGAATTAAATGAATAAAAATAAAATATTTTTTGGTTGAATAAATTTATTTAAAAATGTTAAAAATAAATTACCAATTTAAATTAAGAAATTAATAAAAATTTAATTTAGATAACACAAATAATTTCAAGGTAATAATTTCAAGGTAAATAATTTCAACCAAATTGACAGACTGTGTACAGCCAAATTGACCAGACAAGATCAGACCAAAATTAACAGGCTGTGTGCAGATTGATTTTAAATTACTGTTGTCGATTTGTGGTATTACTTTCCTCCAGTATTTTTCAATTGCCTACAGTTATGGAATTTTATGATATGAAATGACGAGTTTATATGGAGAATCTTTATGGAATTTTATGATATGAAATGAAGAGTCCATATGAAGAATCTGTAGTATTTTTTCAATTTCCTGCAGTTATGGAATTTTATGATATGAATGAAGAATTTATATGAAGAATATACGATTACGCCTCGAAACTTTTATCGAATTTAGATGGTAACATTTAATTTTTTTTTATTTTATTTTGCGGCCCACAACCAAAAACAAACTGCAAGTAATTAAAATTACACATAATCTATCGAACTGTGTAAGTGCGTGTATAATCGCAGATAGTTCGTGCCCGTGAAGGCTACGGCGTGAGAACGCAGTAGCCGGAACGTCAATATTGTCCATTTATAGGGGAAATTGGGAGGTGGGGAAGTTTCCTGAAAAATAGACAAAAAATCTTTAACAATAATCGGCTCAAAATCACTAACACCGAGTAGTCCAGTGGGAACTCATTAAATATAATTTGAACATAAATAGATCATAAGGACAAAGAGAGAGAATGGGTAGCGGGGAAAAATTGCGAAATTAATAGCCATCGGAAAAAGATTAATCCGAACGACTAAAATCATGGAAAATAATGTTTTAAATGGTATGTAAGGATTAAATAAATTATATCGAATTGAGATCATAAAATATGGGCGGGACGCTGCGCAAATTTTCAGAAATAATTGAAACTTTTATCATAAAACTGTAAAATAAGGGCGGAACGCTGCCCAAATTTTCCGGATCAACTAAAATACTTATCAAAGTTAGCAAAGTAAAGGTAGAATTCGGCTCAATTATTGGTAGAATATCATGATAAAACCATAAAATAAGGGCGGAACGCTGCTCAAACTTTCCGAATTAATTAAAATACTAATCGAAAATAGTAAAGGAAAGGTGGAATGTTGTTCGATTATTAGTATAATATTCTTATAAACCATAAAATAAGGGCGGATCGCTGCTCAAATTTTCGAATTAAAGGAAAAATGGAATGTTGTTCAGTGGTTTGTATAATATTCTTATAAAACTGTAAAATAAGGGCGGAACGCTGCTCAAATTTTTCGAATCAATAAAAATACTTTATCGGAAACTGTAGAATAAGGATGGAGTAAGGCTAAATTGTTATATAAGTAAAATATTTTTATAAAGCTGAGGAATAAGGACGAATCCCTACAAAAACTTGATAATAATAATGATAATAATAATAATAATAATAATAATAATAATAATAATAATAATAATAATAATAATAATAATAATAATAATAATAATAATAATAATAATAATAATAATAATAGTGATAATAATAAATGTAAAGGTAATTATAGTAATAAGAATAACAATAAATGTAATAGTAGTAACAATTAATAAAGGTAATACATATAATAGTAACAATGATAATACTAGTATCAATAATAGAGAACATTGTGGTTGTAATAGGGATAAGGGTAAGAGAGATACTGTGTGAATATTTAACATAACTAAGGGTGTGCATGCCATAGAATAATCATCAACACGGACGACGATAAGAAGGACTATGAGAATGGACCTAACAATGAATGATATGAGAGTATAGGTTAACCTTTGAAAGAGATAGGAGAATAATGGGACCTAAAAATCGAAATCGAACACAGGGCTTCTATCGGCAGATCGTTGGACCCATGGATCGTTCGGTCAATTATAGCATTAGCAATAGCGCTCACTTTTTGCGGACGATCTACCCACTCGAACACAGTTCCAACGTTGCTTAGCAACGGGTGCCGAGTGGCAGCCGAAAAATATTTGTATGGGGTTGTCTGGGTAACAACCATATAGTTCAAAATATCAACACCCAGAAACCCACCAAAAATTTGAATTCATTCAAAGTTCAAAAATTTATTTAAATCAAAATTATATCTTTCATATTTCCGAAAATTTATACAAATTAACAACAGTATTTAAATTTTATTTTATGTTATATTTTAATAATTAATATAATAACTTATAATCAGATATTTAAAATATTTAATCTAATTTATCAACAGTTAATTTAAATCTTATTTTTTAATTTTAATCATTTAAAAACATAATTTATGTCCGTTGATAATTATGCTTCAATATCCTGACGCCGGTAAAACAAAAACTCAGTAATTTTGAATTCCATAACTGCAAATGTGATTGGTGCACAATTGGCCAATAACAACGTTATCGGTTTTCCATAGCAGTTGCTGAAGATTTTCAAAATGTACTTTGAGGATTAATACTTAGCATTGGTAATTAGACATTTATGCGGAGAATTCAGCTGCATGCTACAAAGCTTTTTGCTATACCTTAAAGTGGTGAGGTATTTGAGAGTCACTGGCAATGTATTAATATAAATACTTCAACTTCTGAAAAGTCAGCAAAAAATCGATTTATTAAAGACGCAAAAATAAAAATTTATTCATATTCAAATAAAATTATTTATACATTAATTTGCAATAGTTATATTCTCCATTTTCTGACCGCGAACTAGTCTTTCAATGTTATTTTTGAGTTTGTAAATTTCCTCTGAATCCGTATTTTTTTGAGCATCATTTTTGATTGACTTCACTCGACTGGCGTAACTAAATTAAATCTATTAAATAGAAAAAACATTGATATCTAGTCTAAATGAAGAATAATGAATTATCTAAAAATCTAAATTAAATTTTAAATATTATTAATTAGAAATAAAATCCAGAATAAATCTGTGCATATTTATTTTGCATTGATCACGCAAAATTGCATAGATAGCAGCCTGTTTGTTGCTGGCTATTCAAAACCCAATCATAAAGGCAACTCTAAAGCTGTCAATAAAAGGGATTCTTTTATTCGACGATTCGGTGCAGGTTTTGTTTATTTGAGCTTTCAAAAAAATCACTTACTTTACGAAGCAACACTCTAATCATTTTCAACTATATTACATTTTTCTGGGTTATCTTGTTCATGTTCATTTCTAATTCTGCTAATATTTCTAGTTTTAAACTTCACGTGCATGTTTTTCTTTTCACGGTCATTTTCTTTGATTTTGAAATTGTATTTTTTAATTGAATTACATTTTACCACCCCCCCCTTATAGAGTAGAGATTGAGACTTCTTTAAAGGAATACTACGTTATAGGATACTAGCACCCATACGAAATTTCAGTTGTATGTTGTAAATTTAACGAAATCAACAAATCAGGCCTGGCCATGTGTTTTTCGGGGCCTCGAGAAAATTTTATATGCGGTTCCTTTAATAAAAATAAATAATACATCGATATTGTTAGCAGTTTGATTCCGTAAATTAATACATCCATTAAAAACTAAATTATAATAAATTTCAAACTTTATTCAAAAAATACAAACAAAACTATATAAAAACAACGATATAAAGTTGTTTTTAATTATAAATGTTTTTTAGTATTTCTTTTGAGGGTATTTCAGCAAGTATGAATTAACAATTAAATAGGGAATATTGATACAAAAACATTCAATAAATATCTAATATATTTAAATTACAAACATTCCTAAATATTAATTTTACAATCAAGCAATTTCATCATTCCATACTTTTAAACTTATTTAAATTTATCATTATAATTTTATTAACATGCATTACATATTTTTAACACGATAATTAATTATTCTATTTAATTACCCTGAGACATAATTTTATCAATTTATTAAATGAAATATTTATTTGTGAAAGGATGCCATTTCTTTATAGCTGAGTGTTCAATAATGGAATTTAATTTTTCAATGTTTAAAATTAATTTTTTATACGAGTAGAACACGCACCCTTATTTTTGCTGGCTAAAATGTGAAAAAGCGCGTTTTATAGTCAAGATTTTACGATACATAGATATTAAAAATGCATCGAAAGACCTACGTTAACATCCGACTTGTAAAAAACGTTGCATTTGGTGTCAAAAAATTGCGTAGTTACTAATAATTGTTAGAAGTATGAAAAATTCCCGAAATCCCGACCTCTGAGTCGGCCCTGCAGCAAATTAAAATTTTTCACATATTGAAATCGTGACAACTTATTAGACATGTTCTATAGAAAATTTTGGACATTTTGCAAAAAAAATTTGCATCATATAAATTATTTTATTTCTTAGATAAAACCTCCTATAGATTAAGACCAGAGTGCTTTTGACGGAAAAGTTTTATTTATCCGTTAATTTAGAATCTAAATTTTAGATAGTTAAGAAAAATATTTCATGAAATTAAGGACACAATTTTTATTTTATTTAAATTTAATTATTTATTAATTATTCCGTCAAATTTAAAAAAATAAGATTGATTGTTTGAATTAGGTTTAATATTAAATAATTAAAACAGTGTATGACTAAAATTCCGCAGAAAACATCAAGAAATAGTTAAATATAAAATATTATCTTACGTCAATGTGTTAATTGTTTCGGTCAAATGAGTGTCAATAGGAGAAACACAGGCTATCATCAAACTTTTAGCTCCACCTCCAAGAGCATCTTGCATTAACATGGTTAATTTATTATTTTTGTAAGGTATAAAGGGCTTTTCTGCGGCTAATGCTGAAATGACATCACTTAATGCCGCCAAAGAATTATTCATGGTTCCCTAAACGTAAATAAATATTAAAACCAATGTAAATCATATTTTTACCGTTCCTCCAAGTTTTTCACTTCCAGCTAACTTTATAATTGTGACTTTACCTTTCGTGTATTTATGCTGAAATTTGTTGCCGACCTCTATGGAAACAGATGTTACAAAATGAGACTGACTTGCTTGGCATCCTAGTTCTAAAACCGAAGGATTACTATGTTGGAGAAATTAACTTATAATAGTTATATTTTACGATCCTGTCGTAATAAAGAGTTAAAGTTAAATTTACGAAATGTAATTATAATCTACAATAGCAGTTGATAACATTTTGGTTTAAGAGTCTACTTCATGCAATCAGAAAGTTAGCAAGGCCCACAATAAAATGATAATTTTGTTTTAATTACCATGTGTCTCTTCCAATTTTGACTAAAATGGAATCATGCTAACAAAATAACATAGTATAAAAATAAAAGAACATATTATGTATTTTGAGAAAATTGTTTGGTGAGTGTTCGTTTAATGTTGAGAATGCAGTGTTAAATTTCAGTGATATTGCTTTGAAGAGTGACGAAGAGCGAATTTTGAAGCTTGGTCCAAATGATTGTATTAGAAATAGAATTGATAAATTGAAATTTTTTTCACAGAATGTGTGTTTATATTTTACTTTATCTAAACAAAAATTCATTAATTTAAATTATTTAAAGAATACCCTTAATGTGAATGATTATCTGACTAAGAATACTAAATTGAAAGATTTAATTAAGAAAAATATAGGTAAATTTGATAAGAGTTAAGGTTTAGTCCTCTATCATGTGAGTTATACTAGAAAGTTAGAAAATGTGCTATTATCCCAATTTGAAAAAATATTGTTAGTTTTAGATAAAAAGCAAATTACCATCTTTGAAAGATGAAAACGTTTTTTTATATTGTTACTTCTTGACTAGAATAAAAAATTCACACAAATAAGGCTATTTTAAATTCTATGTGGCGCAGTGGTTCAGCCTGTCAAATTATATGGTCTTCCAAAAGTCCATAAGCATAGTCTACCAATTAGACTTATCTTGTCAATGAGACAAACTTCACAATAAAAAGTTGTCAAGATAGTTTGTTGAAATCATTTAATAAGACTAAATTTGAACGTAAGAATAGCTTTTAGTTGACATCTTTTAAAGTAAATTTGAATAAGAGTGATAATGAAAATTTTATGTTATTGTCAATTGAAACAATTGAGCTCTGTTGTAAATTACGGAGTATTAACACCTCACTTCATAATATTATTGATGTAGTTGGTTTTCGTAAAATTTTGATGTGTCACTCAAAAATTTCTCATTATTTTTAATAATCAGATGATATAAATATATTGAAGGTGTTGCTATCAATTCTTCTTTAGCTCATACATTAAATTTGATTTTCATGTCAAATTTAGAGAGTAATTTTATAAAATGAGATATTAATAAATCGAAGGTATTAAAACGTTATGCCGATGATATTATTTTGATATTTAAAAGTAGAGAACATGTTTTAACTTTTTTGTACTATATGAATAATTAACATAGGAGTGTAAAGTTTAGATCATTACAAAGTCTGGTGTGTGAAACTGTTGATAAATGAGCTAATATGCTTGACAAAATTTTATCAGGTGTCAATCTGTTTAATTCCTTTGAGAGTGGTCATTCGATTAACACGGATGGTATTGTAATGAATATGACTGATGATGTTCAGTTGAATAGTAATGCTAGCAATAATGCTAAATTTGTAAAAAAATATGAAACTGATTTCTCTGCTTGTATTTGTCGGTCTTGTTATTGTTTTACTGCTTTCTGAGAGTTTTAAAAACTTTGGAAATCTATTTAAAATACATTGAAGTGCTAATAGTAGTATGTATACTATCCACTTGAACGCAGATCACCCGGGAATAGGTCCCAAAACTCCAAATCTTAACTCGTTTATGAAGGGTGGCTTGTGTTCAGGTAGATAGTATATACATTACTGTTAATGTTAAAAATATTTCCAATTTTTGCATAGTTTGTGATATTTTCAGTAATAAATCTGTGACACGTTTTGATTTAGAATCTAATATCATATATCATTTTGTAATTTATGAAATGCCACATACGTTGCAGAGACTGCTCATCCTCTATGTATATGAGTTCAAGAACAAATAGTTATGTAATTATAAATAAACGTGTTTAGTGCCTTATAATGACAGCTAAGATATCAAAAATGTTGTTCTCTTATTTATATTATTTATTTTGTATTAATGTTTGTGGCTATTTGTAGCAACAAAATATGTAAATTTAATTTTATAATCTTCTATACTAAAGTTATTAACCACATATACACGTGACTGGCTACTCTAAAACCATTCGCAATCAGTTGGCATGTTATTTTTAACAAAACATTACCTGTTGATACACCAAGAGTCAATAAATCGAACCGTTGGGGACAGTCGGTACAACCCTGGATTTTTTAAATGTTTAAAGTTTTGTTTGTTTAATATGGAATGTTGTTTATCTCAGTTAAAATTTTAAAAAATCACAATTTATACATCAATTTTGTGATTTTTTATATGAATTCTGGAATAATTCAAAAAAAGGTGAGGCATTTATTTGTTAATTTAAATACCAAAATTTTCAGGTTACCAAAAATCACTTCGTTCTTGAGACATTTTGGAAAAAATCTCTTAATGCAATGGTTATAATTTGGACATTATTCATAAAATTCAGTTCATCTTTCAAAACTTCTATAATTCTTTTTATTGCTATTTGATATTCTGTGATGATTTTTATAATTTAATTAAATTTTAAATATAAACTTATATATTTTGATGAATTTCTATATGCTAGATAATTAATGTCGTGCAAGTATCAATAGATATTATTATGCAATAAATTTTAAAAATATAAAAAAAATTTTGATAGGTATAATAACATATTTTGGTTCTGTTGCTTGTACGCTTTTGTTGATGCCGTTGAAGCATTGGAAATATCTTCAAAAAAAAATCGTTATTTTTAAAATAAAGTATAAAAAAAGCGACAATTTATTGACTAATTTGTTAATATTTTTATTATACACCAAAGCGCATTAAATTGGAGGTAATCAGACAGCATAATGAATTTTATATAATCAATCAAAAATCTAACCAATAATAAATGTGTGCGTTTCATAGCTAAATTAGAATGTTGGTCAGAGCTGCATCATTAGGTAGAACCTTATATTATAGGAGGGCAGAAAAATTTCATAAGAGAAGAAAAAAAATACTTTCACACAATCCTGGCTCAGAAAATTTCTATAATAAAAATACTAACAAATTAGTCAATAAATTGCACCGTGGACAATAAATTATGGATATTTTTATAATTTATTTTAAAAATAACGATTTTTTCGAAGGTATTTCCATTGCTTCAATGGCATCAACAAAAGCGTACAAGCAACAGAACCAAAATATGTTATTATACCTATCAAATTTTTTTATTTTTATAAAATTTATTACATAATAATATCTATTAATACTTGCACGACATTAATTATCTAGCATATAGAAATTCATCAAAATATATAAGTTTATATTTAAAATTTAATTAAATTATAAAAATCATCACAGAATATCAAATAGCAATAAAAAGAATTATAGAAGTTTTGAAAGATGAACTGAATTTTATGAATAATGTCCAAATTATAACCATTGCATTAAGAGATTTTTTCCAAAATGTCTCAAGAACGAAGTGATTTTTGGTAACCTGAAAATTTTTGGTATATAAATTAACAAATAAATGCCTCACCTTTTTTTGAATAATTCCAAAATTCATATTAAAAATCACAAAATTGATGTATAAATTGTGATTTTTTAAAAGTTTAACTGAGATAAACAACATTCCAAGTTTATCAAAGAAAATTTTAAACATTTAAAAAATCCAGGGTTGTACCGACTGTCCCCAACGGTTCGATGTATTGACTCTTGGTGTAGAAATTTCCTGAACCAAGATTGTGTGCAAGTAATTTTTTTCTTTTAAGAAATTTCTCTGCCCTCCTATAATATAAGCTCCTAAATAATGACGCAGCTCTTATTAGCATTCTAATTTAGCTATGACACACACATTTATTATTGGTTAGATTTTTGATTGATTATATAAAATTTATTATGTTGTCTCATTAGCTCCAATTTAATGCGCTTTGGTGTAAAACTGCCAACATAACAAAGATCACACGACGTGCTATGTATCTCATATCCAACAGTAGTCTGATTGTATAGATTATGTCATTCCAGTGCAAGTAATAAATTTTATTTACTTATTACTTACAGTTTTCCATGGTCTGTCCATCTCTTGATCTATAATTATAGTTATTCTCATTATTTTCTGATTGTCTTAAAAAGATTTTTGTAACATTAATATGTTTGACTTTTAAAAAATTTAATTGAGTTAAAAATGTATGTAATTTTATTATTTTATTTTAGAATATCTCTTTATATTAAAAAAAGATTTTTCCTGGAATAATTAAATATTAGCCAAATTAAAAAAAATTATCATATTTATTTTCCTTAAATAAAACGAAAGTTTTTAACTTGGTGAAAATTGTAAATTTCTCACTTGAAAAAGCAGTATTTCGATTTTCCAAGCCAGTTGCAAACACTTTTTTAAGATCCTCTTCTGTAGCGCATTCCTTATATTCTGCATGAGATATTACTATCATTCCATAATAGTCTCTTCTTATATCAAGAGTCTAGAACAATTTATGAATTAATGAATAATTTTTAAAAATTGAAATCAACCAAGTTTGGCGACTGAGTAAGTCAGTCCTTAGTTTCAAAGATATCGAGTGGAGAAATCAACCTTAAAATCAAAGAGAATTGTAGCTGCCATTCTGTTGTTTCTGATTACCAACTGAAGGTAATAATAGAAGCTGACCCACTCAAATCAACGCGAAAAGATACACTTTACTATTATTTCTCTTATAAAATGGTTCTGAAAGATTAAGTAGTTTGACAAGTGTGTGCTTTTTAAATAAAACCAGCATCAAAGGAATCACCACTAGGATGTCCGCACCGCACTCCACGACAATTAAAACTCGTTTCCTGATCATATATTGAAGTCTGATGAAAAAAGTGTTCCGATCAATGGTTGAACAAGAATGAAGCACAGAAAAACTTTCAAAATTGAAGTTCCATCAAAAGAAAATAATGCTGAATATCGCAATCATAAAAGCTAAGTAATTTCGTGAAATTGGTGAAATGCATCAGAAACTTTGACTTATTTGTCAGACATTAGTTATCAGAAATTGCCCAATTCTTTTGCATAACAACGCTCGACTATATACCACACGACTAACGATGTAAAAGCTTAATAAATCAGACAACAAATCCTTGTTTCTTTCCACCATATTTACCAAATCTCTCACCAACAAACTAGCGCCTTTTTAAACATTTAGACAACTTTTTTGTGGTAAAATCTTTAGAATCCAGGATGCTCCAAAGATGCCTCCCAAGAATTTTTCACTTTCTGAAGTCAAAATCTTTGTTATCGGGATCAACAAACCTTTATCTCGTGTCTCGAGATTCATGGTTTTTATTTTTTTCAACAAAATTCAGTGTTAACCACGTTCCAGCGTTTCAATGTGTATATATTAAAGAACTGCATTAGTTTTACTTTAATCTAATACATTAAGTTTTATTAATTTAACAGTAAATACACGAAGATGTCAAGCGAGTGGCATAATTAACTTTATGGCAGCCAATGCGGTCGAATATGACCGAAACATGTAAAAACGCGTCCATGTTGAATAAAACGCACCCATTCAGTTCTATTAATAGCTCATTGATGCAACTTGTCTGATGAATTTAGTCAAAAGTTGTTTTTGTTTTGGAAGTTTTAGGATTATTTTTCGTTGTTTTTGAAGTGTTATTGTTGAAATCTGGGCATTTAAATCCCATGGCAAGAAGACGATAGTCATTTCGAACAGCTAGTGTTCTGAAAACTCTAGATATAACAGATGACAGCAACAGTGAGTTGGAGGCGCCTATAACTTGTGATATTAACATTGCTGGTGACAGCTTGAATGTTTGTAATCTTCTACCATCAGGAGGCTTTCATCTTTACACCTACCAGACAGGGGCGTGCACAGAAAAAAACATTTGGGGCGGATTTTCAAAATATATTTTTATTAAACGGTTTTATTGATATTGTATATATATATATATTGTACATGCAAATTATAAACTATAAAAATCTTATAAGGCTCATTTCTAAACAAAAATTATTAGTGGTTCTAACAGGTAAAGTAGCAGACAACTTCAATATATTGTGAATCGTAAGATATAAATATATTCAAGCAATGAATGAAGTCCATTGAAATATATTTTTGAGTAACATAATGATACCTCCACATCTTCATCTAGCCAAAAAATACTATTTTACTGCAAATTATATCACTTTGTCATTGTTGATTGCTTCTATAGACAGGGGAATTTTATCATCTTCTGCTTGTTTAATCTGTTGGGGAAGAAAACGTTCTATGGTTCTGCAAAGTTTTTCTGTGACCTAAGAATCTATCTTTAATTTGCGATTTTAAGAAATCGAGAAACGGCAGAAAAAGTGATATCTTGTTATACTCTTCTAAACTGTTGGTTTGTAAATTTGACCGCTGTGCCTGCTTTGCAGTTTTTCTCGGAATTTAGAGCTCACCAGCACCTGATGAGCGTGCAATTTCCTCAGCATTTTTAAAAACATCCGTGAATTTTGAACGTAATTGTTCAATTTCTTGTTCTAAATTTTCACACAAATGTGCGCAGGTTTTTAAGTCACTTTTTTTACTGCAGGCGTACAGCTAATTCACTGGAAAGCGAGAATACGCGATTAGCAATGTACATTCCAATTATAAAGACAGGTGTTTTTATAGCTGATCTAAATGTGAGAGCTTTGCTTGATGCTTCGCTGTCTGTAAATTCTTCAATTTCGGCAAGGGAGTCATTATTAATGTTGTATAGCTCAAAAAATAGTGAAATTGCATTTAAGTGTTCAAAATTTACCATCATAGAGTGAAATAAAATTACAGTTTACAGTATGTTTAAATTTTTTTAATACAATTTTCGCCCAACACAAAACTAGTTTTTAATTTTTGTACCTTTTGAAATTTCGGAAAGGGGATTTATCCCCATAATCCCCCTGCGTATGCCCATGCTATCATATCCATGTTTTCGGGAGTCTGTACTGCTTGATGATGTTGACTAATATGTCAGTGATGATTCTGAATACAATGATAATGTAGAATATGTTCAGGTGAATGAAATTATATATTATGTGTATCCTGGTGAGAATTTGTTACTGTTCATTACTATGAAACTAACCAAGGCTAAATTTACCAAAAACAACTTGTCTGCCATAGAGTAAAAGATATATTTAAATAGTGCTTTAACGCATGAAATTCATTATTAATATTTTTTCTAAGGAGCAATACAATTCAACTAGCAATTAATAAAAATAAAGATTCAGTACAAATCTTTTCTAAGTTCTTAATATTTTAAATTCGATTATTTCAATTTTAGAAACCTATTAATAAAACAAATTAAATACCATATTAGCTTCATTTTTAATCAAATCAAAAATTTTGTCATTGCCAATTTCAATCATATAAATTGTAAGTCGAGTTTGCAACTGATTTTTCCTAAAAAAATTACATATTTAATTAATTAATAGTTCAAGTATGAATTACGAAAAAAATCAAAAAAAAATCACCAACTTATTCTTTTTCAAAATTTCTCCAATTTTATTGAACCCTTTTCTGATAATTCCTTCATTGTCACCACCGATACCGACTGACGAGTACGTTTTTCCAGATCCCGTTTCCCCAGATAAGAAACAACAACAATTGAAGCCTTCGTTAGCTTGATCGTATAAATATTCGCATGCTTTAAAAATGTCTTGTTGAGAACTTTTTTGACTAAAAACCTTATCAAATTGAAATTCCTGAGGTTTACTTCCGAGAATTTTTACAGTAAATTCATCAATAACTTGAACTCCTTCTTTACCTTTTTCTTCACGTATTCGACAGTAGACTTTCACTTTTCCCAACATATCTTCAATTATATTGTAATACATTTTTCTCAAATTCATTTCTTTTTCATAACTTTTTTTAATTTCATTGACTTCTTTATTTAAAGCATTTTTGTCCTGTTCTAACTTTTTGATTGCATTTTTATCAAGTTGTGCTTCTTTTGCAATTCTAGCTATTTCTTTCGATTCTTTTTTCAATTGTCTTAGTTCTTCCTCTTTTCTGTTAACTTCCTGATATGAAATAAAACTTTTATTTTTGACTTATTAAATTTCATACCTCTTTAAGGGCTTCATATTTCTGTTTCTTTAAAAATTTAAAAGTGATTATTTTAGAAATTTAATTGCACATCTTTACTAACTGATTCATCTTTTTCTTGAAGTTTTTTCTGCTTTTTTTCTTCTTTCTTTTTCTTTTTCTCAGCGATACGTGCAAGTTTTTCTGGATCCACTTCCGGTTCTGGCTCTTCCAAAGAACCAATCGGAGGGGCATCATTTATATTTAACTAATTCAAATTAAGAGAATGAGATTAATGATAAATAATGTATAGAATGAAAAAAATGAATAAACTTGGATTAAATAAGATAAAAATACATTAGATCAAGCATTCTGTGCATAGCCGGCGCTACCATTAAGGCGATTTAGGTGGTCGCCTAGGGCGCTATCTAGAGAGGGGCGACAAAATGTGAAATCGCCACTATTAAAAAATAACTAACTATTAATAACTGATTATATTATGTAAACTATAGATACAGGGTAATATAATATGATAATTATTGTATTTAATATAAATCTTTTAATATCGAACATTGCACTTCTTTGCTGGTAAGTTTAATAGCAAATATTACTTTGTTGTATTAAAATAATTAAATATTATTTATAATGGTACATTAGTACTTTTAAAATGCCATCAAAAAAGCCATCGGGATTTCAAAATCGTAAATGCAAAACTCTCTGAGCTCAAGAGCGTGAGAAGGAAAGTGGTCGACTGCTAAAGTTTTTCAAATCAAGTCTTGTTATTTCGCCCACCAGCGACTTGGATAGATGTGCAGGATAATCAGATGTACAACAAAATATGTCAGATCACACGGATGAAGGTATTTCAAGAAAAGAAAATAAAAGAGGTGTTTCAGAGTTTGATATTATGATGCAAAGCGAATGCTCACATGAAATTAAATTCAATACCAGTGCCACGATTAATTATGTAGATTACAATGACCCAAGAAATTGGCCTGACTATTGCAATGATAATTTTTGTCAGATTTTATTACAAAATCCACCACATCAAATTATTACATATAATTTTCCCAAAGATTCCAAAAATCGAAGATTTTCTCCAATTCACTATAAGAGAAAACTAGCCAATGGTGAAGAAGTATACCGTTCATGGTTGATATATTCAACTATAAAAGATGCAGTTTTTTGTTTTTGCTGCAAGTTATTTAACAACAACAGCTCGTCAATCCTAGAAAAATCAGGATCAAAAGACTGGGAAAATATTGGAGCAATTCTATCTTCACATTAAAGGACTACTTTCCATTTAGACAACTTTCAGAAGTGGAAAGAACTTGAGGTGCGTATATCCAAAGAAAAAACAATTGATAATATTAACCAGCAGAATTACAAAGAAGAAGAGCAATATTAGCAGCAAATTTTGGAACATTTGATCGTTTTGATCAGAGTACTTGCCACTCAAAACTTAGCATTTTGTGGAACAAATGAAAAGTTGTACAATAACAACAACGGTAATTTTTTGAAGTTTGTAGAATATCTAGTCCTCTTTGACCCTGTAATGAACGAATATTTGCAGAGTCAAAAATCAAGACATTATGGTACATTATCTGGGAAAAGATATTCAAAATAAACTTATGCAGATCCTAACAGGAGCTATTAAAAATAAAATTTTGTCACTTGTGAAATCGGCAAAATATTACTCAATTATTTTGGATTGCACACCAGACATTAGTCATATTGAACAGATAACTATTATTATACGTTTTATTGATATTATCAAGCCGTTAGATAGAGAGATATTCGAGCCTGCAGTAACAATAAGAGAACATTTCCTAGGATTTGTTCCATTAGAAGAAACTACTGGGGCATTCATAACAGAAACTTTGATTGAAAAGCTTCAGCAAGTGGAATTACAAATTGAAAATCTCCGTGGGCAAGGGTATGATAATGGAAGTAATATGAAAGGAAAAGAAAAACGTGTACAAAACAGAATTTTAAACATAAATCCGCGAGCCTTTTTTATTCCTTGCAATGCACATTCTTTAAACTTAGTTGTCAATGATGCCTCTAAATGTTGCCTAGAAGCGACAAATTTCTTCAGTTCAACAGATTTATAATATTTCTCTGCATCGACTCAACATACTTTGCTTTGAAGGAGGATTTTAATGGATGGTTTGACTTAATATCTCACAGTATTGTTGGGGTTAACAAAATGTAATAAAGTAAAATATGGAAAAGCAATGATATTCGAAAAAATTATTAAAAAGGCAAAATCAATTAAAATTTTAAAATAAATATTTATCTGGGGAAACGGGTATGGGTGGATGCCAAATAACGAGACGAATCTAAATATAGTAAAATTAAATCGATTGTGGGTCCCTGAAGGAAATATTTAATAAAAATAAAAATTAATTGGCTAATGGGAAACCCGAGCTAATGGGAAGTCCAAGCCAACAGAAAACCCGAATAGTGTGAGAAACACGGAACGTCAACAAATTTTCTAATTACGGAAAACGAAATTGGTTGACGAAGAAAACCTGGGATAAAAGAGAAACCCGCCACCAAAATAATTATTGTAAACAAATGGAAACCCCGGGAGTCCAGAAATAACTAATTTAGTTTTGGACAGAGATGTCAGAAATGCCAAAACCAATTTAGTTTGCTGGTGACTTGAGTTGCGAGATGAGTATAAAAAGAAAAGGCAGATCAACAAAATTACCAGTTGGTCGAAGAGAATATTTCAGAGAGCGGAGTAACGGAGGTAATAAACTTAAAGATAAATCAACCAGTCAAACAAATTGCGTACCAGGCAGGGACGGTAACCGGAATATTCCGCAAATGAATTTTCCGCACCGAAATAATGCGCACAAGAATATTCCACACAGGAATAATCCGCACAGAAATTTCCGCACAGAAATTTCCGCACATGAAGATTCCGCACAGTCATTTTTCCGCACAGGAAAATTCGGCAAATCTAAATGAGGTCAAGCTTGGGTCAGACTTAGGTCAACCGCACTTTCTTATCAGTTCAGTTAGTTGTTTGCGACCAAACTGCCAACAACACTTTTAAGCTCCAAATTTTCCTTCTTATTTTCATCCTATTTTCAATGGAATTTTCAATAACAAACAAAGGAAATTCAGTTCTCATTTATTCCGGCTATGAGTATTTGAAATTTCGCACAAACAACGGGGTCGTGACTTGGAGATGCCGGCAGAATCATCAAGAAAAGTGCCGTTCTTTCTTAAAAACCACCATTGATTCCTCCACAATTGTGACTCCTCCGACTCGGCATTCTCATGACTTGTGTTCCCAGAAAGCCATGGCGAACGTTGCAAAAGCACAAATGAAAGAGGCCATTAAAGAAGTTGGTGCCACTGCCAGAAATGTTCTGGGTAATGTTTTAGTCAACGTGAACAGTGACATTCTGGGTCATCTACCAAAAAGGTCATCCATTGTGAGAAGCCTAAATCAGCAGAAACAGTCCGTTCGCATTGCCAATCCTACTATTCATGCCTTCACTATTCCTGAGAAATATTCTGCGATGATTTTGCACGACACTGGCTTTGATGATCCTGACCGAATTTTGGTAATTGGCAATAAGGAACTATTACTTGAGCTAAACAAAGAAACAATATATGTTGATGGAACATTTGATAAATGCCCCAGCATGTTTTACCAGCTATATACCTGGCACGCAATGGTAGGCACATCGTATCCTCCATGTATTTATTTTCTCTTACAAAAGAAGAACAGAGAAACATACATCCGAATCTTCGAAATAATGAAGCAACTTTTAACAAATTTATCGCCTAAAAAGGTCTTGGTTGATTTCGAGAAGGCTTGTATGACAGCGGCTGCAGTTGCTTTCCCCGATGCCGAAGTAAAGGGATGCTACTTTCATCTCTGCCAAAGTCTCGTTAGGAAAGTAAATTGCGTAGGGTTGAAGAATCTGTATGAGAGCAATGTTGATGTGAAGTTAATGTTGAAATCTCTTTGTGCCTTGGCATTTGTTCCCGCAAATGAAGTTAGGTCTGCCTTCGATATTCTTGCCAGAACCTTCCCCGACGAAGATCCATACAATGCGGTTCTATCATATTTTTTTCAAACTTATATTGAAGGTGCCATTGGTAGAGATCCAATTTTCCCTGTAAGAATTTGGAATCAATGGGAGGCGGCAGCTGAGAAATCATCAAAAACAACAAACTGTTGTGAGGGCTTTCACAACGCTCTCAATGCCACTTTTCACTGTAGTCATCCAAGTATTTGGCTATTGTTTGATGGACTACAAAGGGACATCGCTTGTCATCGATTGACTTTGGCAAATTACCAGACAGGAAGACCAGAAAAAAAGAAGAGAAAATATGAATCATTGCATCAGGCAGTTGCAACGGCTGTGCAAGAATATGACTCACATGCAGATGATGAAAGTAAACTAAAGTATTTACGCAGAATGGCTAATCTGCAATAGAAATTAATAAATGTGTTTACATTTTCCAGTAGATATATACATGTACATACTTGTAATTTTGATGATAGATATGTATTCATGTAATTACGCAACGGGTTAGTTTCAAATAATTTTTTGTCTTGTCTCAACGAAATCACAATAAAGCTAATAGTTTAAATAATGAAGTATTAAAAAATATTATCCTGTGAAAAGTAACCATATGTATTTGCGGAATTTTCCTGTGCGGAATATTCTTGTGCGGAAATTTCTGTGCGGATTATTCCTGTGCGGAATATTCTTATGCGTATTATTCCAGTGCGAAAAATTCCTGTGCGGAATATTCACCGAATCGTTGTTTACTAGCGGCATTTTAATGTTTATATTTTTTTCATTTTAATCATTATTATAAATTTTCAATTTAATCTAAATGTCATTTTGGGAGTCAATTTAAATTTATGGTTCTGCTTGCATTGTGATCAAAATATAATTATAATATTGATTTTTTGTATTTATATGTATTATTATTATTATTAATATTGCTATTATTGTTAAGCAATTATGTACTTTGTATTTTTAAGTGAATATTTTGTAGGTGTGCAGCTGTGTGAATCAAAACTCAAAGGGAAAACAATCAACCAAGCACAGCAAAATTTCTGTGAATTTCCGGCCATCAAATTTCAATGAAATTTTTTATTAGTTAATTATTATTATGGTGTGTTTAATAAATTTAAGGACTTTTAGATAATATATAATTGAGTTATTAAAACAAGAAATAATAAATCCAAATAACAATTTTAAAATTAAATAAAACTTTTAAAAATTTAATATTTATTCATAAAAACAATTCTACTGAATAAGTTGGACTCTTAACCCTAAAAGGACCCGGTGGGTTACTCGTAATCATTTTAAACTTTACGATTTCACAAAATTATTATCACAGTAGAAATTGAAGAATTGAATTAAATGTTTCTTTAATTAGGCCAGCGATGGTGAACCTATGTCTCACGGTTCACAAACTGCTCCATGCAGCTGCTTTAAGTGGCTCACGAGTTATTATGTAAAAATGTGAAATTATCCATGTTATATCATAAAATAACACACAAATTACTTATGATTACGCAATGCTATATAGTATACTACAATATTACAAATTTTCTCCAGTGTCGAACGAGATCCTTTTCTTGTTTATGTAAGCATTTATGAATGCCAATGAGTTTGAATATTTATTTTCGTTTTTAGAAATTTTTATGAAAAAAATAATTTGAATATATATTAAATATTTCATCTTACAAAACATTTCTGAAAATTTTTGATAAAAAGAATCCATCGAAAATAATCAGTTGTTAGTTGTAATAAAAAATATTTCTATAATAACTAATGATATATGCAGTATGTTTGGTAAAGAAAACCTTGAATTTTTATTTTTACTTTTCAGGACATAAAATTTGATACTAAGATGTAAATGATCACAATTATAAAATTTGTCGAAAGGTTTGAAACGTATAAATTATAGAACAAACATAAAGACTTTTTAAAACGTTTTAATCATTTAACCAATAAGAAACTTACTCCGGCCGCTTCCACTTCATGTTTTACTGCTCTCAGTGCCGCTTCCATATCTCTCGCCTCTTCAGTTTTAGATTCAATTTCCTGCTGAGTTTTAGAAATTTCTGCTACGATTTTATCCAGCGATTCCTTAAGACAAAAATTAGTGAAAACCTTTGAAGTTCATTGGTGTAGTAACAATCGAAAATAGAAATTGTGGATGGAATTACAGTGTTTCTCTAAATATAAACTTTACAAAACCGAATCCATTACACACAGAAGAGCTTGATAATAATTTTTAGATATTTAAATGTTACCCCGAGCTTGTAAACGTGATAAATCTCGTGTATGACAAAAGTTGCCGAATGTCAAGAAAAAAAATCGCTTAAATGCAAATATTTTTATCTTATGGACACGGTGACAGTAATAAACCTGTTCCGGTTCAATAATAACTTCTATAATTGAAGTTTAATGAACATGCAGTTGATGTATTAGCCCAGTGGTGGCCAAACTTTTTATGTGGCGACCCCTATTTTTTAGTGGAAAAATTTTTTTAATTGAAAAGTGCAAAACAAAATCATATTAAAATTATACTTATCTTATATTTATTATAAACACAGTATTAAATTTTATTGTCATAGTATTTATTAATATTGTTTATTATATGCAGGGATTCCGACAACTCCCACCATTGTGGGTGAAACACACCCCCAAAATTTATGCTTATGCTAAATATTTTATGGCGACCTTTTCATGTCTAGAGAAAAAATATTTTAGTGAAGTTTAAAAATATTAACTGATAAAAGTGTAAGCTCGATAATCTTTTATTTATCGTTCGTTATAACTGATTAATGCACTAACGCGTAACTTTGATTTATGAAATGAAACAAAATTTTTTTACTGCCAAGAACAACCTGTTGTTGATCGTGTTGATGTTGATAGTGATACTGAAACGCACAATTCTCAACATTGAATCTGGTAAATAATATATATTGATATAAATCTATATTATAATCATATTATTGTATATAAATATTATTCTAATCATGTTTTTGTGATTAGGAAACTTTTCAAGTTCACCTGGCAGAATTCTTCTGGAACTTCGAAAAGAATATACTATACTTGTACTGAATGTCTTGAGCTCTTTGTTGATACTATTGGCAAATCTTTCGCAATCCTTTCAACCAGTTGAGCTGGATCTGAGTAATGGAATGCAGTTGGCTTTTTGTGTCTGTAAATCAGTAAGTGGGTATTAAGCATGCACTTAATGAAGCATTATGTATTGTTACAGACTTACAGTGGTATTGCATTTTATATTTTTACCAAGTTGTAACTTCAGATTATCCAAATTGATAGATCTCCCATTCCGAGAAAGTTAGACTAATTGTATTACAATGTAAGGAGAAAGACATATTCGTCAAAGAAATTGATCATTAAAAAACAATAAATCTTGATTCCTACATGAATGCTGTTGTAGATAATATTCAATCCCGTTTCTCAGACAAGTTTGCTAGAATTGTAACCTTTCAAAATTATCTCAAGGTAAATGTAACAGAATCTATAGGCTATAAAGTATAATTCAATATTTTATTACAAAAAAGGAATAACAGGAAAAGAAAAGCAGATTTCTTGGATGTGGCTGTAATGTTTGGCATGGAAAAGTCTGTGGTGAATACATAAAGGAGGATATTGTGCAATCTTGCCAAACTGTCTATAGACATTTCATTGAAATATATGTTCCCTCACTTCTAAACTGGCTACTACAATTTTACTTCTTCCTGTTGGTACAGTCAGTGTTGAGAGAACTTTCTCAGATATGAACCACATTCTTTGCAGTGAAAAGAACCACCTTACATCTGATCATTTTGCAAGACATGTATGCTATACTATGCATACATGCCATAAACCTCTGGATATCCAGAGATCTATGATACATGTATAAACAAAATAATACGAGCTTGTGGGATCTAATCATTACCTATTTTATACTTTCATTTAGTTTGATTTGAATATCTCATGAAGGCCCTGAAGTTCCTGATGACTTAGCAAGAATTTCAAACAAAGACAATAATTTCAGTACAGACATTAACGTCTTCCTTAAAAAATGCATATTTGAGTGGTACCAAAAGAAGCCACGACGTATCTCATGCTGACATAAATAATAAAATACACATCATGTTTGTTTCTGGAAATTCATGAGTTTTTCATTACTTGTTGGCTCCCACAAAAAATTAGCAACACCCTTCCAATATTCAAATCCTGGCGGAAACCCTGATTATATGTGTGATGGATGTGCCTGAGTATTATTAGTAATGGTGTTCATTCTTGGTTTTATTGTTAAAATTGATACTCTGATAATATATTTATTACCTTTTTATACTCATATGCTGGGGGTTTTCTTTACTTCTACACATGTGGTTTGTGTATGACATTACTACGCCAAACTTTTAAATATAATTTTTGCCAAATAGTATGTATATGGTATTACTAACTAAAAATAAATTAATAAATATTTTTCATGTTACTATCTATGAACTTTCCAATAAAATAATATTAGAATTTTAATTTTTAATTATCCAAAAACAAATTTTTATTGTTAATTTTAATTACGATAATTGACGAACCCCCAAAACAAAATCGCGACCACCACTTTGGCCACCACTAGTATAAAGTATAAAATATAAATAAAATCAGTTATTTAGAAGTCAAAAATCTAATAGTTAGCTGTAAAAAATTATTGATTTGAATTATTTTGCACTATCCATTATGACTGGGTTAGGTAGTCCGAATCTCGAAAATAAATTAGAAATATAATTTATTACCATCCATACTTTCATAGCTTTACATAATATTGCTCCAGCCCAATTTGTACCGGTATTTGACAAGATGAAAATATCACCATTTCCTGGAGCTTAGTCCCAATCTAAATTAGTTTTATTCCATTTATCTGGATTAGGCCATTTGTCAGGACGATAATCAGTTTAAATTTGTAGGATTGACTTATCTTACTTATCTTACATCATAGCTCGTACATAGCTTGTTTGTTGCCTGGTTTAGTTCCGAATGTGTATCGTGTGTTTGTTTTATAATTGATTACCTCAATGATTCAAGGATGAAATCACATAATTTTCTATAAATTAAATTGTTAGAAGTTCTTTGTGCCTTGCAAAACTATATTCCTTCTTTGAGCAGTTGGACCAATTTTCAAATGAAAAGAAATCAATGGTAAAAATTAAAAGAAGTTCAACCAAAATTAAATTCAACCACTAAAATAAATAAAAAATATAATATAAATTAAAGTTCATATATTATTATAAAAAATAATTCATAGTTGCCTTAATTTGAAAATATATAAGAATTAGTCATTTGTTTAAAATATGATCAATTTTAAAACATAAAATAAGAGCCTTCTCAAAATAATTCAAAAATATTTTGGGAATAACAAAAAATGAACAAACATGTGTGCAATACAAGTGCGTGATTAAAAAAGGCATGACTGTTCAAAACATTAAATACTATAACTTTTTGTTAATTGATTTTAGATAAATAGATCCGAAATGAAAAATACTAGTAGTACTTTACAACTTAGCAAATGTTGTTCATAAAAGTTTTAATTACCAAAAATGTTGAAATACACGACATCTTGTTGAATTTTTCTTCTCGTTTTCAATGGTGTATGTTTTAAAATTATATAACATTTAAATACAATATTTTTCAAAAGCGACATTTCCAAACCTCTGAAATGTTAATGAATAAAATATCTTTTAAATATTTACTTTTAAGCGAGTGTATAAGTATTTGTGGCATATTTGATACTTAATACTATTTAGATTATTGTTTTATTGGTTCGTCACACAAATTGTCGGATATGCCTTCACGAGAACCTGGCTTACTTGCCTACCTGATTCTAATGGTAACTATACAAATTTTTATGTATTCTTCAAGTGCTATTTACGATGTAGAAAGTCGAAAGGAATCGAGATATTGGTGGGTGGAGTGTAAAATTTGATTATATCCAGCTCCATGTTTTCACATTTATCATTCCATAAAATAAACTAAAATCTGTGCTAACTAATTATTAGAATTACTCGGTTATTCTAATTTTTATCTAATTTTTAATTATATAAATATAATTACAACTTATTCTTACTCTTTGTAACTTTTACTTCAGTTTTTTATAAGCTGTTAAAAATATTATTTAAAAATGTCAACAAAATATTCATAAGAAATGAATATGTCGCGAAAACAATAATTAAATGGATATGACAAGTATATAAACTAACGACAAAAATACGTGGCCTTCGTACAATTCATCAAACCGCTTAAGTAATTTATTTTCATTTTATATTTAAAATAAAGATTGTGTATATACTTTTTTATCTTTCAGTTAACCACTGTCGAGTAAACAAGCAAAATTAACTGACTTCAGGCGGCGGGCAAAAGACTCATATTTACATAACACAGCTTTACAACTCTTTGAATTGCAGAACTTGCATAATAACTGTTATATTGAAATGGAATACACTTTACCTCTCAAAACCGATCATTCATTAGCTCTTTGGCCTTATATATAAAATCAGAACTATTTATATTATTTGATTTGATATAGAAGGTAACAAAGTTAATTGAACCTATCCTAATTTTTAAATGAGTACGAAGTGCTTTACAAGGTTTCAATATACATGATTTTGCATGAAACTTATGTCCACTGTAAAATAAGGGTTCAGTGTATTTCATTAATTCGTAAAAACAAATAATACTTCTAAAGCTTTTCCATTTTCTTTCGCAATTCTGTATTTAATTTGTATTTCTACTAATTCTTCTTTAGTTTTTTCTAATTCTGATTGCAAAGCTTTGGCCTCTTCTTCGGCTGTTCGGACATTTTTTAAGACTACATCCTAATTACGATTAAGAATTCAAAATAAATCCCTTTTTACTAATTCTTTCTCAGTTTTTCTGCTTTCATCTGCAACTTTTGGTGGTAACATAGACCATCCAACTTTTTGTAGTTCTCGAATTAGATTTCTCGCTTCTGCTAAATCCTAAATATAGACAATGAAATAAAAAATAAAAAAAAGTTTAAAAACGTTCAAAAGAAATGTCATTTAAATGCATGCATTTTGTTGCTTTTATGAATGGTCGCAATTTAAATGGCGACTATTAGCTAATGTGGCTTTTCTGTTTATAACATGCATAAATCAAATTATTTTATTTCTAAGTATATTTCAAAATGCAACTATTGCTTTCATGTTATATTAACACACAATACTTTTGCGTTAATTTACTTGTAAAATATTGATATTTTTAGAAGGACAGATTTCATTCCTCGTATATTTGATTCGCATTAACATATTTATTAATTTAAATTAATATAAAAATTTACATTATAGATTTCTTGTGTTAATTTTAAAAAGTTTTTAAATAATTAATCTTTAAAATTAGTATTTAATGTTTTATATATATATATATATATTTATACCGAATGCAGTCAGAAAAGTAATCCACTGACTATAGTCTAAAATATAATATCCTCCGCTAAATATAGTCATAAAAAAATTAGCACTTTGCATAATTTTGCTACAAAGTTTCACCATTTTTATAGTGCAAAGTATCCTGACTAAAATTGCATTGGCTATATCCAGATAATAAGCTTTACACACAAAAAGTGCCCTTTTTATTGTCAGAAATTCAAATTTTCCAAAAATGCAAACAAATCATCATGTTGGCCAATGACAAACAAAACATTTTTCGGAGATCACGTCCAACTACTATCAGTAAAGAAGTAGTTTTCAACTTTGATGATATTATATTATATACATCACAGAAAAAACATTCAAAAGAAACTTCGAAAGTTCAAGAGAAATTTAACACATTGTGATCGGGCAGTTTTCGGCCGCGTACTAGTGCTGGTAACGGGTGATTTTTCGCGTAATTTCGCGCTAACGTAGACCTCTAAAAAAATTGCGATAACTTCAAAAATATTGGAACCCGCATTTTAACGTGACCCGCGCTCCACTAACAATCTATCAAAAACGTATAAATACGTGATACGCTCTCTAGCATTAATTTGCTAAACACGTATTAATACGTGATCCGATTACAATGTGTTAAGTAAGATCAATGAAAAAAATTTATTTGCAATGATGAATATGTTACAATGAGAGGAAATTTGGTACCAATTGACAGATTGGCTGAATTTATCATTGAAATTATGCCATGAAGAGTTTAAGAAAATAAATGAATATTTCAGCATGAGATATGATATGGATGAAAATATAGAGCTTAGGAGATTTACTTTTCAAAAAAATGGAGAGTGGAAACGACACGAAGAGCAGAATTATTGTTTAAATTACAAATCTTACTCTATGAGAAAATACAATCATAAAAATTATACTTTTGCAATAATTGACCATATCAGCAAATATATATGTACGTGTGTGTGTGTTTGTTATAAAACTTTTAGTATTACATTCTAACATTATATATACCACAAAAATATTTATTTTGATAAATGGTTAAATAGGGCTTTTGATAGAAGCTTTCAAATCTATAATTATTATAAGTTTACAAAAAATTTTAGAAAAACTTTTTTTAACCATAAACTTCTTTCAATAAATAGTTAAGCAGAAAGACAATTTTGCACAAAAATACTCTATACATTTAGAAAGGACAGTAATTTAAAAAGTTGGGTTGAAGTAGTAAGATGTGTCTCAGTCTGATACGAACCTCAAAATGTCTATAAATGACACTGACCTCTTATGAAATAATTCCTTTGTAGCATTTTGTTTCAAGGTTGACCTTTTATCTCATGTCAGTGTTGGTGTTATTTAGTAACTATTTATTGCGTCAACACGAAAACTGACACGGCAACTATCCATGTTCGTACTTATTATCGAATATTGACCTGGCCACCCTCTTACCCTCTTGTGTCTTCTGCTTGATTTATAAATAATATTTATTTACATTTCGAAAATAAGCTTATATTCAAATATTTCCAATGTAATTTTGATCATTCAGGCATCCTTGGCGGACGGTGCTCATCATCAGCACTCCTAATCAGGGCATAGAAATGAATAACTAGATAAATCATGTTCACAAACAACGTAATTTCTAAATATTTATTTACTAACTAAATAGTAAATTCAAAAATAAAGAAAATTAAGCTAACGTTTCTCTTATTTTCCAGTTGCATCCGCATAAATTCCATTTCCTCCTGGTCCATGGCTTGAGTATGCGCCTGATTTAAAGCCTCTGTGGCATTTTTGTGAGCTTTTTTGATAATGTCAAATTTATCTTCAATTCTTTCATATTTGGCTTTAAGTTCTCTTATTTGAGCTTCTAAGTAATCATTCTCAGCATGTAATTTTGCTGCTGGTGGTAACTAAAAATCATTTAAAATCTTCGAAAGTAGACCCTTCCATACATACGTTTACAACATCTACTTCTTTTCGTTTCTTTAATGTACTTTTCAATAATTCTAGTTCTTCCTCCAGTTTTGCAACTTTAGCAGGTTTATCTTCCTTTGTATAAAAAATTTTCAAAATTTATCAAATAACTGTCGAGCTTACTTTTAAAATGTTCTCGAGAAAATCATCATCTAACTTTTTACTTTTTTTCTCTTTCTTTTTAGAATCTTTTGGCTCACTTATTTCAGATGTATCTTTTTTCTTTTTCTTTTTATCTTCTCCTTCAGTTTTATCTTTTTTCTTTTTCTTACTTTCACCTGCTTCAGAATTGTCTTTTTTCTTTTTCTTTGTTTCTCCAACTTCCGAGTTATCTTTCTTCTTCTTTTCACTCATTATATCCCTGCTTATATTAATTGATTAATAAATATTGTTAAATAATTAAATGATTATGAATAAGCTAAATTAAAAAATATTTAATATAATTAATTAAATTAAAATATACTAACCATGGTAATTTTAATGTAAGTCCAAATAAAATCTTTTACAAAAACTGACTCAATGCTGATTTATGAAAAATTGATTTTAATTCAACAATTTGTTCAGGCCATTAAGGTCGAGATTTTGACTTTAAGTCTGGGAGCATTAAACTACAAACATGGATAATGTTCCGAATCTGCTGCTGTCTAGTTGGCAGGCAGCGATTTATTTCTTGTTAGGGGAATTGATGGTAGAAACGTTTGTTGGGGATTTGGGTAATTGGATCATAAAAATACACAAAATACATAACAATTGTTTGGGTTGTCAGAAAAAAATAGAAATAAAAATAAGTGCAAGGAAATTAGAAAATGACAATAAAAAATCAAAAATATTTAAAGTACAAAAATTAATAAAATATGAAAATTAATATAGATCTTGGGAAATAAATATAGTTGAATGCCAAATCATGATATGAATCCAAATATTATAATAAAAATCTAGTGAGGGGTCTTTAAGGAAAGTTATAAGCAAAATACAAACTAATTAAAATTAATTAATCAATAATGGGAAACCCTCTAGTGATAAATTAAAAACTTATATAATTGTCTAAGTCAAATGAAGGGAACATAATCGATCAATAAAGCAAGTTATTTTCATCTTTGTCGTTGTCAGAGTAGTTCGGGTAGTGTTTAGCTAGTTTATGATAAACACCCATTAGCCTTTAGAAACTTTGAAATAATGTTTACCAAATATCAGATAATTTCCTTCCAAACCAATTACTTAAAGGGATATTAGAATCGAACGAGTTGCCAGTTAGTCGAAGAAAAATATTATGTAAAGGACAAGTGAGTGATATCTATGAAACGATAATCAATAGTTATCTTGGAAAGAAAAGTGCTTATTTATTTCTAAAGGACACGAGGAGTCAGAGAATGCCCGACTTTAATATTAACAACACAACAAGCACCTGTAAACAAAAACGAATTAAAATGATTCAATATAGAAAAAAAATGATACAAATACGACGAATTATATATCAACCTACAACAGACTCTTACATTTCTAATCTCAAAGATGCTCGGAATCTTGAAGATACTGTTGGGCCAGAACACAGACGGCCTTGTAAATGTTTAAATGAATCGGTAACACACATGCAAATATAACATGCAGATTTAAAATCGAACCTATTAAAACACCAATTAACCCTATCAAAATGCGAGAAAGAAAACAATCAAATATAAAATTATAAAACACAAATAAATTAAAATAATAACAAAGTGCAACAAGATCCGCACGAAATAAATACAAACATAACACGAAAACCCAACAATTTGACCGAAATTTGACAATTTATCAAAAAAATACAAAATTTCATGAAAATGAAATAAAAATCAAATAATTGAATTAGAAATAATTCAATTTAGAATTTAAAAGAAAAATTGTCAAATAAAATTTCAAAATAATAAAATTAAAGATTAGAATATACCAGAAAATTCCAAGGTCAAATTTTGTTTTACTAAATCAAAAAGAACACGCAAGGTTAGGGTCGTATAATAGGTATAAATACCGATTCATTTTTACATAATTTTTAATCGTTTTTACTCGCTAAAACAGTTTTCAAATCGTTGAAGCATTTTTCAAAAGTAATGTAAGTGGGATTGTTGTTTAGAACTCTCTCCACGTCGCATCCTCGTAACCTCGATAGAGCTGTGCTTGGGTGTCGGCGTGGGGAGAGCGGTGTATTTATGATTTTGATGAATGTATCGGGTAATTTATATTTTAATAAAATATTTAAATAGCATAAACATTCTTTGTTTTATAAATAAATAATAAAATAAATTTGGCAACGATTTAATTAAACGATAACGCCAATAAAAAACCTTTCGTACGATATATTTCGATAGCACAGCTATCATCTTCAGGTACTCAAAACCAACTAAAAATATTATGAATTAACATTTAATTTAAACAAATTATTTTTTATTAATTTAATTTTTTAATAAATAAATATTTTTAAAAATATATTTTAAATTAATTTTAAATTTTAAATTTTTTACTTATATTCTAATTTTTTAAAAATTAATGTAATTTAAAATTTTCAATTATTTTAATAATATTAAAAAAACAAACATGATTTAACATACGTAAACTATTTAAAAACATTCAAAACATTCGTAGTCACAGCACTCTGCACATTAATCTTTGGATCCAATGACTTTATCAGCAATGCTTCACATATCACTCGTTCCCAATAACTATTAAAACTTCTCAACAAAATTCTAAAATCAGACATTCCTATATCACTTTTACAGCCTCTATTGTGTTCACTAATATTGGTCAAACCCTTCAATCGACAATGCTCTAGAACTCGAGTACAGAGATGACGGGAAGTCTCTCCAATGTATGTGGCATTACACCCATTACATGTAAATTGATAAACGAGATCAGAACACAATCCAACCGGAGTTTTTGATTTATTAATAAGCATATTGCGTACCTTACACGAATTAGAGACGATCTTATACTCTAAATTTCCTATCAGTTTACCCAACTTCCTCTTATAATTTGTAAAGCCTTCAGAGTACGGCAATACTAACACATATTTAGGCTCAATTTTTTTATATCCATTTTTACCATCACCCAGATCAACACTCAATTCACACCCATCAGACAAATTACATTCAGACTTTCCACAACATGGATCCTTAGGATTTTTAATCAATTTATCAACAGTTTCTTTTATCATCAACAATAAAAATGATTTAGAATATCCATTCTTTATCAACAACTCAACCAATTTATCAACACTTTTTACCGAATTAGCAAAAGTAGAAGATAAAGCCCATGAACGATAAATCAATCCTTTCACTATATTTCTCTTATACTTAAATTCACAAAAGCTTTCTGGAGAAGTATAAAGACCAGTATCAGTTGGTTTTCTATAAATCTCTGTCTCATACTGTTTATCTTTGCGTTGAATTAACAAATCCAAAAACGCAATTGATGACTTTCTCTCCGTTTCACATGTGAATACAATGTTTTTATGAAAACTGTTCATAAAATGCAAAAACGGTTCTACATGTTTCTGGTTTTCAAATATAAGAAAAATATCATCCACATACCTTTTATAAACGAAAGGTTTTTCAAATTGGAAAGAAGCAATTTTCTTTTCCAAACTAGCCAAAAATATTGATGCCATCGTTGGTGCTAAAGGGGAACCCATAGCGACTCCATCTATTTGTTGATACCATTCATCATTGAAAAGAAAATTGACATTTGAAGTAGCAAATTCAAGAAGTTTTCGAAATGCCCTTCTATCCAAAATGTGATGTTCCGAATTATTTTCATTCCACAACGCACAGCATAAGTCAATTGTCTCAACCAGTGGCACATTCGTAAACAAACTACAAACATCAAACGAAACCATAACATCATTCATACTTCGTTTTTGTAGCTTTGCAATACAAGAAACAAACTCAAAGCTATCCTTACATTCAAACTCTGATCGCATTAACGGTTTTAATAATCCATCTAAAAACTTTGCTATTTTATACTGGGCAGTACCAACCATCGACAAAACTGGTCTCATAGGTCACCATCTTTATGGATTTTTGGTAGCCCATATAGTTTAACTGGCTGTGATCCTATTGGACGAATAGACTTACCTACCTCTTCATCAATAAGCTTCTTCTCAATAAAACCATTTAACATTTTTTGCACAAACTCTTCATCCTTAAGAGGAGGTAATTTTCCATTCTTCCGATCCTTTGGCAATTTCACAAACTGAGGAGAATTTAACAAATCATTCAACTTATTTACATACACATCATGGTCAAGAATAACTATCCCATTTCCTTTGTCAAACTTACAGATATTTATATTTTTTTTAGCTAAGTTTTTTAAAGTCATAAAATCCCTAATATTCTGCTTTTTGTTTTTATCGATTTACTCCATCGTACTTGCACTTAACGAGCTCTTCACATAATTACCATTAATGCCTTTCATCGATCGAGCTATATGAAAATATAAACTTTCAATTTTTGCAAACAATTTTGTTTCATCCAAGCGATTCTTAATACAGTGATTTGGACCAAATTTTAAAACACGCTGTTCATCATCAATCAACACTATTTTACTCAAATTTATCACAGTATTCTCCACACTAAATTTAGAAATCCCAAATATTTTTCTCAAATTAATCAATTGCACAATCGAATTTTTGATACACCATTCTACACATACCTGTAAACAAAACTCATTCGTAGCATTATTTAACATTAATCCAATATTTGTTAGTTTTTTATCAATGGAAGTTCTCCTTATTTTCTCTGATTCCAACATTCTTCTTAACGTTCTTCTATGTATTAATTGGACATCTTTACTAGAAAGACAATCACTTAGTTTCATTTTATAAATGAACGAAGGAATCATCGTTTCTTCTAAACAAGTCTCAAGAAAACTAATGTCTAGTTCCTTTCTTTTGAGGGAGTTATAAACCTTCATAAACCTTTTGAATATTGGAACAGCTGCACCATGATTTATAAATAAATAATTAAATAAATTTGGCAACGATTTAATTAAACGATAACGCCAATAAAAAACCTTTCGTACGATATATTTCGATAGCACAGCTATCATCTTCAGGTACTCAAAACCAACTAAAAATATTATGAATTAACATTTAATTTAAACAAATTATTTTTTATTAATTTAATTTTTTAATAAATAAATATTTTTAAAAATATATTTTAAATTAATTTTAAATTTTAAATTTTTTACTTATATTCTAATTTTTGAGCTTCTAAAATTGAGCCTAAATATGTGTTAGTATTGCCGTACTCTGAAGGCTTTACAAATTATAAGAGGAAGTTGGGTAAACTGATAGGAAATTTAGAGTATAAGATCGTCTCTAATTCGTGTAAGGTACGCAATATGTTTATTAATAAATCAAAAACTCCGGTTGGATTGTGTTCTGATCTCGTTTATCAATTTACATGTAATGGGTGTAATGCCACATACATTGGAGAGACTTCCCGTCATCTCTGTACTCGAGTTCTAGAGCATTGTCGATTGAAGGGTTTGACCAATATTAGTGAACACAATAGAGGCTGTAAAAGTGATATAGGAATGTCTGATTTTAGAATTTTGTTGAGAAGTTTTAATAGTTATTGGGAACGAGTGATATGTGAAGCATTGCTGATAAGGTCATTGGATCCAAAGATTAATGTGCAGAGTGCTGTGACTACGAATGTTTTGAATGTTTTTAAATAGTTTACGTATGTTAAATCATGTTTGTTTTTTTAATATTATTAAAATAATTGAAAATTTTAAATTACATTAATTTTTAAAAAATTAGAATATAAGTAAAAAATTTAAAATTTAAAATTAATTTAAAATATATTTTCAAAAATATTTATTTATTAAAAAATTAAATTAATAAAAAATAATTTGTTTAAATTAAATGTTAATTCATAATATTTTTAGTTGGTTTTGAGTACCTGAAGATGATAGCTGTGCTATCGAAATATATCGTACGAAAGGTTTTTTATTGGCGTTATCGTTTAATTCTTTGTTTTGTCGAAATTTTTCCGGCCCACAGCCGAAACACACTACAAGATATTAAAATCCTACATAAAATTCGTAATCGTGTAATTGCGTGGAATATCGCCAATGATTCGTGCCCGTGAAGGCTCCGGCGTGAGGAACGCAGGAGCTGGAACGCCAATATCATTCCGTATAGGGGAAGAGAGGGAAAGGGAAATAGTCTTTTGGCTGTTTCCTCGTCTCCCAATTTCCATAAACTCGACCTAAAATTATATTCACATACGGCTCAAAATTATCAGACGAGTAGTCCAGTGGGCACTCATTAACTATAATATGAACACAATGCGCCTAGGACCAAAATGAAGGACAGTGACGGGAATCTTAAATAAATAAAATCGTTGCTATGCTACAAATATAATGAAGTCCAAAACATATTAAACGTTGTTAATAAAACGCTATAATATAGAAAATTTTGTAAAAGGAGACTTGATGAGTAAAATGACGTGTAAAATGTAAAGGATTGGAGTATAAATACTGAGTAATTGCTATAATCAAGGATAAAATCGTGAAATTTTCCCTGAACTAACATGAGATAAAAGTTTCAAACTACCATCCAACTAAGGTACTAAGAGAAATATAAAATTTGAATAAAATTGAAATAAAAGTTTCCCAAGTATGATCAAACTAAAATGCTATTCTAGGATATAAAGATTTCCGTGAAGAGTATCGAGGAACTTGTCGTTGAAATTAAAAATACCACGAATAACGATAAGGGAATTTAGCTAAAATCAGTAAACAAAGACACTAAAAAATAATGAGTTTGATAAAAATTAAAAGTAAATGTGAACAAATTATGCCGACGTTAAATAAAATTACAGACCGAAATTTTCATGCCGAAAAATTAAGTCCTCAGAAACCAAGAGTAAATCCAGCTTTGAGACGCTCGAATTAAACGACATTGGGTTCCAAAACTTCTATCAATACTAAACGCATTTACCACCTGAATTAAAATATAAAAATATAAACACCCTGCAAAAATATAAAAATCGAGAACAAATAGTGAGGATAATAAAAAATAAATCTATTCCTGGAACGAAAATTAATTCCCAAAGAAATTCTTCACCATTCCCCAGACGAAATAAAATAATAAAACGTAAAACATATAAAAGAAAATAAAGTCAATACTTTACCCATCATATGAACAATCAATCAAACAATACAACAACAGAATATTCACGATAGACAAGTTAAATTCCAACACATTTTTCTGAGCGCGAAAGTACCGCGCGAATCAACACCGTTTTGATTTGAGGTCGGAATGATTCTCAGGCCCATTTGATAGGAAGTTCGAAGTAACCCAAATTGCCAGATCCGAATAACCACGACCCCCAAACGCACTCCATCACCACAGTAAGACGATCTCCAGAAATTAGTTGAATTGTCTTGGCCTCCAACAGGACAACTAGAAATAGATGATTTTATATACCTGCATATAATAAACAACTTACCACGGAAATAACTAACATTGGGGAAGAAGGAATGCCATTAACAAATAGTTGAAATAAATCCGAACCATTCAATCAAGGGGAACAGTATTACCAATTTTAATGGTCGGATACGAATGAAAATGCTGAATTCCCGAAATGAATATGGAACATGACATTTTACGAGAATTTATCCACACACGACGCATCGACAATTGAGCGATGATATCAGCGGAAGAGTGTGTCTCCCACCAATGGCTACACCGGCAGACACACACGCCCAGTCAACAAATTCACTTGAAGCAATGTCAGCCAGATTAATGTAATCTCACACTAGTAGGCACACATCGCCGCCGGATTACATAAGCAATCCCGATGATTCAGATCGACAGTTAGGTTTCAAACAACTTTTCGAAATGTATCGCCAACGGAATTACATCGATAAGAGTACGACGACCAGGATATCAGGCGAGGACATAACACCGGATCCAGAATCTCAAATTTTGGGTAAATTTTAATTTTGTGAACTTCGACATTAATCCATAAGAGCACCTGTTAGGAAGTTTTGCCGCATCGACCCCAACGCTAGGAACGCCGATAGCCATTATGAATTACCAAATCCAGAGTGCGATACTGAGAAATGCATGACTTCATCTGAGTTATTTTACTACGCAAAACCTCGATTTATAGTTGCTATGCCATGGAACCAGTCGAAAGAGTAACCGACGTCCCATTTATTTCCCACGACGATAGCCGGTAATATGGAAATTTCTCCGAGATATTTTGACTTCTCGCGATCCACCAGTAAGGGAGGGACCATCTCAGCGCCGGGATAAGTTCAAGCTACGTTTAATTTTGAAAATGATGCGTTGGAATCTTGTAATTTAAACCCTTATTGTCCAATGTAGTGTTTCGCTAATCTCGATAACCTCCCCCAACCTCAGGTTATTATTAAATTAGATATCAAAAATATATTAGCTTAATTTGATTTATTTTTTTTTAAATAGTAATTATTATTCGATTCTCGATTTCATTTAATAATTATTTTTAGGAATATTGATTATGAATTTTGATTTTTAATAATTATTTTTAGAAACATTGATTATGAAGTTTGATTGGTAATAATTGTATTTATGAACATTAATTATGAATTTTGATTTTTAATAATTATTCTTATGAACATTGCTTAGAAATTTTGATTTGAATTTAATTTCAATGGGAATTTGGATTCCTGATTCCATTTAATAGGTATTTTCATGAACATTGAGTTTGAATTTTGATTTTTAAATTTAATAAGTAGAGTTTTGAGTATTTATTAATACTCGATAGAGGAATTTTATTTTGTAATGAGTGTTCTTACGGAGGTTAATTATTATTCAATAGATAGAGTTTGACTTTAGTTCAGTTAATAAGTATTCGTGTTAATGGTTATTCACTAAACGAATGCTGATTTTAAATTCCTTTAATAAGTATTATTATTAATTATATTATGATAGGTGCATATTTGATTTATAATTACTTTTGATAAGCATTTTGTTAACTTATCATTCCCTAATTACCTGTAATAAGTATTATTATTGATTATTAGTTGATAAAGGAATTTTGGTTATCATATTTTTTTTTGTTTCATTTAATAGGTATTTTTTAGTAGTTATTCAGTGGTAGATAAATTCTTGAATTATAATTCCATTTAACAAATATTTTTCGTTGAATGGTATGGGAGGAACAGATTTGGGATTTGTAATGTTTCTTATCGGGATTTTTTTTTGGAATAATGATTTTAGTCTGTAAACTAAATTGCGGTTCACTTAACAAGTATATATTTTTAACGCCACCTTAATACCCGATGAAGGACTTTTCGACGTTAACTTCTCCAAATGGATTTTATTTTCACTTACTCTAAGATAAATAAATTGTCGATTTTAAATCAGGCTCGACGAGTAATTTTTCGTGAAGATTGACTGATAACCCGATTCTTGATTTAACTTTTCATTCAACGAGTTAGGTATCATCGACGGATAGCCAGTTTAGTTAAACTAAGCAAAACTTAAGGAATTTCAGGCGAAGAACACGATATTTATAAGCCAGAGAATTGGAATGATCAACTTAATCAAATATTGTTTAGGAGAATCAAGAGCCATTATTCGACTTCCCGCACAGGCCGCTGATCGATGGCGACAGGCCATGTGGGATACGGGCTTCGCCGTGTCGCGGCCGAGAGAATTCCGATCGGATGTACTACGAAGAATGAACGACGTTGAGCTACCATTCGTAGCAATAAAGCGAGAATCAGGTCGAACCCCTGCCCAGGGAATTTGCGAGCATGCGGTGCTCCTCCTCGCCAGTCTCGAGGATCAGCAGCGCCGGACCGATCTTCTGGTAGCCAGAGCCAGACTGTATCTCGCGAACGTGGAGGAGGATATTGTCACCGGCCTAATTGCGAGTACTCACGACTACGCACCGTCGCCCCACTCCCTTTTCAACCAGGTGGATGAGCGTTGGAACGTGAATTCTCCGAACCTCAATGTTGCTGTGCCCCAGAGGACCCTTCTCAGCCACAGGAGAAGGACAGAGAGACCCATCTTTGTGTATCGGGAGCGTTCTCATGGTCAGCCGGCCTCTAAAGAACGCGATGATGGGAATCACCGAACCCCTCATTTTCAATAACGACTCGATTACATTTAGTGAAATTAAAATTAAATTCTGAATAAATAATTAGTTGATTTTCTATTGTTTTTCATTTTTCCAAATCGGTTCAATAATATTAAATACTTGTATGATCAATTAAATAACTTAAGACTTGTATACCAGAGATAATTTCATTGTTTACAGATATGGAATCACTGAAAATTCTGCAGCAGGAATTGGAGCACGCGCGAAAAATCAACAAAACTTTCTACGAGCAAATCGTCCAGTTGTCAAAAGAAATCCAGCAAAAAAAGCCGCCTGAATAGAACCAAAGAAAACAAAGTTGCTTTATCAAAGGCTCACAGCAGCACAAAAGGGCTGGACGGAAGAGAGGCAATTAAATCAAAGCCTGAGGACCCAGATAAAGGAGTTAGAAGTAGCATTGTCAGCCTGCCAAGAAGGAGCGGCAGTGACATATCCCCTTGTCTTTGCTCCTGCCCAACTGGCCTACCGAGAGACAACTACAATAGGTCCAAAGACTACACCGAAGGCTAGCGGTTACCGACCCGGACGTAAAGAGCGGGCTAAACGTCGAGCCGCTCGAATCTCAGCTAACCCTGATGGACATCGCTAAATGTGTCGTTGCGATCGTAAAATACATGTCTTGTTGTCAGTTAACTACTATTTTGATGATTGTATGGAGTCGAACCCCGTGAAGTAACACTGGGAAGAGATAAAAGAATAAGGGGACCCAAAGAATCGAAAGCGAGCACAGGTCTTCTATCGACAGCTCGTTGGACCCAGAGATCGATCGGTCAATTATAGCATCAGTGATAGCGCTCACTTTTTGCGGACGATCTACCCACTCGAACACAGTTCCAACGTTGCTTAGCAGCGGGTGCCGAGTGGTAAGCGAAAGAACGTTTATATGGGGTTGTCTGGGTAACAACCATATAGTTTAAATATCGCCACCCAGTAACCCACCAATACTAAAAATAGCAACTGTTGTCTGCACTTTTGAAAATAGTAAACATTTTTATTTAAAACAAATATTATTGATGATCTCTTCTACCAACGTTCTCCTCAGTCTAACCACCCAAAATTTGTAAGCTAAGAAAAATTGCAAATTCAGTAATTGATATTGGAATATAAATTCGAACATACAAGATTTCTCAGGTAAAATAGAGCTATGAGAACATAGTGCAGAAAAGATACACAAAATTTTTGTGTAAATTGTATTAAAAGTGAACTTTTATTTTGGTGTATATATTTGTTATCAATAAATAAAAACATTTGAACCAGTGTTTGCATTTTTATTTATCTAGTACATCAAGTTGAGATTCCGGAAGCCTCAACAAATTTTTGAATCACAAAACTTTAGTTACATTTTATTTTTCTCTTACACTAGATTTTAGTAATAGAAAGCTGTTATATTTGGTGGGTTACTGGGTTTTGCTATTTGTTTGAATCTTCCTATAGCCATACAAATATTTCTAGCTACGACTCGGCACCCGTTGCTAGGCAACGTTGGAAATGTGGTCGAGTGAGTGGATTGTCCGCAAAAAGTGAGCGTTATTACTAATGCTGTAATTGATCGGACAACCCCTGGGTTCAACGAGCTGTCGATGGAAGACCTATGCTCGCTTTGTAAGTCCCTTGTGTGTGAGAAGTTTCAAGATCAGAATCATTTTAGTGAGAGCTAAATTTGGTGATGGCATTCATAGAGATAAGACAACGAATACCTGACGAAGGGTGAGTACTCATGGAATAGCTATGGGTTTTTAATACTCCTCAAGTGTAAAACAACATTTTGAATAATTAAACAACCTTTACAATTTAATTAAATCTACAGATGAAACAAGTATTAAATCAATTGAGTTCATTCGACAGACGAGCGGATCTTCGTCTGGCACGCTCTTTTCGCCCCGGCCTATAACTGCTGGATGGTGTTGTATTAGGAGTTACAGCGGACGCTGGTTTGGATACTGAATCCCGATAAGCCAATTGGAAGGGGGCGAAGACAAGAGGGTAGGTTACTGCCTCCCCCTCCCGACTAGCGGACAAGGCGACTTCCAACCCCCTTATCTGCGTTCGGAGATTCTGATTTAATTGCCGTTCATCGGCCCAGCCCTTTTGAGCGGCGGTGAGCCGGTGGCGGAGGGGCTTAAGCTTCGCTGGATCCACCCATGTGGCTTTCACTTGTTGTACCTCTTTGGTGAGCTGTATGATTTGCTCATACAGTGCTTTGTTAGCCTGCCGGGCACGGGACAGCTCTTTCTGCAGTAGTTGAATATGTTCCATGGCTGTTAATAGAAACATTAAATGATTTGTTATAGACAACAACAAAATTTTGTGCAATAAACAAAAGGAATTCTCTTATTAACACATTCACACAAATAAGAATCATTAAAAATAACAAGCTATTTATTTAATCAAAATTCAATTAAATCAAGAGTTACGTTGGGTTTTATGCAATAAACAAAAGGGATTCTCTCATTAAAATATTTATACAAAAAAAATAAAGATAATCATCTAAATTAACAAGCTATTTATTTAATCAACATTCACTTGAATCAGGAGTTACATGAAGTCTTTATTATGGACTGAAGATTCAGGAGGCAGGAAACCACCTTTCAACCCACTCTTCCGGAGAATAACCGGATATCGTCATCACGGGCCGCTTAGTATTGCGGGTCCGCGTGGTGTTCGGTCGGGTGCCTTGTGCGACCGTGCCTTGCCGCGGATGTTGATAACTGCTGGCGATCCGACCAGCCAGTAAGTCTTCTTCGACATTCGCCAGGTATTGGCGAGCTAGGATCACTTGCACATCCACCTGCCGTTGGTGACTTTCGAGCTGCTCAAGAAGAAGACGGGCCTGCTTGTGGATCTCCCAGGCCGGGCTCCATTCCTCCCATGGGCTATCGGCTAGCCACAAACCATGATCACTTCCCGATTGCCGGTCGACTCGGTGAGGCTCTGGTTGAGAAAACTCGGGGCATTTCTCCTGCCGGAATCGTTACCATGCCCATCTCCACCGATCTGCAACAGAGGTGGGGACGCACATCAACGGTCTTGGATTTTCTGAGCAAAGAAGATTCATCATTACCATTATAAATGGAAAATTTATTTTTAATAAATATATATCCGTTAACAATTCGGTTAAAATTAAACCAGTTTACTAGAAAATTTTACCTGAAAGGCAGATTTCCAATTCCACATCTCCGACCTTATCGGGCGACTCATCGGTCGACTTCTCGTTATAGTCCGTTGGTTGGTAGGACATTTTAATTTCTCAGAGCAAAATTCGTTTTGATTATTGATTAATCCACCTTTGTTATTTATAGTCTGGGGAAGAGAAAAAGGTAGGTGTGTAAAATTACTACAGTGCTAGAGAGAACTAGTTACTTACTGCGGGTATGTAGTATAATGAAGAGCTTATTATTCACCAATTTTTCCGCGAATTATCGATTTATGTAGGCGTCAAGTGTCTAATTTTCTGTATTTACTAAACTGGTAAATTTTAGAATTTATGAAATTTATCCCCGTGGAATGATCACCGTGAGTGGGAATTTATATTATAGGTTTTAAATTTCTTAATCTCTTGTTTTTAGGGATGATGCCCTAACATGAATACTGGCGAAGCAGTTCGGTTGTCCACTTAATCTTTTCTTTGGAAGGACTATTATATTGACTAGTTATTTTCGGGTAATCTGTTATATGGAATAAATACTCTATGAATAAATCTTATAGTGAATAGGCCTTCTGTTAGTAACATATCGTATTGAATGGATATTCCGTGAGTAACTCGTCATTTTGAAGGGATAATTTATGGGTAAACAAATGTTCTATGGGTAGAATTGGTATTTTAGATAAATATTCTATGGTTAAATTATTATGTTAAATAAATGTTTCATGGATAAAATTGTCATATCTAAATAAATATCTTATGGGTGAAATTGTCAATCTAAATAAATATTTATGAATACAATTTAAAAATTTAATTTATTACGGTTAAAATTAAATTTATTTACTCTAAAGTACTATTTGAAAATTTTATAAAATTAAAATTTTTTATTATGATTAATTTCATTATAACTAAGGATTTTCCATTTTAAGTTATAAATATTCATCTTAACCCTTGAAAATCTATGGGTAAGGAGAAATTTGGGTATATATCCCATTATTTAAGCTTGCTTATCACCTGTTGCCATGACAACAGATTAAACCTTTTCGAATTCCTCTGTTATAAAATTTTGATACTTTACCTAATAATTTTCTTTTATTTTAGATCTCCTACCGCAACCGGACCTTCTATGGTACTCCATTCCAGCATCAGCACTTACTCTCAAGTATGCTCTTTTGTTCATTATTAGTTTTATTCAATTCTAATCTATAGATCCTCCTGAATCAATCCTCAAAAGAAATCACGATATTGGAATTTACTTATGTTGGAATTACTTTTCATCGATGTGGTAATTTTTGTTGTTGAACTCTTTTAATTTAATAAAGTCCTGTCTTTCTTATTTTATTTTGATGATTTTAAAATTAACTTAAGAAGGTAGTGCTGGTAATAATACATTTGATATTAAAGTAATAATTTTGGTGTGATAATAGTACTAGCGATAATAATAACAATAATAATAACCTAATAATAATTATTATTTTAGTATTACAATAATAATTTTAGTATAGTGATGATATTAGTAATATCGATCTTAAGAGGATTAATAATAACGATAAGGGTGACAATGCTATCAATTTTAAGTTGATAATCGCAATAATAATAACAATAGCTTTACCGTTAATAATAATATCAAGTTAATAATAATATAAGTTTCAGATCTTAGTAATAATGAGAACTATAATAATAATAATATCAATGGGGAATTAGTACTAAGATTAGTAACATTAAATATAAAAATAATAAATATAATAACAATAATAATATTAAATATGAATAAATTTAATTGGTAACTGTAATAACGTTAGTAGTAATAATAATAACAATAAAATGATAATATTAATAATAATAATGATAATAATAATAAGGTTAATAAGTAGTGTTATTATAAGTAGTATTACTGTGGTTCAGGGTTAAAATCGGGTTTTCTGGCTAAGGGTTAAATTTTGTAAGTAGATTTGGTAAGTAGTATTAATGTGGTTGACTTTTCTCAAATTTAATTTACTGGGATCTTTCTTTTGGGGGTCGATTTTCAATAATTATTCGATTTAAAATTACCAGGTATTTTCCTATTATCGACATACGATCTTATCAATATTGGAGTGAAGCGTTAATATAATTTGAATAATTATGGCATGACATAAATATAAATTAAGCAGGTCTCAAAACGACGGTTATCTGGAAACCTTCTGCGGGGTCGAAATATAAATGAAACACTTTTTATGGTGGTGGAAGTTTTGGTCCTGTATATTAAGTTTTTGTCTATTCTACAATAAAGAAAATTCACAATGATTCGGTTATTGGTATTGTTCACGATCGACGCCTTTATGTTCATGATTTTTAATTTATGATGATTACTGGAATCCGAAATTTAGATACGTGACTTTAGTTTAAAATTATTGACTTTCTACCTTTTCGGGGACTGCGTAATATTTACAGTTATCCTAAGTTCGTATTGGCAGTTTAATATTCATAATAATAATTTGGAGTTTTTAGTTCATAACAACGATTTCATTTTATAATTTCCCCAGTACCTTCCCTTGATTGACCTTAGGCGCATTGTGTTCATATTATATTTAATGAGTGCCCACTGGACTACTCGGTGTGGTGATTTTGAGCCGTGTGTAGAGTAATTTAGGTCGAATTTAAAGAAAAACGAGAAACGAGGAAGTGGCCAAAAGACCCCTTCCTTATTTCTCCTTTCTTCTATACGGAATAATATTGACGTTCCAATCCCTGCGTTCCGCACGCCGGGCCTTCACGGGCACAGATCATCGGCGATATTCCACGCACTTACACGAATCTGAATAATATGTGGATTTTACTAACTTGTGATGTGTCTTGGCTGTGGGCCGGAAAAATTTCGACAATAAAATGAACAATTAATGAAAAATAAACTGAGTTTAGGTTTTACAAATATTTATTAAAATATTAAAAACAATATACCAAATTACTTGCTAGAGCATAACATCATACCAAAGAAAAATACTACTCTCCCACGCCAACATCCAAGCAGAGCTCTAAATGAGGTTGCGAGGACGTGACGTGGAGAGAGAGTCTCCAAATAAAACTCTCACTCACCTAAAATAGATTTAAAAGTAATGATTTCAAAAGTTCAAATGAATGGTTCAATATTGGTTAAGTTTTATGTGAAAATGCATCGGTATATATACCTATTTTTCTGTCCTTAGCCTCGCGTGTTCTTTTTGATTTAGTAAAACAAAATTCGACCTTGATATTTTCTAGTGTATTCTAATCTTAATTTTTATTATTTTCTAATTTATTTTGATAATTTTTTATTTGAAATTTTTATTGAATTATTTCTAATTCAAATTCTTTGATTTAAATTTCATTTTCATGAAATTTTCATTTTTGTTAAATTATCAAATTTCGGTTGAATTTGTTGGGTTTTCGTGTTATGTTTATATTTATATCGTGCGGATCTTGGTGCATTTTGTTATTATTTTATATGTAGTTGCTTTTCTCTCATATTTTGCTAGGTTTAATTGATGTTTTCATGGGTTTGATTTTAAATTTGTAGGTTATATTTGCATGTGTGTTACCGATTCATTTAAACATTTTTCAAGGCCGTTGGTGTTCTGGCCCAACATATTTTTAATTTTCAGATAATTTCAATCTCTTGAGATTCAAGACTTGCATATATATAGTATAATTTATTTTTGAATTGAACTTTCCTTGTCATTATTCTCCTACCGAGATGGAAACTTATTATCTATGGATTATCATCACTCAAATAAAAAGGACTAACACAAAAAATTTGTATGAAGCGAATCAAATTTTCAAAAATAATCTTGACAAATTATTATAACTTTTCAATAGATATAATTGGTGAATATTTACTAAATTCTTTATTAAAGTTGTAAAACTTTTTTATTATATGCCCCTTGTCGCTTTACCTAGTGGTTCACGTTATCAATATAAAATTTATTGACATCAATCAGCGAAAAAATAAATCAAGGGCAATAAATATACATCAATTTAATTTATTCACAACAGAGACGTACATTACAACTGAAAACGTTTGCACTTTTCCTAACAAGCTGCCACCTCATTCCTTTCAATATGATAAACAATATAGCATTGAAATTTTTTTCATACTAAACCATCGTGGGTATAACAATCAACGCAATCGAAATCTGACTCCAAAAGATTTTGCGTGTAAAATAACTGAGATAACTCGATTGTTTTCAAACATGTATTTATAAATATAAATATATAAGAAATATGCTTTATTGGTTTAGACAAGAATTGTTTATTCAAAAATTCAAAAAAAATGCCACAAACTAGCTAAAGCAAAGATATCGGTTTTGTCCGACCGTCCTCAGGTATTTCTAAGCAGGAGAGAATCGCATCCTAATAGTACTTACAGTTTCGCTCAAACTGAAAGGCAAAAGATGAGGCTTTACCCAAATTTGTAAGGCAATGCAGTTTCTTTAGAAAACTTTAGCCGTATTCAATTACCACAAATTAGGATTTCTATATAATTGTTACAAGAAATTTACTCAAATCGTAAATTTGAGAATCACTTTCTGTTAAGTATAAATCAAAACTTTTAGCAAAATATAGGTAGAAAGTTATTTTGAGTATTACTTTTTATTCAATTATTTAGATTCTATCATCTTTTCGAACAAGGTCTCTTTGCTTATAGACTATTGCTCTATCCAAGTATATTGAATTTGAGATAACTCTTCTCTGATACTGTTGGGGTTGCGCAATTTTACAAAAAATTATAATATTTAGGCAAAAAATAGGAAAATAAAATAATTAATTAAAAATAATAAAAAATTTAAATTTGTGGGTTTGTGGCATTTGACCTTGAACCGAAACATACAACTTTACTGGTCTCCGCTGATTACCCGTTGCTAGGCAAAGTTAGTAATATAACCAATGGCAATGAGACCGCCAAAGGTGCGCTCTAATTCCAGAACTACTAAGACCCGGCCTCATGGTGGGTCCAGCGAGCTACCGTTAGAAGGCCTATGCTCGTTTTCTACTTTCGGTCTCTATCGTCTCGAATCTTTTACCTTCTCTCTCAGTTTGACTGTACCTCAATACTCACTATTCAACTTGAATTTATAAAACGACATTTGAATTCTTAACACATACAAGTTTATTAACTTTATTGCAAACGAGGACAAGAATCAAATTTCTATAGTCTATCACTTTCGTGGCATAGTCAGTTGGCTGGGTTGTTTCGGTTATTTTCCATTACTTGTCGGCGTCGTCGTAGACGTTCAGCTTTTTCTAGACGCGCATGGGGTCGAGTAGTTTTCGTAGTGGTTTTTGCTTCTTGCCGATCCCGATAAGCTAATTGAGCTGGGCGAATACTAGAGGGTAAGTGACTACATTACCTTCTAGGCTGGCAGCTAACGCCGTTTCTAGACTCCAGACCTGAGTACACAGAGCCTGAACTTGCTGTCTTTTTTCTTGCCAGCCTCATTGGGTTGCGTCCAACTTTTGGTAGAGCTTCTTCATTCGTTTTGGTTCCACCCAGGTGGATCTGAGGGTTTGAATCTCTCAGCTCATTTGAAGTATCTGCTCATGAAGCTATGAATTGGTTTGTGGCACTTTCGATAATTCTCGCGTTAGAGATCGAATCATATCCATTCCTGAAATATATATGTTTAAACAGCAGTTTATTAATTGCAGGAATGAAGTTTGATATTCTTCTAAATGGATTTTCAATGTTGTTCACAGGACTCGCATTACATTTATTTTTAGTTTTTGTTAATTAAGACTGGTTCGATTCGGTGGGATGATCATCTAAACTATCTTAGTATTTGGGTTTAATGATTTAATTTTTGCCAATATGTTAGAAGTATTATAATATTTATTTACTGTTGGAAGAATCCTTAAAGAAATGGAAAAAGCCACATAAACTAAAATTTATTTCTATAGTAACACCACATCTCATCATGAGTTTGATTTGTTCAGATTTTTCATTATCCTTTATCCTGGTATCGTGGATTCAGCTCTCGCATCTTTGGACACTGTCTACTATAAGAATGGTCCTCCTGGTCTCGAGGTACTCCCAGTCAATTCGCATTGGTCCGTTGAACATCTTGACTGAAAATAGGACGATTGTTGGAATGCTCATCTGATCCAAGGTAGGATTATCCAATTCAAACGAGATCCCATAATCTGAGGTGTATCCATCTGTGTTTGGGATTTCTCCGGAAGTAATTGCCATATTAACCCGCCTCAGGTGACGACGAGCAATTCTCGCCTTCCAATGGAATTTCGGCTTGAGGGCTTCAAATCGACTCAGAGAATATTCGGCATGCTTCACTGGCCGGATTTCGACCTGTCTCGCGCTTTCTAGCGAGACTCGGGTTCTCCACTTCGTCGTCCCTTGAATTGTTTCGAATCGGCCAGTTACTATCCCCGAGAGTGGACAAACTGTATCTGGCGTCTCACAAGGACTGCCGATATTTGGCCGCCATTGTTGGATGAGCCTTTAAGGTGAGTCTTCACGCATCTTCTCATATATTTTCGTTTCTTTGTTTGATACTTGCTAGATTAAAGACATTATTAATTATAAAAATCAAGATCGTTTCAGGAAACTAATTAGGGATAGTTTATTCCAACTCAATAATTTATCAACTGGCTGTTGTACGACATAACCAAAACTAACGTAGTCTGGTCTCTACACGGAATTTAGTAGATTTGTTTTTTAATTGATTACTGTAGTTCTCCATTGAGGTTTATCGTTTATTCTATCATTCGTCTTCCCAATCGTATTATTTATATTTTAGTACTGTTACATTTCCTTAATCAAATCATCTGCTCTCCTGCTATCCTCTATTAGCAATTATTTCAGACGTGAAAGGTAATTTTATTCTCTTATCAGTCCATCTTTTAACATAGTTAATTACCTTTGATGCACTCGTCCGAACGGTACTAGTTCGACTCGGTTGCCGTCGCAAGGTCTTTCCTTCTTGTGTCATATTTCGAGCGTTCCCGATTCTTCTCAGAACTTTCTGATACATTAGTAGGATGTGCCGAGGTCATATTACTTGTGGGTTTCATTTTTCAAATTTATAACTGGCAATACTACGTGTACCAGTAGTATATATATTTAGCAACTCCGATGATTTACAGTCAGACTACTTTATTTCGATCTCACATTTAATTAAACGTCAGGTAAATAACTATTTAATTTATTATATTAATTCAATTTACAGCTGGCATGATTTATTCCAGGAAAATCTAGAGTAGAATCTCTCTATTAAATTGTGTACGTGAGCTATTGATTTTAATTACACGTGTCAGGTAAATAACAATTGGATTTAATATATTGATTCGACTTATAGCTGGCATTAATTATTCAAGAAAAACCTAAGGTAGAATTTCTCTTCGATAATGTAAATGGTGTTCGTGGGTTAGCGATTAGTGTTCTGCATGTTGTAGATCTAATCGATTTAATTTGAGTCTCCAATTTGGTATTGAATAAACAATCTACTTAGTATTTGATCTTATGCTACATCAACTATGGTTATGATAGCAATTTGGAGGGTCGTTCCCTCGAATTTTTTAATGTCTGGAACTATACGAATTTAATAATCCACATTATCGTTGTTATGTTTGATTTGGATTCTAAGTCTTCCCTTAATTAGTGGTTTACTTAAAGCGGTTATTCGCGCTTGTTTTAAGACCTATTTTGTTTCCTCCTAAACTACCATTTTGCTAATTTCTGTAGCAGTTTTCCTTAACGATTGATTTGCTGGGTTTAATAGTTTAGAATCATCATCTTAAAATTTAAGATCTGTCGGGTAATTAATTTTATCCTAGCTGGGGAACCTATTTAGATTTCAAAGGTCGCCTTGCCCAATTTTGAATTTATTGATTTAAACTTAGTTATATCGTTGCATCGATTTCGCTATAACCCCCACTCATCCCTTTTCCAATTTTACCTTAAGGAACATTGTGTTAATATTATGGTTTTATGAGTGTCCACCGGACTACTCAGTGTTTGTGATTTTAGCCGATGTGTGAATGAATTTATGTCGATTTTTTAGAAGATGGGTGAAAGCAAATCAGCCAAAAGACTGGTCATCGATCTTCCCACTGCTCCTATATAACTTTCATCAATTGACGTTTGGGTCCGTCGTTACCCCTGACTGGACCTTCACTGGCACATGTTATAGTCGGATGAACTGCACTTACATAGCATGAATTGTATGTTAGATTTTATTAACTTGCAGTATGTTTGGATGTGGGCCGGAAACATTTCGACAAAAACAAAACCTCATTCATTTGAAGCATATAATTGAAGATCATAATATAACCAGTACGTTGACATACACAAACATAAAAAAGATAAAAATTTTATTAGTATAACATAACGCAGCCATAACAGGTATAAGGAGAGAGCAATTTCTCTTCCTTCAGAATTTCATTTTAGATATCTTGTTACATCAGGAGAATTGAGCTACATCATTTCACAAAACTCTCATGGTCATCAGTGGTCTCAAGCAAAGGGATTCAGAAGCAGTCAATACCGTTACTCAGCAGAAGCAGTGGGCAACACCATTCGTCATTGGATTTCAGCCAGTCTCTCTTTCACAATATAGGCTGTTGTTTGTAGGCGAATCATACAGTCATTCACTGAGGTTTTATCTAAGTTAAAAAAGTTTCGCATACATAATAATAGGGGGATTAGCCGGTTTTGGGGAAGTTATTAACAAATAGGGGAAAGTAGTATCATTATTGCAAGTTTCTTAGTTTATTGAAATATGTTCATTATATATGTCATAACTAGCCCTAACTGCAGCGACAGAAGCTTTTTCGGAAAATATTTTTATCTCGTTTTTGGAAAGACCTATGTTTTTAAGTATGGATGTGTTAAAGCGATCCCAGGATCCAAGAGTGCCAATTACAAATGCAGATTCTTGTCTTACATTTTTGTGTTTTTCCGACCTCCATTGCGAGGTCCTTGTATTTTGCGTAGTTATCAGATCTAGCAGTATCAATATTTTTCCTAGAGTCGTAAGGTACCTTAATGTCAATTATATGTATAAGCTTGTTTCTTTTAGGCATAATTAAAAGGTCAGGCATTAATGATGTGTTAAGTCCTTCAGGTGATTTCTCTATGTCTACGCTAATGTCTTTCTCGATAAGGTATTTCCCCACAACATCTAAAACTCTTTTATGTTTGTTTCGTTTTGCATTAGGTTTTGCGGTGCAATGGTTAAAAACATGTGATTGTGTTTCTGGTAATTTTTTACAATGCCTACATAAAGTTTGCTCTTTAGTCTGTGTGGTGAATAATTAAGTTTTAAGATGTTATTCCTAGCTTTTATTAAAAAGTAGTATTGTTCGTTAGTCAAGATGTCAGATTGAATAAGGTAAGCGGTGATACTATTTTCCCCTATTAGTGATGCGATATATCCCTGACATGGCATTTTATACCACTTCTCCGCGTAGATAAAACTAATAAGACTATGTAGTTCAAAAGATGATTCACTTAGGTTCGAAGGGTTAAAGTATTTGGTCCTATCCTTATACGAAATTTCCAAGTTTATAGTATCGTCAATAAATTTTAATTTGGCCAAGATACCAAATTTTTTCCTTAACCTGATAACTGATTTGCGGAATTTTCTAAAGCTGCTATCGTAGCGGGATACGTTTTTGACTTCCCCATTTATCCATAAAAAGGCAGTATCAATATTTCTATTGCCCCTAGCATCCTTTAGTTCACTGATATACATATTCCTGAAACAGTCATCCTCCGAGCTAATCATATAAAGAGTGTGCACTATACTCTGGATAATATATTCGTCAATTGCATAGGTAAATCCCAATCCTCCCAGTTTACACCCTGCATAAATAAAATAATTATAAATTTGTGAAAAAGTATCCCCAATCATTGGTTTAATTAAATTTTCAATTTTTTGGTCATACTAAATTTGGTTATCCCTACCCTTTACTTTGAGTTTACTCTTACAATCAAGAACCATATAGTGTATAATACAGTTCCTGAGAGTGAATATAAATCTTGAGTTCACAAAAACCTTATACGAAAAAATCTTTTGAGATGGGTGGAGATATGATTTAAACATTATTTCTGTATCATGCAATGCTGTGTTTAGGCGTTTGTCAATATTATGTCTTTTGTTAAAGGAAAAGTCTACTCCAAGATAACAGTATAGGTTTTCATTATTAACCTAAGGTATTGTTTCATTGTAGAGAAAGAGTTTGGTTATCAACATTAACGAGGTTCATATAACCTGATTTGGAAGGCTTAAATTTTAGGTTCATCAAGGAGACACAGTTAACCGTAGTTTCAAGTATGTTTATAAGATTTACATGTGAGTCGGCAATAAGAACTAAGCAAGAATGTTAATGTTGTAACCATTAAATAAAAAAGCGTGTTTTTCTAGGACAGTTTTCAAAATATAGTCTATTGTTAAACAAAAAAGGGTCACTGACAGTGAGCATCCCTGTTTCACCCCTTTAGTGATAGGTATAAGGTCAGATGTTTCGCCTTTGCAGTCAAAAAAAGTATTGATCCCGGTGTACATATCTTTCAACAAGGATATTGTATTTGCGCAAAGTCCCATCTTGGTAAGTGTTATTTGAGAGCAACTTTCCAACTGATATTTAATATAAGGATCCTATCATTAAGAAGGGTTGTAAAGATTCTATATGATGTATTATTATGGCAAGAGGTCCCCAAGAGGATGCTTCAAATGATTTTTTGGATTTGCCGTGTTTTTGGATGAGGTTAGTACGAAAGGTTTTCCAGTTATCGGGACAGTGAAGAGTTCTAAAGATATTATTGCTCATAGCAGTAAGGAAACGGTGGCCAGGAGGGATAGTTCGCCTGTCAGAAAAGGTAATTTTATCTATGCAGGAGCAGTGTTATTGAGTCTAATCAGTAAAGCTCTGATATCATCAGGGGATGTTTTATAATTAGAATCATTATCTATATAAGTAATATAAGTGATGGAGTCGTAGTTTGTGGGAGGGATAGATTTATTAGCGAAAGTATCCAAAAAAAAGTTTTCTCGGGGGGCTTATACAAAATAACATCATTACAGTTCCAGATTTTGGAAAGTTGCTCCTTTGGTTTATATTTAAATTTATGGTGCTTTGTACACTCAAACTCATATTCACTCTTTTTATGCTGATGTATAATATCAGTTATTATTTTAATTTTATATTTGTTTGGGTTAATATTATAATTAATCTTAGCTATCTCCAACAATGGATAATGACATGTATCGTCGACATTATCCATTTGAAAAATGAGATCTTCTAAATAGTTATTATATTTACGTACGTCATTTTCAAGATAGCCGAAATCTTTTTAGTTGAGTTGTCGATTTCGATATGATGGTCATGTAATTCGATATGTTTATAAAGGTAAATGAATTTAACTTTGGACATGGCGTGTCTGTTTGGTCCGTTCTTGGGTTTACATTGGTAGCAGTCTATAGGGGTATCGTCATTGATTATAGTGTTATGTATCTTAAGTGCTTGTTCAAGGATAAATTATCGATTATAAATAGAGATGAAGCTGCAAAAAGGGGTAGAATGTGTTGGTCTACACATGAGTTTGCCTCTGCCATTCATACCATTGAGAATGGGGTTATTTATATCGTTAATTTGTATATTCCTAATGGATTTTCTTGTGGCGTTAAGAGAGGAAGGCAAAGGTGTCAATATAGGATTGTAGTGGTAAATACTTTGGAAATTAGGTTAATTACTGGTGGTGGTATTGCGTCAGTAGGCATAATTTTAACAGGGGTTGTGAGGGGATGGTAGGTGGTATTACTTCTGACGTAGTTGGACTGGTAGTAGACAGGAGCGTCTCAGAGGTCAGCGAGGGAGTGGGTGTTTTTTCAGTCGCAAAAAGGTCAGAGATTTGGGTATAAACAGGATAAATTTCATTTGTGGGGTCAGTCGTAATATGTTAGTCGTTTTCAGGGTTTGAAAGTTCCTCAGTGTCAGAGGTAAGAAGGGAAGGCTTAGTTTGTGGTGGGAAAATGATTGATGAGTCATAAAGATGAATATTTAGGGTTATATCGGATTCGTCAAGATCTAAATTTGGCATGGGGTTAATAAATGGGGTGTTTAAAGCTATTTCAATACCAAAGGTGGTGGGCGATGGACAACATGAAGAGTCTGAAGAGTCAGATCAGACAATATTATCCTGATTATAGCTTAGGGGCAAGTAAGATATAAGGTCATTTGATTTCTGGGATTGTTCATGAAGAGACACGTCATTTTCAAAGTCAATTTCGTCGATTATTTTAAAATCACTATAATCAGGAATATTATTTGATAGGTTAGTTATATTATTAGTTATATACGCGGACTGGATGTAGCGTTAACTTCTAGTCAAGAGGGCAACGCAGTTACCTACCCGCTGGTTTTCGCTCCAGCTCAATTGGCCTACCGCGATCAAGGGACCCTACTCACGTCCGGGAAGGACCGAACGACGACAACACCTAATCACAGGCAATAAGTCCAATGGAAAACTAGGACGAGATTAAATGAACTAGTCAAATACTATAATTAATTAATGATTTGTTACGGTGTAGAAAATGAATGATTTGTTTAATAATATGATAGTTATAGTTGTTGGGCCAGAACACATATGGCCTTGGAAAATGTTTAAATGGATCGGTAACATACATGCAAACATAACAATCAAATTTAAAATAAACCTATGAAAACACCAATTAAACCCTACCAAATATGAGAAAAAGAGAATTAAATATAAAATAATAAACATAAAAATAAATTAAAATGATAACAAAATGCAACAAGATTCGCACGATACAAACACAAATATAACACGAAAACCCAACAAATTCGACAAAAATTGATAAATTAATAAAAGTTCATGAAAATGAAACTTAAATCAAAAAATTTGAATTAGAAATAATTCAATAAAAATTCTAAATGAAAAGTTATTAAAATAAATTGGAAAATAATAAAATTAAAGATTAGAATACACTAGAAAATAACAAGGTCGAATTTTGTTTTACTACATCAAATTTAACACGCGAGGTTAGGGACAGAAAATAGGTATAAATACCGATTCATTTTCACATTAAATTTAAGCATTTTGAATCAAAACTTGATTTTGAATTATTGATTAAAAATCTATCACGAAGCCTTACTTTTAGGTGAGAAATGTTTTATTTTGGAGCTCTCTCTCCACGTCATATCCTCGCAACCTCGGTAGAGCTCTGCTTGGATGTCGGCGTGGGGAGAGATGCAATTTTATGTTTTCATGAATTTATTTGTTGGTCAAGTAATTTTGTATTTTGTCTTTAATATGATAATAAATATTTATATTATTCATAAATTGTTTTATATATTTAATAACTAAATTAATCTATCGAAATTTTTCCGGCCCACAGCCAACACAAATCGCAAGTTAGTAAAATATACACGGTACAGATTCGTGTAAGTGCGTGGAAAATTGCCAATGATATGTACCCGTGAAGACACAGCGTGCGGAACGCAGGGGTCGTAACGTCAATATTATCCGTATAGAAGAAACGAGAAATAAGGAAGGGTCATTTGGCTGCTTCCTCGTTTCTCATTTCTGTAAAATCGACCTAAATTATATTACACACGGCTCAAAATCATCACACCGAGTAGTCCAGTGGGCACTAATTAAATATAATATAAACACAATATGCGCCTAAGGCTTATTAAAGGGTAAGGGTACGGGGAATAAATTAATATAAATTCATTGACTAAAAATAAAGTAATTCTTTGATTAAAAATAAAGTAATTCTTTGATTAAAAATAAAGTAATTCATTGATTAAAATTAAAGTAATTATTGAGTAACAATAAGTAATTCATTGATTAAATTAATATAATTCGTTGATTAAAATTAAAGTAACTATTGAGTAAAAATAAGCAATTCATTGATTAAAAATAAGCAATTCATTGATTAAAAATAAAATAATTCATTGACTAACGATAAAGCAATTCATTGATTAAAATTAAAGTAACTATTGAGTAAAAATAAGTAATTCATTGATTAAAAATAAAATAATTCATTGATTAAAATTAAAGTGATTATTGATTAAATTCATTGGTTAAAAATAAAGTAATTGTTGATTAAAAGTGAGTAATTTATTGATTAAAAATAGAGTAATTCATTGAGTAAAAATAAAGTAATTAAACTAATTGAGGGTAGAAATAAATAAATTGATCTGTTAATGGAAAGTAAGCACAAAACCGTTGCTTAAAAATAACTTGACAATTCATTAACCCGAGATCATTGCTATAAAAATTTAAATCATTGTTGTAAAGAAAATTAATCTCATTATAAAAGAAAAAAAAATGAAATCGATGTTAACATGAAATCGTTGATTAATTCGTCATAAAACCAAATAAAATTGACTTAATGAATTTAACTTGGCGATAACATTTAATTTAAAAACTTTTCTACGACTTAAATTACGGAAAAAAACCCAAACAATGACCCTAAAAATCGAGAATTAATACAAAATCGACGAAAAATCAAAATGACCATAAAAATTTAGAATGATAGATCAAGTAAAGTAACAATCGAAAAATTTATATTAACATTACATAAAAGAAATGATCATGAAACTACATTAATGTTAAACCACAGGAAAGGCTTACCGCCGACATCGAATTTCGATAACGCTAATAAGGTGATCCAAATATCCCCGAGAAAACGATGAATAGAAAATTCCAAATAATAAAATTCCAAATGCATGCGATTGCACAAAGGTGCCGAGAAGGAGTCCACCCCGAAACCTACTGTAGATTCAAGTATTTTCTCTAAAACGTTGATAAAAAGTATTCAAATTAGTTAAAACATTAACTTACAAAATCGATTCGACTAAACTTCGGCGAATTTCTGCAAATGAAGTATAAGTAATGTAAACACAGGATGTAAACTTACCGAATTGAATTATCGCCGTTCATTTATCGATACCGAAAATCTTAATAGATCAGCAAATCGACCAACAATAAATCCACCGGAAATCGTAAATCCAAATTGAATGAACCCGAAATTCCCGTGATCCGCGAGATTGACGTTTCCGTAGACATTTTACCTATATAATGAACATGGATTAAATTCTAACAATATAAACGAAAATTTTCTCACGCAAATCTCCATGGTTAGTCATGAGGTAACGGATGCGTGTGCATCAACACTAGTTAAATAATTTGGTATGGATGTCATTCAGTCATTGCACTATCAATTTTCATTTTTTGAAATATTGATCTACCAACCATGGCGTCAACGGGAGAAATACTAAAGGAGTCGAGTTTCCCAAGTCAAGGTAATTTACATCGAAGTTTCATTTTAATAAATGTTAATACTATGTAGTTAGTAAATTTTAAATTAATTTTACTAAACGTTAATACCACATCGTTAGAAAATTTTAAATTAGTTTTTAACAAATATTAATACTATGCATTTAGCAAACTCCAACTTGATTTTAATAAATGTTAACACTATGTAGTTAATAAATCTTAACTTATCCAAATTCATAAACTTCAAAGTAAAAAGTTATTCACATTCTCCATGCATTATAAAAAATCCTATAGTCCTTATTATTTATAAATTTCAGGTTAATCCAATTCGTTAATATTCATTATTATTACCTTACCAACTTTAGAAATGGACATGCTATGAATTCAGGAATTGCGAACTCGATAATCATCATTGTCTAAAATCAAGGTGTATGTTCTGGATAATTACTATTGAATTTCACCCGCAACTTCGACAGTTATGCTTCTATGATTTCCAGACAGTAGGATTGATTGATTTTCATGGTCTTATAGGTTTATGAAATCTACCAGTATTGCCACTTCGCGGAGTATGCGACCGATAATTGCCCTCCATTACCTACTGATAGTCGCAATGACACATAGAATATTATCTGACGGTTATGCCACTCCTTAAGCTTCGGGCCGATAAGTATTTCTATTTCATGAAGTTTAGAACCTAAACGAGATAGTATTCCGTAAATACAACGCGTAATCCAACGAACGTCTACCATACAATTAACGCTGATGATCGTTTTCATACCTTGAATGTCGAATTGATTACTGGGTTTAAACTCAACTAGTACTCCCTTACCTGAGTTTTGATCCAGTAACTGAAGCTTTGTTCTATGGATCCGACATTACCAATCACGAAGCGACCACCGACGACTTGAGCAGATCTGCCGACATCTGAGTAGAAGAGAATTGAATGGATACTAACTCCAACCCTTTTGTTACACATCGAAGTGCGAAAATCTTTTTTTTATCCACATCCCTCATCCGTCAATAAACGTTGATAATCCTCATAACAATAAATCGACATGGGCGATGCCTTGACGTCAACACGCTAGCTGAGGGACAAGAGACTACGCCACTGTTAATAAAGAATATACTGAAAACTATGTTATACTGGTTCACCTAATCATAATGATATTTATTTTAGAAGAGCCAACGCTTCTCGAGGGGATCCCGGCCCACGTGGCGGAAGAATGGCGTCGGGCTTGGAAGCGGGCCCGACCGACAACAATGCCCGAGGAACTTCAACCCAAGGAACCACACCGGACCGCCCTACAGATACTAGGTATGGAGAATGACCCTCGTTGGGCCGGGGTGCGATGTAGCCAACAATATCCTGCCGAGGAAATTCGAAACCACGCACGGAGCCTCCTCGCCCATTGGGAAAGGGTCCAATGGCAGGTCGATCAGAACGTCGTCAAGGCCAGGATGTATCTGACCAATGTCGAAGAAGACATCTCCGTCGGGCGCATCGCCGAGTTCTATCCAGCCCGACCGGCCCGTAATACTAAACGCCCAGTAGCCATTATCCCAGGCTACTCCCCGGAGGAAGGGGTTAGGAAGTTCTTAGAGGAACCCTAACTTCCTGGACAAGAAGAAACAAAAACAACATTTTGTGTTATTTTAGTTGAATAAAATCTTAAAAAATGTTGTTCATTTATTTGCTACATTAATAAACTCATTCTTGCACCCGATATTTTATTAACCAGAATTTTACTTTACCTAAGTTAAGGATGAAATTAAGGATTCTTATTACAGATATGACATCTACACAGATATTGCAAGCGGAACTCGCTCATATGCGACGTGCAAACACGAATCTCCTCGACCAAATAGTTCAGATAACCCGAGAAGCTCAGCAGATCAAGTCTACTTTGTCGGACCCGAAGAAAACTAAGGCTCTCTATCTTAGGCTCACTGCCACTCAAAAGGGCTGGGCGGAGGAGCGACTACTCAACCAGAGCCTCCGAACACAAATCCGAGGACTGGAAGTCGCCCTGGCTGCAAGTCGGGAGGGACAAGCAGTAACGTACCCGCTTATCTTTGCTCCATCCCAGTTGTCCTACCAGAATCAGACCCACAACGCTACACCAGCCAAAAATTCTTCAACAACCCCATCAAGCAGCCACCGGCCGGGACGAAAAGAACGTGCCCGCCGCAGAGCCGCACGTCTGCTAGATAAAGCGATCTAAATGACGGACATGACACATTAATTTTGTTATTTAGTTATCTTTTAATAAACAGAATCGTAATGGTGATTAAATTCAAAAATAGTATGCTTTCGATATGATTAGTAGAATGGTCGTCGGAAAATCGTGAATACTCTACCTGTGTCGTCGAAATAGTGTTTTTTTTGATAAGCACGGATTTTGCATTTCTTACATAGGGGACAGAATAAAGCGAGCATAGGTCTCCTAACGACAGCTCGTTGAACCCGAGGGTTGTCCGGGCAATTACAGTGTTAGTAATAATGCTCACTTTTTGCGGACAATCCACCCACTCGAACACATTTCCAACGTTGCTTAGCAACGGGTGCCGAGTTGTAGTCGAAGTAATATTTATATGGCGTTACCGGGGCAATCACAGGACAATTTAAACAAATAACGAAACCCTGTAACCCACCATAGTTTTCTTGTTATTTGTTTATTTTGTTGTAAACAATGAGGCTCTAAAATTCTGAGAGATGCAGAAAATACACAACGCGAAAGTTAGGGACCGAGAAGTGTAAGTTGAGCACATACCTTCTAACGGTAGTTTGCTGAACCAAACTGAAGGCCAAGTCTTAGCAGTTTTAGAAATGAAGCTCACCTTTGGCGGTCTCAGAGCCATTGGTTGCACCACCAACGGGTAACCAGTGGAGGGTCGAACGGTTGTATGCAGAGCTTCAAGGTCAGACATCCACGAATCGCACACAATGTATAAGCCACCAGTAGTTGGTAATACCAAAATTTATGTTAGCCTTAATTTTTAGATGCAACTTTACTTAATTTAATTGAAATATATTTTGCTAATTTATTTCTTTAAACAATTACAATTGTTGTGCTGCCATTTTATAATATTTGAAAATATTTTAATATAGATGAGTAATTATGCAAATAAATATGATAATTTAGGAAGCTTTTGAATCATTTAAACACACAATATTAATGCAATACAAATTTAAAATATTCATTTTGTTTATGAATTTAAATAAACAATTTAAATAAAAGAATAATAAAAATATCTATGGACACAATTTTTGTTTTAAATTACATTAAATGTCTCTGAAAATTGGTTTAATTTAAAATTTCATATATTCTGTATTAACCATGTCATTTTAATTAAACATTTAATTTAATTTTAGACAAACTAATGAGTGATAAGAAGTCGGTAAAAAAAGTTTCAGTAAATCGCGAAAAAACTTGTCCTCTTTTACTTCGTATGTTTTGTAGCAATGGAAAGCATCACGATCCTCATGATTTTATTAATGGTTCCACACCTACTTCTTCATCAGAACTTCAAATCTATACATGGATGGATGCAAATCTTGAGGAACTCACTAATTTGATTCAAGAGGTCAATCCTGATTGTCGTACACGTGGTACTGTTTTTGATTTTCGTATCGTTTATCCAGATTTAAAATCTGATCGCTACCGAATGAAAGTAATGGGGACTGTTGTTTCAGGCGTTATGAATGATGACAATTCTTATACGTTAAAAGTAATTAAGCCGAAATTTGATGATTAAATTTATAATTTAATTAGGACAAACATTTTCAAATTGGAGATTATATTGATGTTGCGATCATAGAACCAGTTGGCGGTTCAAATTATTTAGCAGATTTGGCAAATAGAACTGGTATACGTCCTAATAAAACTAGGCGGTGATTAATCTTATGCAAATAATAATTTACCCTGTTAATAAATATTTTTTACATTGACTTGTTTCTGATTTTTATAAAATTATTCTATTATTAATTATTTTAAATTCAGAATCATAATAATTTATATATTTACACATACTGGATAAATTAAGTACTTAGGGAAGAGGTGAAAATATTTTTCTTAACACAACTGTTAAGTATCATTTTTGTAGTATTTGAATGACTTATACAGGTTTCGTTTGGAATTTTAGAAGACTAGAGACGCGTGAGTCAAATTGGTCTCATTTAGATTAACCTGATTGATAAATGATGTCCTTGTCTTTTTTACTATCAATCCAACATTTTTTTAGCGAATTCGTGTCAACTTAATATGACGCATTTGTATTTAACCAAAATTGGCAAATCTTAATAAAATTAACCGCTTCTATTTTCTGCGTATTTTAATAGATCTCTCTTCGTTCAATGTAGAAAATCAACTCAATCCCATAATCCTTTTTATTTACCAATTATTGATGCTTGCTTGTCAAAAAATGAAGTGTTTTGTCTAGTATTCAGATTTTTACAATTAATTGATAAGTTAATTTGTATTTTCACATTAACATATAATTAGGACTTCAATTTTTAATATTTTCTACATTCTTGATTTTTTTTCTCATGTGCTTTCGTTTTTATATGAAATATGTTGATTTTAATGTTAATACTCAATTAATTAATTTTGTAATGCAAACACGCTACAAAATTGCACTACAATTGACTTATTTGTCCGTATTTTTCAGGCAGTAAAAATAAAATAAATTTATATAATCGAGGTGTAAATAAAATATTCGATAGAAGGTCAAAAATGTCAACGTGTAAAGTCTATAATATTTAAGAAACAAAATTCCTCGGTCCTAACCGTCTGAAGTGCATTAGCACCAATTATGTGCGGATCTATTCAGTGGTTATACACCAAACTGCGTTCTCTTTAATATAAGTTGATATGGAAATCAACTTAGTTAATATACTTTTTGGTGGGTTTCTGGGTGTTGATATTTGAAACTATATGGTTGCCACCCAGACAACCCCATACAAATATTCTTTCTCTTACCACTCGGCACCCGTTGCTAAGCAACGTTTGAAGTGTGTTCGAGTGGGTAGATCGTCCGCAAAAGTGAGCGCTATTGCTAATGCTATAATTGACCGAACGATCCGTGGGTCCAACGAGCTGCCAATAGAAGTACTGTGCTCGCTTTAGATTTTATTTGGGTCCCTAAGTGACTCTTCAATTCTTTGTTGTTTCGATTTCCTACATTTGCACGTAATAATACAAACTATCAAAGACATTATTTTATTAACAGGAACAACTAGAACAAAAGAAAATTCGCGTTCATAGATTTACAATCCACCAGTTTCCTTGAGTCGCCGACGTTTTGCGCGTTCGGCTCTTCCTGGCCGGTGTCGGCTGGGCTTGTCCTTGGATGCAGTTGGGTTTATCGTATCGCGATAAGCCAATTGCGCCGGGGCGAAAACCAACGGATACGTTACCGCTGCCATTTCTTGGCTCGCCGACAGGGCTGTTTCTAACCCTTGAATTTGGGTCTTCAGGTTTTGCGTTAACTGTCTCCCGCCGGCCCAACCTTTTTGCGCGGCCTCCATCCTTTGGTAGACGATCTTGGCTCTCTTGAGTTCGATCCAAGTGCCTTTGATCTGCTGGATCTCCCTGGTAAGTTGGATTAATTGTTGGTGTAAATTCCGGTTGGCCGCCTGTGCTTTATCTAACTCCCGTTGTAGTATGGGAAATTGTGGAGAGTGCATTTCTGAAATGAGACGGATTGTCATAATATTCGTTTAAAACAAAAACAATTAGTAGTTTTGTCGAGAAAGAGCCTTGGGCTATTATTTTACAAGTCAAACTCTAGTGAACGGGTAGTTAAGGTTGTAACCAAATTAAATAAAACTTTAAAAAAAAATTCTAATAAGAGTCTAAAACATGAAAATGAACACATTTATTGGGATTATCTTAAAATTATCATGCACAAAATGTTCTCAACGACTATCTTCTTTTCTTGATGTAACGCTCTCTCGCGTAAGAGTGTTCGCGATGGAGTTTGGTAACCTCGTCTTCATTTTTCATCGCTTTCGGCAAAATGTGTTGAGGAACTGCTACTCGCATTTCGGGCATTCGTCTCTGGAGTCTGGGGTCGTCTAATTCGTACGATACATTATATGGCGGGGCATACCCGTCAGTACTGGGTATCCGGCCCGCCGCAATATCCTCGTTCACTCTCCTGAGGTATTGCGTTGCCTGCTCCACTTGACGATCTGTCTCGGCTTGGTGATGCTCGAGGCGAGCCAGCAGATGCTCCGCCTGCCCTTGTATTTCTCTTGCCGGATTCCTTCCGGGCTCCCTTTTTATGGCGACATATGGGAGGTCCACTTCGTCGGAGTCACCTTGTGTGCCTCCTCGGGCTTCGTGGACTGGGGATATGGAGAAGCCCGCATCTCGCATTGCCTGCCTGCATCGGGCAGCCGAGTGGGCGGGGAACCGAGCCACGACTCTGGATGCATCTATCCATGAGTCTTCTGAAAATAGGTACAACCTTATTCATATATCGTTATCCATCGGAATTATTCGTTCGTTCACCTACTGGGATTTATAAACAAATGCGTTTCATCCGCGTCGTTAGATGTCGGGGTAAACTCATGGGTCTGTGGTTAGTGGGGTCGTCAAAATATTCGATCCGTTGGCAGTCGTTCAGAGTCCTTTACTTGCTCACGTCATCGATGTTAATACGAAATCACCAGAGTAATTGTGAGTATTTTCAAAACAATTAATTTTAGGTGTGATCCTTTAAACCAGGGTTTCTTAACCGGTGAGGTATACCTCCCTTGTGGAGGTATACTAATGTGTTGGGGGACGTATCAGTATGAATTAAATATGATTTTTTTTATAAATATATATTAAAATGGTAAAAATAAAATAATATATGTAATGTTGGTATACCACTAATTATGTTCCTTATCTTTTCTTAAAATAATAACAAAGTGCAACAAGATCCGCACGAAATAAACATAGACATAACACGAAAACCCAACAATTTGACCGAAATTCGACAATTTATCAAAAAATGCGAAATTTCATGAAAATAAAATAAAAATCAAAGAATTTGAATTAGAAATAATTCAATAAAAATTTTAAAAGAAAAATTGTCAAATAAAATTTCAAAATAATAAAATTAAAGATTAGAATATACCAGAAAATCACAAGGTCAAATTTTGTTTTACTAAATCAAAAAGAACACGCAAGGTTAGGGTCGTACAATAGGTATATATACCGATTCATTTTTACACAATTTTAAGCGGATTTTAATCAAAAATCAGTTTTTCAAAAACTTGAAATCGAATCAATTTTCGTCAAGTCAACCTACTACGATGTGAGTGAGAGAATGTTCGAAACTCTCTCCACGTCGCATCCTCGCAACCTCCATTGAGCTCTGCTTGGATGTCGGCGTGGGGAGAGGTTGTTAATGTAATTACGTGCAATGAATTGTCGATGTATTATGCTCGAAAAATTGTGTTATCTACTCTATATGATAAAATATATTTTTATGAAATAATTTTTCCATCCATGCTTTAACTTTTCAGGCCCACAGCCAAAACATACTACAAGTTAATAAAATCCAACACATGATCGTAATCGTGTAAGTGCGTGTATCATCGCCAACGATTCGTGCCCGTGAAGGCTCCGGCGTGAGAACGCAGGAGCTGAAACGTCAATATCAATCCGTATAGGGGAAAAGGGTGAGGGGGAAATAGTCTTTTGGCTGTTTCTCCGTTGCTCATTTCCCATAAACTCGACCTAAAATTCATTTCTCACATACGGCTAAAATTCAAACATCGAGTAGTCTAGTGGGCACTCATTAACTATAATATAAACACAAATGCGCCTAGGATCACTTAAGGGAAGGTGACGGGGATCTTGATAATAAAATCGTTGCTATGATCAAAGTATAACGAGGTGCAATGAAAAAATTGATAAACTTGTTAATTAAATGGTATACTTGAAATGTAAGGATTTGTAGTAAAGGAAAATTGTTAATGAAATTAAAAATGACGTGTAATGAAATGTATTAAAATACTGAGGAACCCGTTAATACTATTCTAGTAGAATAAAGAACTTTACACCGATAAGATTATCAATGAACCAAAGTACTACGCTAAAAAACTAACGAAGTTTTACCAAATCTATAAAAATAGCGAACTATCTAGTACTCGTAATGTGAAAACTCAAAATATAAAATGACCAGCCCATGAAGTTTTGCAAAGTAGTAATTAAACATAGTTAAAATTCGAGACACTCCGATCAAGGAGGAATAAAATTATTATAATCAACAAATGAGTTTGACTAACCAAATTACCGAAATAGAAGGATTACCGCTAATTAAGACCCGAAAGGTAATACGATAGCCTATATAAGAATCATAACCGAGTCCATTAGGTTAATAGAATAATTTCCCACACAAAGGTAATAAATCCCAAAAATTTTATCGCCCTTAGACAAAAGCCAATTCTATAAAATACAGAGACTATCGAAGTAAAACACAAACTCAGATGGATCTATTCATAATGAAATTAAGTAATTAAATAGCTAAAAGATTCCCACAATAAAATAAATCAATTTTATTTTTTTTTATTTTTACTCATCGACATTACAAAAATAGGATGAAAGAAGAACATAAAATCAGATGAATTGGTTCCCAATAAAATTTAGTAAATAAATAACAAAAATTCCCGCCTTAAAATTAATCGATATTGACTAATGATATCACAAAAATAAAATACAAAACCTTATAAAATTTTTCCCAATCGGGCAAACTAATCGCCAATCACTTGACTGAATGAATAATCAAAAGAAAAACGCCCATAGTAGAATAAATCAAATTTTATAAAATAACACATCTAGAATCTCTGAATAAAGTGAGGAGAGACGCTCTTAACCACAATAGGTTTACTCTGGCAGTTACAGGGAGAATTTGTAATAGAAGTGGTGAGAAGTTCCACGGTAAAACCTGACCAAATCTACTGGACGCACCCATCCGATTCTGATAACGCCCCTGTCCAAATGTAAATGTTCATTGAGAATTTCAAGTCTCAGCATGGTCATCTAAGAATGGCTAAACTTACAGATAAAAGGTACGACACAGCTTACCATGTAGCTGAAAAGATTTAAATCCCGTAAATTTCCCAACAGATCGACCATCTGGTCAGCAGTAGGTTATCGTGAAAATGTAAAAATCTGAAATTATAAATACATCCGCAAAAATCGCGATAGTATGACATTTTCGTGAAATGTCAGGGCGAACTAGCCTGTTTCGAATATCTAGCGTGTTTCGAATTATCAACGTCATGGCGAGGAGTGAATTGAATACCTACCCAGAGTGTGTGCGGTCACAAATTTCTATCCTAACGGACACACACTCCAATATAAAATTCGCCGACGGTAGGAAATCATTTATTGCAACTTATTAGAAAACATGTCTAGAAATGATAATCGACCTCCAAAGATCCACCACGGACGCTCGGAAGTTAACGTCACGAATATCGACGAATATTCCCCGACAAGTAAATATTAAGATTTTATTAACTAAATTAAAATTGTACCTTCCGAGCCTTAGGCAAGCAATTCTATTCCCAGATTCATTTTAGCTCCATTTCCAACTGAACCAGGACCCAAAGAAACCGTTGATGAAATTAATAAATTACTTATTCGTTCCAACGATTTATTTTTCCTTATGCTCATTTTTCATCACCATACAATTGATAAGTACTCAACGAAAACCAGTGGTAGATTCACCAGGCGACATACATTTAAGCCACCCACTGCGACGTAAATGACAAACAACCCATGAATGATGATTGGCAGTGGTCGGAGTCCTTTCTCACGAGTCGTCGACGATACTGAACGTTTAGAACTGAATTCGAAATCTGAAAATTTTTGATCCCAAGAGAACGAGAACAAGTAACATATTAACGTAAAAATCTCCATTAATCCATCTACATGATTAAGAAATATGTATTAAATATTAAATAATGTATAGACGTATTGATTCCCTTTGGAGATTGAGTCAAATTACCTACATGTTATAAAGTATCCCAAAGTGAATGAACAAGTTATTATTAATATAAAAGTATATTTAGATTTACCAACAGTTATCATTATAAAAGTATATATTTAATTTGTCCATAGATACCATCAGTATTAACACAAAGGTATGTTTAAATTTATCAACAGTTATCATTATAAAAGTATATATTTAATTTATCCATAAATACCATCAGTATCAACACAAAAGTAGTAGGTAGTTAGGAGCTTACTGCAACCTAAAAAAAAACATAGGGGGAGGGGAGGGGGATTATTGCAGATTAAATTTCGGATTATCTTGATTACATAATGATGTAATCAACTTAATTAATTTTGTGTGTATTTTAATTAATTATTTTTTTTTCGAAATTTTTGTGTGTATTTTTTTTTCGAAAGTTTTTTCGAGTTTTTGGTACGATTTTTTTTTTGAATTCAAATTTTTGGAACATTTTTTTTAAATTCAAATTTTGGCGAATTTTTGAAATGAAATTGAAATATTTTTTTTGAATAAATTTTTTTTTAATCACACTATAGTCAGGGGGTATTTTTGAAAAAGACTAAAATAAATTGGCTTGAATCGCCTAACGATAAAAAAGCATAAAATTAAAATTGGCTCAAATCGCCTAAGATAGTCAGAGAGGGTATTTTCATTCACAAAATTTTTTTTTAATCACACTATAGTCAGGGGGTATTTTTGAAAAAGACTAAAATAAAAATGGCTTGAATCGCCTACTGATAAAAAAAAGCATAAAATTAAAGTTGGGTCAAATCGCCTAAGATGTGATATAGTCAAGGATATTTTTAATTCGTAATAAAAACTAATGCAATATTTGGTCTCAATACTTTCTATAGGTAAATATAGGCATAAAATAAAAATGGCTTGAATCGCCTACTGATAAAAAAAAAGCATAAAATTAAAGTTGGGTCAAATCGCCTAAGATGTGATATAGTCAAGGATATTTTTAATTCGTAATAAAAACTAATGCAATATTTGGTCTCAATACTTTCTATAGGTAAATATAGGCATAAAATAAAAATGGATTGAATCGCCTACTGATAAAAAATTGACAGGGGTATTTTATAGACTTGTTAAAAAAAACACTTGAAATATTTGTTCACACAATTTTCATAGGCAAATTTAGGCTCTAGATAAAAATAATTTAAAATACCTAAAGTAAATTAAGATAAATTAAAGTACATTAGGATACATTAAAGTATATTAAAGTAAATTTAGATAAATTAAAGTACATTAGAATACATTTAAGTATATTAGAGTAAATTAAGGTTCCTCAAGTAAATTAAGATATATTAGAGTACATTAAGGTAAATTAAAGGGTCGAAAGTCAATTTAAGTACATTAGGGTACATTTAAGCAAATTATGGTTCATAAAGTAAATTAAGGTACATCAGAGTAATTTAAAGTACGTTAGAATAAATTTAAGTAAATTAAGGTTCTTAAAGTAATCTAAGGTGCCTAGAGTAAAGTATGGTAAGTTAGGTAAGAATTTTTTAAAATTAAATAGAGTCAACAGTTAAGTTACATAAGGGTAATTTTTAAAGCTGAAAATTTTAAAAACAGTTATAGTAGGCAAATTACATAAGGTAAGAATTATTTAAAAGTAAATAGAGGGTCAAATAGATATTACTTCTTCACTGGAAATTTTCTTTATAGAATATAATCTCTACTAATTAAAATTCCATTTGTTGACTTGTTATTGACTTGACATTTTCACTGAAAATTTAATTAACTTTTAATAAATTTAAATACACACTTAAATAGATTAGGTTGTAATCGACAAAAATAAAATAATTTTAGACTATGTAAATTAATTAGAGATTTTAGGGAAATTTTATGATAATTTAAGTGATATCTAGTTTTACGAGGTATTTATTTTAGTAAATTTTAATCATCTATGTAAATTTTATGGTTTTCATTTGAATGTTAATGGATTTGGGGACTATTATGTTTTTGTAGAAAATATTGAAGAAATGAGGGTAAATCTATAATTTTATAAGCACTTAATTTCTTGATAATTTAATAAACTTTACTTGATTTTAGGATTATTTTAAATAAAAGTTTATTTTAGGAACAAAATGTTTATGAAACATATTTATGATAATTATTTACCAATTAGATTCCAATTTGACTGATAAATTTTGAATAGTAAATGATATTTAAATTATAATTTTATGATATATTTAAAAAGTTGATTAAATCAGTTGATTTTTAAAAATATTTTAGTGAAACCGAAAATTTTAATTGATATTACAGTAAAAAAAAAGGATGGTCAATTAGTTATTATCATTTTTCCATTTATTGATTTCGTGGATATCAATCACAAAAGTAGTATATTGTAGAAATTTTTAAGAGGATGCTCAGTGTGGTTAACAATATTCATATGAAAATCGTTGAATTATATCTATGGGTTGACTGGTAATTTTTATTGAATTTATACTTGATTTACTGATTAATTTAATTATTTGAGCAACATGATATATATTTTATGATTTTACATTAATTTAGTGAAATTAAATTTATGTGGGAAACATAGACTTTATTCGATTTTAGTCATTTTTGATGAATTTTTTATTTGATTGAATTTGTTGCCAGAATCAAATTGTGGTGATTTTCGACGGAAAATGTTGGGTATCGATAACAATTTTGTAATACTTTAAAGAAAATTTATTTTTATTGGTAAAATTCAGATTTTTATTTTAAGGGAATTTGATTGGTTGAATACATATAGTAAATATGATCCAAATGATGAATTTTTAAAGATCTTATTCGGTTAAATATAGATTTCTAAAGAAATTTTACCTTGTAGGTTATTACCAAAAATATGTGTATTGTTGGTGCAGTGAATGAAAATGTGATTTCAAGGGAAATGATTGGTTAAGGGGAAATTTTGTGATATTTTAAGGGGAAATAATCTATTAAGAACAAGTTTGTTGTCATTTTTAAGGGAGTTGAGTTGGTTGAATATCTGTGTTCAAAGAATAAATATTTTATAAATGGAGAATATAGAGGAGGAATTTATAATATTTTTAAAAGGATTTGTTCAGATAGATATCAATATCTGTGTAAATCTTTTGAGAGAGTGGAAATATTGTCATTTAAAAGAGAAATGATTGTTTAAGAAGAGAATTTATGATCTTTTAAGGGGAAATAATTGGTCACGAGATGGATTTCAAGAAATTTATTCTGTTGAATATCGATATGTTGGTGATTTTTATGAAAATAATGAATATAGCGGGATTATTGTAATTTAAAGAGAAATGATTGGTTGAGAGGTGAATTTATAATATTTTTAAGGGGATTTGATTGGTCAAGAGAGGAATTTTATTTTAAGATGATTTCAAGAGATTTATTCGGTTGAATATCAATATGTCGGTGATTTTTTATGAAAATAATGAATAAAACTGGGATTAATCTCATTTAAAGAGAAATGATTGGTTGAGAGTAAATTTTATTTTAGGGGAAAACAATTGGCTAAGAAGAGAATTTATGATTTTTTAATAGGAAATGATCGATTAAGAACAGGCTTGTTGATATTTTAAAGGGAAATGATTGGTTGACAGTAAATTTTATAATATTTTAAGGGGAAACGATAAGATAAGAGGGGAATTTATGATATTTTTATGGGGATTTATTCGTTTAAATATCTATGTTAAAGGATGGATACTTAGTGAAATCGATACATTTTCATTGGTTTAAGGGTTATCAAAATATATCAATAAGATTTTGGTTAATTTTAATGATATTATTGGAATCTGAATAAAATATACGATACGTGTTCGGTTCTAAGAAATAGTTTGATTCATGTAACTATTTGTATACAAGTAAGTATTTATTTGATTTTATTATAAATTTGTTATTTAATTTAATTAAAAACTAAATTAACTAGTATTTAAAAACTTTTAATTACTCATTACATATGTTGTTATTGACAATTTTCTGAATAATTTAAATATTTACGATTATTTCCAGGAATGAAGAGAAATTGTACGATTAAATACTATAAGAAGTCGATAATATACACTAATTTTTATTCAACAAGTACCTTGAATAAAATTTTAAAAAATGACCTAACAAATTTTTTCAATTATTTTACAACTTAGTTTATTTAACTTTTTAATTGATAAGTACTATTTTCTTTACAATTTGCTAGTATGTTGAAACTTTTTTAAAATTTTTATTCAAAGTACTAACAAATTTTATTAAAGATCTATCAAAACTTGACAAAAATTATAAAACTTTGGTAATTTTAATATGTATTACTCAATAACAACTATTTTCTTACCAATTTGCCGAAGGTCTTATTTTAAAATTTCAAAGTACTAACATTATTTACAAATTAATCAGTTTTATTTAACATCTTAAAATATTTAAATTTAATCAAATTCTATTCAAATGCTAATCATAATTTAAGGATAAGTCTTATTTTTACAAAATCAAATATTTTACAAAAATTAAACATACATATTTGGATTTTTAGTAGATTTTATCGGTATCTATCAGTACACAAGTACCTGTTCCATGTGGTTTTTTAAGCTTTGTTAGAAATTCAACTTATTTAGTGGTTGGTCGATAACCATTTAATTTTTAGTAATGTGGTAGATGATAATTATTTTATCTATTAACTTTATTTAATGTTTAGAAACTTAAAAATCTAATAATTTACAATAAATATATGAAAATTTATTTCAAGTACAGTGAAAGTAATGTATGTTTTGTGAAATTAATTTAAAAATATTTTTCTAATCAAGTTTATACTTACTAATTAATTTGTCATTCAGTAAACAACAACAGTGTGAGTGAAAAGAAAATCTTTAAAATAAATTTAAGTAATTTTTTTTTTGAGCTGTTAGCAATTAATTTATTTAGGGCATGTGAAAAATAAATGAAAAGGTTGACATTCATCTTTGAAAATAACTTTTAATAAATGTTCATTGTTGGACGCAATTAAAAATATTACAAAAATGGTAGAAAAATTTCAAAGTTTTTTAACTAAGTTTTACAAAATAATTTCAATAAATCACATACAAGACTGTAAAGAAATAAATTTTTATCCAGAGAAAATGCAACAATTGATTGAGCTTCAATGATTAATAGTTTCTTGATAGCAATCAGGTAACTAAACAACAAAACAATTTGGAGACATCAAAGATCGATAAAAGAGTCGAGAAGTTAATAAAATTGTATTTCTTTTGATTGTTCAAATTTATATGTGCTTTTATTTAAAGATTTCTTGGTCAGTAAATATTTTTTGATATTGATTTGTTCAGTAACTAGTTATTGATAACATATTGTGAGTGTGTGAATAACCAAGTATTTTAAGGGGAAATGATTGAGAGAAAATTTTATTTTTTAAGTGGGTTGAGTTGGTTGAATATCTGTGTTGAAAGAGTAAATATTATTTAAATATGGCATTTTAATAAATAAGTAAATTATTCAATGCCTAATATGTATATAGAGAGCTGTACAGTACTCGGTTATTTGTATACAGTACCTATTGATTGTTGTTCAGTTATTAATGGATTATTCAGTGTGATGGGTTATCAGTATTCAGAAGTTGATACCAAGTAAATATAGCAATGGATTTGGTTTCAATGAATTTGATTAATTATCACCTGATAACGACAAGATAACTAAGCAACCAAAAAATTTGGACACATCAATGATAGATAAAATAGTGAAAAAGTTAATAAAATTTCAACTTGTATTTCTTTTTGTTAACCTTTTATGTGATTTATTTCAAAATTAGTTGGTCAGTAACCCATCATTAATATTTATTGATTCAGTAATTAGTTTTTGATATTGATTTGTTCAGTAACTAGTTATTGATAACATATTGTGAGTGTGTGAATAACCAAGTATTTTAAAGGGAAATGATTGAGAGAAACTTTTATTTTTTAAGTGGGTTGAGTTGATTCAATATCTGTGTTGAAAGAGTAAATATTATTTAAATATGTCATTTTAATAAATAAGTAAATTATTCAATGCCTAATATGTATATAGAGAGCTGTACAGTACTCGGTTATTTGTATAAAGTACCTAGTGATTGTTGTTCAGTTATTAATGAATTATTCACTGTGTATGGGTTATCAGTGTTCAGAAGTTGATACCAAGTAAGTTAACTTTTTATATTTTCTGAAAGTATTATTATTATTATTATAATTATAATTATAATTATAATTATTATTATTATTATTATTATTATTATTATTATTATTATAATTTGATTAATATTATTATTTATTATTATTATTTTATTATTTTTTTTATTAAGGATGGGTTGCTGCAGAGTGGAGGAGATGGGTTGCTCTTGCGAATGACTACTACCTACCTTAGGCAATACTATGTAACACTGAAACTCAATTATTTAATTTAATAAAATTCTTTGAAAAAAGTTTTTGAAAAATTTCTTTGAAAATTTGATCGTTATCAACATGTATAAAAAAGTAATAGTAAAAATTATACTAAAAATTTGATTGTAAGATTACATTAAAAATTTTTCAATTAAAAGCATGTATAAAAATTTCATTGTAAAATTATCCTAAAAATTTCATCTTTAAAAATTATATATAAAAAATTCATCGATAAAATTATGCTGAAAATTCTATTTAAAAATCATGTATAAAAAATTTTATTGTAAAATTATCCTAAAAATTTCATCTTTAAAAATCATGTATAAAAAATTCCATTGTAAAATTATGTTAAAAATTTTATCATTTAAAAATATGTATAAAAATTGATCGATAAAACTATACTAAAAATTTTATTTAATAAATTTTATCATGCAATATTGTCGACTCTTTAACTTTAAAATTTTTTACCTTGTGTAACACACCTTTTGACCCTCTATTTACTTTTAAATAATTCTTACCTTATGTAATTTGCCTACTATAACTGTTTTTAAAATTTTCAGCTTTAAAAATTACCCTTATGTAACTTAACTGTTGACTCTCTATTTAATTTTAAAAAATTCTTACCTAACTTACCATACTTTACTCTAGGCACCTTAGATTACTTTAAGAACCTTAATTTACTTAAATTTATTCTAACGTACTTTAAATTACTCTGATGTACCTTAATTTACTTTATGAACCATAATTTGCTTAAATGTACCCTAATGTACTTAAATTGACTTTTGACCCTTTAATTTACCTTAATGTACTCTAATATATCTTAATTTACTTGAGGAACCTTAATTTACTCTAATATACTTAAATGTATTCTAATGTACTTTAATTTATCTAAATTTACTTTAATATACTTTAATGTATCCTAATGTACTTTAATTTATCTTAATTTACTTTAGGTATTTTAAATTATTTTTATCTAGAGCCTAAATTTGCCTATGAAAATTGTGTGAACAAATATTTCAAGTGTTTTTTTTTAACAAGTCTATAAAATACCCCTGTCAATTTTTTATCAGTAGGCGATTCAAGCCATTTTTATTTTATGCCTATATTTACCTATAGAAAGTATTGAGACCAAATATTGCATTAGTTTTTATTACGAATTAAAAATATCCCTGACTATATCACATCTTAGGCGATTTGAGCCAATTTTAATTTTATGCTTTTTTTTTATCAGTAGGCGATTCAAGCCATTTTTATTTTATGCCTATATTTACCTATAGAAAGTATTGAGACCAAATATTGCATTAGTTTTTATTACGAATTAAAAATATCCCTGACTATATCACATCTTAGGCGATTTGACCCAACTTTAATTTTATGCTTTTTTTTTATCAGTAGGCGATTCAAGCCATTTTTATTTTAGTGTTGGGCCAGAACGTAAACGGCCTTGAAAAATGTTTAAATGGATCAGAAACACACACGCAAAAATAACACGCAATTTAAATAAACCCACTGAAACATCAAGTAAACCCGATAAAATCTGAGAAATAAAAGAATTAAATATAAATTAACAAACATAAAAATAAATTAAAATATGAACAAAAGCACCAAGATCCGCACGATACCTACACAAATACAACAAGAAAACACAACAAATTCGACGAAATTGAAAAAATCAATTAAAGGTCATTAAAGTGAAATTTAAATCGAAAAATTTGAATTAGCAATAATTCAATAAAAATTCTAAATAAAAAATTATAAAAATAAATCAAAAAATATCAAAATTAAAGAATAGAATTTGCTAGAAAATAACAAGGTCGAATTTTGTTTTACTACATCAAATTTCACACACCAAAAAATTAGGTATATATACTGATCCATTTTCACATTTAACTTAACCAAAAACCATTTTTTCAAACTGATTTAAACCATTTTTTGAAAAGTGTTTTAAACCGTTTTTCGAAACAAAACCATTTTAGACGTTATCCGAAGATTATTCAATTTTACTTTGAATTTTTCAGGAACTCATTTTTAGGTGAGAAATATTTATGGTGGAACCCTCTTTCCACGTCACGTCCCTGCATCTCAATGGAGCTCTGCTCGGCGTTGGCGTGGGGAGAGTGGTATTTATGTTATTTTATGATGATTTTTATGAATTTTATGGTGAAAAAGGGGTAATTATGTTATTGTCATTTATAATTAATAAATATTATTTACATAAATTGTTTTATATGCTTTTATAAATTAAAATGTCGAAATTTTTCCGGCCCACAGCCGACACATCACGCAAGAAAGCAAAATCTACATAGTGCAGATGCATGTAAGAGCGTGGAAAATCGCCAATGATATGCACCCGTGAAGACTCAGCGTGCGCAACGCAGCGGTCGTAACGTCAATATTTATCCCTATAGCAGAAACGAGAAATAAGGAAGAAGTTTCTGGCTGCTTCCTCGTTTCTCAATTCTGAAAAATCGACTTAAAATTTACATTACACACGGCTTAAACTTATCACACCGAGTAGTCCAGTGGGCACTCAATAAATATAATATAAACACAAATGCGCTTAAGATCTATTAAAGGGAAAGGGTACGGGGATAAATCAATTGAAATCGTTGGTATAAATAAATTAGATTAATGTTTAGAAATGAATATTAAATCAAATTTAATTGAAAATAAAAATATAAATATCGTAAGCAGTTCAGTGAGTCCTTTAAATTGAATTTATCCATCAAGTTAAAAGATTTTTCATTAAAAGTAAATATTCCCTTAATTAATTTGGATCTAAATAAAATAATTATTAAAAAATTTAAGTGACTCACGGTTTAACTTAGATCACTCATTGATTAAAGATTAAAGTAACTTGTGTAGCAATAAAATAAATTTTGATAAAACTCACACAACCCTTGGGTAAAAGGAAAGTAAGACTTGGAGTTATTAAGTCAAACATTGAAAATAGTTTAGTAAAGTTGATTGGCCTATTTATTGATTAACCTAAATGAACGATAAGGAAAACCCTTGTAAAATTTAAGGTACTTAGTATGGAAAACTCAGGATGGTCGATCGAAAAATTTGATCCAATAAATTTCGAGTAAAACTAAACCATTTTTCACTAAATAATAAAGTAATCCACTAGTAAAAATCGAAATAAATTATGGGGAAGTAAGATGAATTCGCGGTTTAAACTAAGATGTTGGCTGAATCAATGAAATAGTCCATTAGTTAAACGTTTAGTAATTTAATATAAAGAATAAAAACGATGCAATATACTTATGTTTCGAGCCAACGTATTTTATTAATTGAAATAATAACAATACCTTTTCAACCTCCGCATAAATGAGCTACAAACATCACCAAACCCAAACATTGATTAATTCCAGCACGAAGTTAGTCTAGCTTAAGTAATCCAATAAAAAATGAAAAAATTTTAAAATCAACAATAAAACGGAGAAAATTTATTGCTTTGAACTAAAGAAATTTTTCCAACCATTAGCAATAAATCGACCGACTAATGCAATAGTGTAGTTTTAAAGTTCCTTGACTTCATTTCAGCCTAACCACCGATGTGGAATTCCAATTGTTTAATCTTCACGCTACGATCTGATTTACGAGTAACATCGAGAACCACCAACGATCGACCCCATCCAAATAATTGTCGCAAGCAGCTCCCCACACAGCGTAGCTCCTTAAACCATAGACAATGAACTAATCAGTAAGAAAAAATCAGATCAACTAACCCCATAGAGCCAACCATGAATCCCCGATATAATCGTATGACAACTTAAGGACCACCCAGCAGAAATGAACGCACAAAACTAGATCCACGATAATTCCAATGTCAACTGATAAAGAGACAGACGAAGTGAATTTCAAATAGTGAATTCGTATACTTGAATCGCGATGAACCATCAATAATCAAAGTACGAACGGATATCGTGACCGGGTAAGAGTAAACAGTTTTCAACACATCCGATTCGGCACATCCGTTTCGACATTTAACAATCACGAGAGATACTGAAATTCATAAATAATCATTTCCGCTGGATTGATAATTAAACGAGCCAAATACTGATCGATACCTATTAATAATTACGATAACGCATATGATAGACGCAAGTAGATTTTCACCCAAATGACAGTAATTTTTAAATGAACAACCTCGATCTAAAACAGCTAGGTCACGTAGGCAGATATTCTTCCGTATATAAATCTGGCCCGGTTCAACCCAAACCTAACTAGCTCAGACAATGAGAATTCTATAGACATATATTACATATTCTGTCCCCGTAACCTTTCTTCCGCGTAGAGAAACTATAGAAATCACCAGAACACACAAACCCACACATCTCATCGCCATAATTCTTACGATTCCAGTTCCGCTATCAAGTTCACCGAACGTTAACTTAACCAGTCAATGTACCCCTAAAATTAACTGATGATTTAAGGTTGTATGAACTTATGATTGTTGATTAAACGTCCCTATAAATTAGTGAGAGAATATATTACGTTAACCCATTTCAGAAGAACTCATGCTACCAAATTTGATTTCAAAACAAGAGGCCGATGAATGGCGCCGAGCCTGGAAACGAGCGCGCCCGTCAATGACTCTCGAGGAGCCACGTCCGAAGAGATCATGCCCAACTCTGTGGCAAATCTTAGGCAGAGGGGATGACCCCCGCCGACCCGAGGAAGAACAGTACCCTGTCGAGGAGATTATCGACCATGCGCGAAGCCTGCTGGCTCAGTGGGAGAAGATCCAGGAAGAGGTCGATCTACAGGTTGTGAAGGCGAGGATGTACCTCGCCAACGTTGAAGAGGACATCCTCGTCGGGCGCATCGCGGAAACGTACCCGGCTCGACCGGCACGCAATACTCGGCGACCAGTGCCCATCATCCCCGGTTACTCCCCAGAAGAAGGAGTCAGGAAGTTCCTTGAAGAGTCCTGAACCTCCAGGCACAATCGTAACTGACATTTTACCTTAGTGATGTTATTAATGATAAATTTTAATGAGTTGTTCATCTTAAAACTTTTGTTTTAAATACATTTCCCTGCTATAACTACGTTTGAATTAATTAGAATTCTCTATATTAAACAAAGTTAATCTGAGTATTTTCCTTATAGTAATGTCGGTCCTGAAACTAATGCAGAGCGAACTGGACCGCGCGAGACAGACAAATGCAGAGCTACTCAATCAGATAATGCAATTAACTCGCGAGGTGCAGCAGGTCAAGGCGACATGTTTAGACCCCAAACGGACGAAGATACTCTATCAACGACTCACCGCAGCTCAAAAGGGCTGGGCCGAAGAACGCCAGCTAAATCGGAGTCTGCGCACACAGATCAGGGGCTTAGAGGTTGCCCTAGCAGCCTGTCGGGAAGGGGAAGCAGTAACGTATCCGCTCATCTTCGCCCCTTCCCAACTACCGAGTCAACGCGTCGTTGATGGTGCCGCACCAAGCTCAAAGTCGACAGCCATTCAACCAACCATCCGCCGGCCGGGACGCAAGGAACGGGCCCGACGCCGAGCCGCACAAGCGTCAAGTCGATCAACTTAACTTATCATTGATATGCATGTCCTTTGTTCGTTAAATAAATCAGCTCTCATGTATTCAGTCATAGGGGGGTAGACTCGAAATCATCTACACTAATCAGTCTAAATTTAATTCGCATTTCCACGTAAGGGACCGAGCAAAGCGAGCATAGGTCTTCTATCGACAGCTCGTGAACCCGAGGATTGTCCGAGCAACTATAGTACTAGCACATGGTACTCAATTTTTGCGGGCATTCCACCACTTGAACACATTACCAACGTTGCCTAGCAACGGGTGCCAAGTGGCGATCAGCAACATTTTGTATGGCGTTACTAGGGTCACCAGAACGATAAGCAAGATATGAAACCCTGTAACCCACCATTAGTCTTTTTCAAAAATACCCCCTGACTATAGTGTGATTAAAAAAAAATTTATTCAAAAAAAATATTTCAATTTCATTTCAAAAATTCGCCAAAATTTGAATTTAAAAAAAATGTTCCAAAAATTTGAATTCAAAAAAAAAATCGTACCAAAAACTCGAAAAAACTTTCGAAAAAAAAAATACACAAAAATTTCGAAAAAAAAATAATTAATTAAAATACACACAAAATTAATTAAGTTGATTACATCATTATGTAATCAAGATAATCCGAAATTTAATCTGCAATAATCCCCCCTCCCCTCCCCCTATGTTTTTTTTTAGGTTGCAGTAAGCTCCTAACTACCTACTACTTTTGTGTTGATACTGATGGTATTTATGGATAAATTAAATATATACTTTTATAATGATAACTGTTGATAAATTTAAACATACCTTTGTGTTAATACTGATGGTATCTATGGACAAATTAAATATATACTTTTATAATGATAACTGTTGGTAAATCTAAATATACTTTTATATTAATAATAACTTGTTCATTCACTTTGGGATACTTTATAACATGTAGGTAATTTGACTCAATCTCCAAAGGGAATCAATACGTCTATACATTATTTAATATTTAATACATATTTCTTAATCATGTAGATGGATTAATGGAGATTTTTACGTTAATATGTTACTTGTTCTCGTTCTCTTGGGATCAAAAATTTTCAGATTTCGAATTCAGTTCTAAACGTTCAGTATCGTCGACGACTCGTGAGAAAGGACTCCGACCACTGCCAATCATCATTCATGGGTTGTTTGTCATTTACGTCGCGGTGGGTGGCTTAAATGTATGTCGCCTGGTGAATCTACCACTGGTTTTCGTTGAGTACTTATCAATTGTATGGTGATGAAAAATGAGCATAAGGAAAAATAAATCGTTGGAACGAATAAGTAATTTATTAATTTCATCAACGGTTTCTTTGGGTCCTGGTTCAGTTGGAAATGGAGCTAAAATGAATCTGGGAATAGAATTGCTTGCCTAAGGCTCGGAAGGTACAATTTTAATTTAGTTAATAAAATCTTAATATTTACTTGTCGGGGAATATTCGTCGATATTCGTGACGTTAACTTCCGAGCGTCCGTGGTGGATCTTTGGAGGTCGATTATCATTTCTAGACATGTTTTCTAATAAGTTGCAATAAATGATTTCCTACCGTCGGCGAATTTTATATTGGAGTGTGTGTCCGTTAGGATAGAAATTTGTGACCGCACACACTCTGGGTAGGTATTCAATTCACTCCTCGCCATGACGTTGATAATTCGAAACACGCTAGATATTCGAAACAGGCTAGTTCGCCCTGACATTTCACGAAAATGTCATACTATCGCGATTTTTGCGGATGTATTTATAATTTCAGATTTTTACATTTTCACGATAACCTACTGCTGACCAGATGGTCGATCTGTTGGGAAATTTACGGGATTTAAATCTTTTCAGCTACATGGTAAGCTGTGTCGTACCTTTTATCTGTAAGTTTAGCCATTCTTAGATGACCATGCTGAGACTTGAAATTCTCAATGAACATTTACATTTGGACAGGGGCGTTATCAGAATCGGATGGGTGCGTCCAGTAGATTTGGTCAGGTTTTACCGTGGAACTTCTCACCACTTCTATTACAAATTCTCCCTGTAACTGCCAGAGTAAACCTATTGTGGTTAAGAGCGTCTCTCCTCACTTTATTCAGAGATTCTAGATGTGTTATTTTATAAAATTTGATTTATTCTACTATGGGCGTTTTTCTTTTGATTATTCATTCAGTCAAGTGATTGGCGATTAGTTTGCCCGATTGGGAAAAATTTTATAAGGTTTTGTATTTTATTTTTGTGATATCATTAGTCAATATCGATTAATTTTAAGGCGAGAATTTTTTTTATTTATTTACTAAATTTTATTGGGAACCAATTCATCTGATTTTATGTTCTTCTTTCATCCTATTTTTGTAATGTCGATGAGTAAAAATAAAAAAAAATAAAATTGATTTATTTTATTGTGGGAATCTTTTAGCTATTTAATTACTTAATTTCATTATGAATAGATCCATCTGAGTTTGTGTTTTACTTCGATAGTCTCTGTATTTTATAGAATTGGCTTTTGTCTAAGGGCGATAAAATTTTTGGGATTTATTACCTTTGTGTGGGAAATTATTCTATTAACCTAATGGACTCGGTTATGATTCTTATATAGGCTATCGTATTACCTTTCGGGTCTTAATTAGCGGTAATCCTTCTATTTCGGTAATTTGGTTAGTCAAACTCATTTGTTGATTATAATAATTTTATTCCTCCTTGATCGGAGTGTCTCGAATTTTAACTATGTTTAATTACTACTTTGCAAAACTTCATGGGCTGGTCATTTTATATTTTGAGTTTTCACATTACGAGTACTAGATAGTTCGCTATTTTTATAGATTTGGTAAAACTTCGTTAGTTTTTTAGCGTAGTACTTTGGTTCATTGATAATCTTATCGGTGTAAAGTTCTTTATTCTACTAGAATAGTATTAACGGGTTCCTCAGTATTTTAATACATTTCATTACACGTCATTTTTAATTTCATTAACAATTTTCCTTTACTACAAATCCTTACATTTCAAGTATACCATTTAATTAACAAGTTTATCAATTTTTTCATTGCACCTCGTTATACTTTGATCATAGCAACGATTTTATTATCAAGATCCCCGTCACCTTCCCTTAAGTGATCCTAGGCGCATTTGTGTTTATATTATAGTTAATGAGTGCCCACTAGACTACTCGATGTTTGAATTTTAGCCGTATGTGAGAAATGAATTTTAGGTCGAGTTTATGGGAAATGAGCAACGGAGAAACAGCCAAAAGACTATTTCCCCCTCACCCTTTTCCCCTATACGGATTGATATTGACGTTTCAGCTCCTGCGTTCTCACGCCGGAGCCTTCACGGGCACGAATCGTTGGCGATGATACACGCACTTACACGATTACGATCATGTGTTGGATTTTATTAACTTGTAGTATGTTTTGGCTGTGGGCCTGAAAAGTTAAAGCATGGATGGAAAAATTATTTCATAAAAATATATTTTATCATATAGAGTAGATAACACAATTTTTCGAGCATAATACATCGACAATTCATTGCACGTAATTACATTAACAACCTCTCCCCACGCCGACATCCAAGCAGAGCTCAATGGAGGTTGCGAGGATGCGACGTGGAGAGAGTTTCGAACATTCTCTCACTCACATCGTAGTAGGTTGACTTGACGAAAATTGATTCGATTTCAAGTTTTTGAAAAACTGATTTTTGATTAAAATCCGCTTAAAATTGTGTAAAAATGAATCGGTATATATACCTATTGTACGACCCTAACCTTGCGTGTTCTTTTTGATTTAGTAAAACAAAATTTGACCTTGTGATTTTCTGGTATATTCTAATCTTTAATTTTATTATTTTGAAATTTTATTTGACAATTTTTCTTTTAAAATTTTTATTGAATTATTTCTAATTCAAATTCTTTGATTTTTATTTTATTTTCATGAAATTTCGCATTTTTTGATAAATTGTCGAATTTCGGTCAAATTGTTGGGTTTTCGTGTTATGTCTATGTTTATTTCGTGCGGATCTTGTTGCACTTTGTTATTATTTTAATTTATTTGTGTTTATAATTTTATATTTAATTGTTTTCTTTCTCGCATTTTGGTAGGGTTAATTGGTGTTTTAATAGGTTCGATGTTAAATCTGCATGTTATGTTTGCATGTGTGTTACCGATTCATTTAAACATTTTCAAGGCCGCTTGTGTTCTGGCCCAACACATTTTATAAATTACGCGGATTTCAGTCATATTTGAGATAGCTGTTAAGTAATTTATTTATTTAAATTAATTACCAAGTCAAACCTTTGGAATATTTTCACTAACTATCTGTTTTTGAAAATTATCCGTTCATGTCTTCAATAACAAATCTACCGCGAATTCCTAGAGTTGTACCAGCCCAGTCTGCGGTGACGATGTCACAAAGGATAGAGAAGCTCGAAAGGGCAATTTTATTCTCCGGGAGAAATACAACAATGTCAAGGGCATTTGGTGCTCATCCGAAGCCACCAAGGAGCTCTACAAGAAAATCACGCGACTCTCTCGTGCCCGTGATGACCTGATTATAGAAACCCGGAGCCAGCGGATCACAATATCCGAGCAAAGCGTTGCGCTCCGGCAGATCTTCACTGAAAGAGAGTTACAAGCTCGCCTACCGAGCAGACAATTAGCGCAACAACTGGATATAATTCCTCCGCATCATCTGCATCCCATGTAGGAGATCAAGCATTCAGTCAGAGCAATAGTGTACCTACAGGAGGAACCTCACAGGGCAACCGAAGATACAAGCCCAACCGAAATCGTAGCCGGAGGCAGAGGCGTAGAGCCGAGAACGCCCTGCTCCAAGCCAATTTGAGGAGCGATGAATATCCGGAGTCGACGGAACACCGAAACCTATCCCGCGTGGAAGATATCGTTCATGATTTCGACGAAGAAATAGTATATGCACCCGTCCAACCCATCTTCGCACATCCCGCTCTAACTCAAATCACTATCAACACATCCGGTAGTGAGTCACCCATTCACATTAACATCGCTACTACGTCTAGTGCGATGATAGAAGAAGAGCACCAATCAAGCGGACGATCATCACCGCTTATCATCTCGGTGGTGGAACCAACAGTACCTCAAGAATGGAGAATCGGGTTTTCAAGACAGCCATCATCCAATTCGACATCGCGATGCCACAAGCGTCGTTATCTACCCGTAGACATCGACGGGGACGAATATATCTAGGTCACCAAAAACACTCTCACCGAAATCAAAAGAAATCCATATCTACTTGATAGTTACATTTGCCTAAGATTTTGACTGCAGCTCATTTCTTCTTATTGTATTTTATTTTACCATTTTTCTTCGTTATTATTATTTTACGGTAACTAGAAATAAAGCTTATGCATAACATTCTTATTTCGTTAATCGTGGTTAGAGTTAAAAATTTAATATAAATGTTGGCACACTGGGTAGAATTAATTTTGTTTTAATCGATGCGCGTTTGTTAACTCTACTTCTTCAATCACTCTTGCCTTTCTAGGGTTTTTCTCACAGACGCCCCACAATTTTGACATTACTACTGTATACCCATAAGCAAGCCCATGTTGGTACTATATACAGCAGCCGAGAGTCCACAAGCAGGTGAGCCCCGTTTCGAAGACTACTCCTTGTGATAATCTCGCTTTCAGGTTCCTGACGGCCGATAGAAGGTCTTACGTCTACTTTCTCGATATCCATGCAGCCCTTTCCCATCCTTCTATGACGAACCTAAGCATACGTCCTGCATATTGTTGGGCCAGAACACAAACGGCCTTGAGAAATGTTTAAATGGATCAGTAACACACATGCAAATATAACAAGCAAATTTAAAATAAAACCTATTGAAAGATCAAGTAAACCCTATCAAATATGAGAAAAAAGAGAATTAAATATAAATTAATAAACATAAAAATAAATTAAAATAATAACAAAACGCACCAAGATTCGCACGATACCAACACAAATATAACAAGAAAACACCAACGAATTCGACAAAAATTGATAAATTAATAAAATTTCATGAAAATGGAACTTAAATCAAAAAATTTTGAATTAGTAATAATTCAATAAAAATTCTAAATGAAAAATTATTAAAATAAATCAAAAATAATAAAATTAAAGAATAGAATTCACTAGAAAATAACAAGGTCGAATTTTGTTTTACTGCATCAAATTTAACATGCGAGGTTAGGGACAGAAAATAGGTATAAATACTGATCCATTTTCACATTAAAACTAACCATTTTGAAACCATTTTTGAAACTATTTTAAAACCTTTTAAAACCATTTTCAAAATCTTACTTTTAGGTGAGAAATGTTTATTTTGGAGCCCTCTCTCCACGTCACATCCTCGCAACCTCGGCAGAGCTCTGCTTGGATGTCGGCGTGGGGGGAGAGGTATTTTTATTTCTTTATTTTTATCATGCAATATTATGATTTTACGGAATGGAATGTAGGGTAATTTATGTTTATGTTTAATAAATATTTATATTATTTATAAATTGTTTTTCATACTTAAAATTAATATTAATTAAATCTGTCGAAATTTTTCCGGCCCACAGCCAACACATATTGCAAGATAGTAAAATATACATAGTACAGATTTGTGTAAGTGCGTGGAAAATCGCCAATGATATGTACCCGTGAAGACCTAGCGTGCGGAACGCAGAGGTCGTAACGTCAATATTATCCCTGTAGATGAAACGAGAAATAAGGAACAAGTCTTTTGGCTACTTCCTCGTTTCTCATTTCTGTAAAATCATACTACACACGGCTCAAAATCATCACACCGAGTAGTCCAGTGGGCACTCATTAAATATAATATAAACACAATATGCGCCTAAGGCTTATTAAAGGGAAAGGGTACGGGAATAAATTAATTTGAAATCGTTGATATAACTAAATTGGATTAATATTTTGAAATAAATTAATCATTAGTACACTAAATTGAATTTACATTTCGAAATAAAATTATAAAAATCATAAGTAATTCATTGAGTCAATTAAATTAAGTTAATCCATCGATTAAAATGATTATCAAGTAGAAATAAATATTCCCTTGATTAAATTAAATTGATTAAAATAATTATTGAGCAAAATTAAAGTCATTCATGGATTAAACTAAATTAACTCATTGATTAAGAATTAAAGTAATTTGGGTAACAGTAAAATAAATTTTTGATGAAAATCACGTAATTCTTTGGATAAAAAGGAAGTAAGGCTTTGAGTTATTGATTAAAAATTAAAATAATTTATTCAAATGAAGTAGTCCATTTATTGGTTAAGATAAGATAATGATAAAGAAATTCATTACAACATTTAAAGTATTTAGCGAGAAAAAACTGAGTGATTTGTTGATTAAACTAATTCAGTAACCGTTGATTAAAACTAAGTAATTCCTTGCTTGACAATAAAATGATCCATTAATCGAAACTGAAGTAATGTATTGGCAAAAATAAAGTAATTCTGTAATTAAAACCAAGATGTCCGTTGATTAAATAAAGTAATTTATTAGTTAAAAATACAGTAATTTAATGATAAAGAATTAAAATAATTCGTTGAGTAAAAATAAAGTAATAAACCTAATCAAATCTCAAACCAGAGCGTATCTTATCATTCGAAATAGTAATAGCACCTTTTCAATCTCCCATATAACTAAAAGATAACCATTACTAAGCCCAAATATTGATCAATTCCCGCACCAATCAAACTAGTGTAAATAATTAAGTGAAAAAAAACGGAAAATATAAAACCACTAATAAAACGGAGAAAATTTATTGAACTGAGTACAAAGAGATTCCCGACTCCTAACGAGAAACCAACTGGCTAATATAACAATCCACGTGTCCCTATTTTTATCATACCAACGACATAGATTTTCCATGATTAACCTTCATTGCACTATTAAAGTCATATAAATTCGTGATCAAAAACATTAAATGATTAACCGCCCTCAACTAGCATTACGAATAATTCCACAGATTGCCAGAACCCAAGTACCCAACATTTCCCTGACATTGAATAATAAACTAATCAATATATGAAATGAAATTATCTAACCCCATAGAGTAAACAATAAATCCATAATATAATAGAACCAACTCGTAATATCATAAAGACCATCCGGTAAGAATATAATGGGCGAAAACAAGATCCCATACTGGTAGATGAGAAAACATCTACGATAATTCATAAAATTGCAACTTCTAGAAACATTAAGAAATAAATGATTTAAATCTTTAAAAAAAAAACAAAGGTAATGCTGAGAGTTGGAACCAACGTGGGAACGCTCGCAGTGATGTTGGAAAATTTGCAACGTCACGTGTGAGTCCTCCGCCGTTGATATCCAAACAAGAGAAAACTTACCGACTCCCAACAATTAATCCATTCCGAAATTTTAAGATACAGTTAATATCTCAACGAACATGTACAAAATGCGAACGGATGTCGCAATTGTTTAGATGAATTAATAAGTCCAAAAGTCATCCAAACATCGATTGTGATGCTTCGTTTCTAACATCCGGTTCAGTATTAGGTGATTGTGTGAAATACACAAAGAATGTTTAAATATACAAATTACCAATGTCGAATATATAATTAAAATTCACCATTTTGAGGGCCGGGTGAAGATTGACATATACCGGAAGACAAGATCCATTGTATTATACACGCTGCACTCTATTAGTTAGAATTAATGACAAAAACCCCACTTTACAACCCAAACTAGAAATTATCACCTATGTCGTGTCAACGTGATTCTAACCCCGAAACGCCAACCAATCGACCAACGTTTTTTCCCGAGCGTCCGGAATTTTCTATGATGCCCACAGGTAGATTTTCCTTCGAAATAATAACAATTTTAATGAATTAATGTTCTCGATTTAGTATAACTTTGTCGTGTAAGAATTTTGTTTTTTTCGTTAAAATAAATTATATGTGATTTAATCCTAATCAAATAATGTTAAACTTATTAGAAATCTCACTTATGTATATTTTATATTTATTTTTATAAACCTTTAATACCCAGGGAAGGACTATCATAATTGACTAAATTCAAATTCACAAATGTCATCATCATTAATCTCATAACACCCAGTTCAGATACTAGGTTTCCCGGACGTTAAACTAACTAGTGAATGCACTCCCGATAACTACTCGGGCGGTTCAGGAATATCGAAATCAATGATTTTAATAACCACGTTTTATTAACAACTTCCTTGCGCTATAAAACCATAGATACGGTAGAGACCCAAGATTGCCACTCATTAGTCCCATTAGGGTTTTTCGTAAAGATTTCGGCCCAAGATAGTGATGATTTTCCGAATGACCAACAATAATCATGCTATGTTTATACGAGTTTAATAGGCATATCCACTCCGCCATAGCTAAGTGCTTTTATCATGTAAATATTAATTAGATGTAGTATACATTTCCAAGCCATTAATGCCCTCATATCTGGACCGTAGAGAGGTGATTAACCCTTTTGTTTCCTTGGCAAATACTAAGCGATTAGCTATAAACGACTTAGATACCCTAAGAACATTCTCGCGAGGCGATATCCGTTTATCAACACTTCAATACACCATGAGAGTGGGAAAATTGTCCACCTGCAATAATTATTTGATAATGAACATTAATTTCTAACGTTAATATGCTCTATAAACTATTCCGAAATTGCATTACGTTAAATCATCTGAATATCACGATTTTAGAAGAATCAATGCTTCCCGAATGGATATCCGCACGCGAGGCCGATGAATGGCGTCGGGCTTGGAAACGAGCGCGCCCGTCAATGACCCTCGAGGAGCCGCGTTCCAAAAGATCTTGTCCAACCCTTTTGCAGATTCTGGGCCGGGAAAATGACCCCCGCAGGCCGAATGAGGAGCAGTATCCCGCCGAAGAAATCCGCGACCACGCACGGAATCTCCTTGCTCAGTGGGAGAAAATCCAAGAACAAGTCGATTTAAACGTAGTAAAAGCCAGGATGTACCTCGCCAATGTTGAAGAGGACATCCTTGTCGGGCGTATCGCGAGACCCACCCGACTCGACCGGCCCGCAATACCCGACTTCCAGTGCCCATCATTCCAGGCTACTCCCCGGAGGAAGGGGTCAAGAAATTCTTTGAAGAGCCATGAATCCCCGGGCAAAGAACATAAATTACAATTTACTTTATTGATGTTATTGAGATTTAAATAATTTTAAAAAGTCGTTCGTCTTAATTTTCTCTATAAATGGATTTCACTTTTATAATTGTGTTTGTAATAATCGGAACTTTATTTCATTAAACTCATAAAGAAATTTGAATACTTTCTTTTATTATAACGATGTCGGCCCTACGATTGATACAAACCGAATTAGACCGCGCTAGGCGGGCAAACGCGGATCTACTCAGTCAGACACTACAGCTAACTCGAGAGGTGCAGCAGGTTAAAGCAACCTGGTCGGACCCTAAAAAGACGAAGACGCTCTATCTCCGGCTTACTGCCGCTCAAAAAGGTTGGGCGGAGGAGCGTCAACTCAATCAGAGCCTTCGCACACAAATCAGGGGGCTAGAAGTCGCCCTAGCAGCCTGTCGGGAAGGGGAAGTGGTAACGTACCCGCTCATCTTTGCCCCATCCCAATTGCCGAGTCGAAGTTCCCACGATAATGTCACACCAACATCGAAGCCGACAACCATTCTACCAAGCAACCGCCGGCCGGGACGGAAGGAACGGCCCCGACGCCGAGCCGCGCAGTCGTCAAGTCAACCGAATTAACTTATAGATATTGTGCACGTCATTTGTTTCATTAAATAAACTTGTACTTATTATTAATCTAAAACCAAGTAACCCGCTATAAGGTATGATTGGTATGAAATCACCTTCGCGAGTACCCGCACCGTATTCCCGAACAACCTGGATTAAGTTTGAACTTTCGTATACAAGGGACAGAGCAAAGCGAGCATAGGTCTCCTATCGACAGCTCGTGAACCCGAGGATTGTCCGAGCAATTACAGTATTAGCAATAACACTTACTTTTTGCGGGCAATCCACCACTTGAACACATTACCAACGTTGCCTAGCAACGGGTGCCAAGTGGCGGTTAACATCATTTTGTATGGCGTTACTGGGGCAACCACAGGTTTATTCAAACAAATAACGAAACCCTGTAACCCACCAATATTGTTTTTCTCCTGGTCGCTTTAATACGTAGCAAAAATATTTGGTATAGATTGTAGTAAAGCGTCTCCTTAGTAGACGCTTAGTCACTTATCCATTCGTTATTAATTTAATTTAGCAAAGTCTCATTTTAAGTATTTAATCAATGAAATTTAAATATGATGATTTAGCAGCTTTCGAAGGAAAAATTTTTACGAATAAACATTTAAAATTCAGCTTCTTTAATTTTTCTAATTTTCCGGCTTTAATTGCCTAAACTACTGAAAATAGGTTAATTTTTCTAACCTAGAAACTTGTTTTAAATTATAAAGCATTTTATTTAAATAACATGTGAAAATTTAAATTTTTATGTAAATTATCAAAATTTTCATTATATCAACCGAATTTTTGGGTTTAACACAACCTCCTTGACAATTTAAGAAAATAAACTCCTCCGAGAATACTTATTTCATCTTTTAACCATAATTGCTTTTTATTCATTAGCATCTCTTATAATGGAAACTTAAAATTTATTTTCCTGTTAACTGAGATTTCTTAATTTCGGCTTTACAAGCGAAATCAGAACTTTCCCAACATACTTCATACATACATAGGATTCTATCAACATCATAATACAATCCGACCAAACTTTAGGCATCCATTCATAATTTAATTAATTAGAGAAATCAAAAATTATTAAGATAACAAGAATTACAAAAAATATACTTTTATTAGATTATACAAAATTCTACAAAACGAAATCACAGAAATTATAATTATTGCATAAATTTACAAATAATATTATGAGAATGGAGTCCGTCCTTCTTTCCACTGGGTGGTCATTCGTCGATATCGACGGGGAACTTTCGTTTGTTCCGGAAGGGTTGGAATGGTGTGGTTCCAACCTGGGGAACGGAATGACATAATTCCTCTCCGAAATCGTCCACCCAGTAACTCACGAGAGTCAGCGATCTCTCTTTCGTTGTAGTTGTGGAATTGTTGATGGTCACGACGTCCAGACATATTTGCATCTCGTCAGTTTCGTCAGTATGAATTTGCAATGCATTTTCTACTGGGTTTGCCGGATTTGGGATGATATCATCTTTCTTTACAGATTCAGGGTGCTGTTCTGCGACAGGTGCAGCAGCTTCTTCGAGCACCTGCGCCGCATTATTTAGCATTGTGAGACCTTCGGCTCGACGTCGTTCCCGGCGGCGACGATTTTTGCTGGGATGATGCTTCTTACTGGTCCTGGGTGTATGAGCTGGACCAGCTTGATTTGTTTCCGGAAGATGGTTCACGGGGATCAAATTCAATTTCAACGCTAGATCGCGACCCACTAGTCGTTTTACCAGTTCGGCTTCCGTGAATGAAGCTACCAAGACGGCGCTCTGATCGTTGATTACGATTCGCTGAGCCCGGTTCTCTGCAATTAAATCCTCTCGGCATCTAGATAGCCGGTGGATTTTATCATGGAGGATTTTGACCGCTTCGGGAGCGAACCACGTGCCGAGGGTGCGTTCGTGCTCCGCGAGCAGTTTGTTATATTTCTGCTGGCAAGTACTAAGATCCAATTGGGTAGGCATGATATTTGATTTCCGAGGTATTTTGGGAATTTTGTATCCTGGCTGCATATTGAGAAAAAGAGTTGTTTGAGAGTATGGAAAAACGTTTTTGAGAATGATTTTCAGAATGATTTTCTTGAGATTGTCAACGACTAAACGAGGAAGAGTTTCATTCCATCAATGTGTTATTTTCATAAATAAATTAAATATAATAGTTATAAAATTTAAAATTAATTAATCAGAACATTCCTCAAACATTCTCCGTTATATTCATTCATAATTTAATATTAGTTGCTAAGATGTCCTATTTGGCGTTAAAACTAGTAAAAATGAAAATATCCGATGTTGAAAAGAAAAATCCCGATGCTCCAGTCATTTATTGAGTTTATGAAAAAGGAATTTTTTAGTTGAAAATGTTCTATAAAAACATTTCTTACAAAGATATAAAATAAAAAGGAAAAATTCAATTTCACTGATCCATTTATTTGTTTTCTAACGGCTTAACCCTAGTCGTCCCATTTCATATAAAAATTCGACAGGTTTTTAAAAATGCATCCCTACCTAAACATTCATTTGAATGTTGTCCCCATAGCTGTGTCGATATTCCCGAATTTTAACCCTTACCGTTCTGACCAACATTGAAATGGCCGCCCCGGTGAAGTACGACGGCGTCCTACTCTGCGATCAGTGTGACAAGACCTGACCATACCGGCAGACACCGAAGAGTGGTTGACGACAAGGCAGCACATCAACATCCCTCAAATTCAACTGAGGGAATTGAATCCTGCCAAGCCATCTTCCACAAATTAAGGCATATTTAAAATAATGTTAAATCAGGGGGACCTGTCGTCGATACTAAAAGTATCGCGACCATCCATGATAAAAATTAAAAATTTAAAACCATAAACATTTCAAAAATTTATTCAATAAAGTACAAACTTACCAAAGTTCAAAATTTCAAATTTAAAGTTTTAAGTTTTCAAAATTTTTAAGGTTAAATATTATGACAATGGCTATTGTATTTATACTGTTTTTCGTGCGTGTGTACGACCAATCAGGGTATTTTGAGCCTTTTTCGGCTATTTTTCGGGGTTTTTTATTGTTTTAATTTTTATTTTAAATCTTTTATTTTTCTCCATATTTTTCTCTATTTTTTGATATTATTTTCTTAATATTTCGTAAATCTTTATTTTTTATTGCTTAATCGTTCCTTTTGGTTATTTCTCTTTTTATCCTTTGTTATTTAAATTTTTTGGTCGCCGCTTCCGCCTATGTATTTTCTAGACCTTCTTTTGCAAGGTTTTGGCGGTTTTATATTTTTACTTTATTTTTCTATGTATTTTTTGTGCAAAATTTATTAATTATTTGTTTTAATTAATTATGTTATTTTTTATTTTGTTTTATTTAATGTTTTTATTATATTTTTAATTTCTGTTTGCTGTGCGTGCTTGTGTTATAATAGCCATTCTCATAATTCTCAAACATGAATTTTCATGGTTGTTTTATTTTGTTTTAATGATGGCTTATAGCCCAACATAAATATAGTAAAGAAGGTGACTTATTCAAAATAATGGAAATAAATAAGTAATTCTCTCGTTCAATAATGAATAATTATTAATTATAGTATTGGGTTAATTAATTTAAATGAAATAAAATGGAAAAATGATTGAAAATGAATAGACGATGACGGTTTTAAATGTATAATTTTGTTCGGTTCAGTAGTCTTCGATACCTCCACAGTCGAGTTCCGTTATTTGAACTTAAAGAACCAGATATAATTTTGGATTACCGGATTATAAGAATGCGTAAGACCTTCTAGCGGCCGCTTTGAACCGGAATCGAAGATAATTCGAGGAGTAGTATAGGCAACAATGCTCACCTGCTCGAATAGCATTCGGCTATCATACACAGTACGAACATTGATCAACCCATGGGTGTATGGTGGTGAGATGTAAATTGTGTGGTATGCGAGGGAAATGGGACCCTAGAATTATGGTAGCGTATGACGTCACTGGGTGTAAAAAGTCAGCAGTTGTAGAATGTTTTCCAGTACACCAGCAACGTGAGAATTATTAAGATCAAAAATAAATGTCATTGGTGAGTTTTGAGGTAGGATATATATTTAGAACAGCTAGGGTTTTTAGGCAAAATAAAAATTTTGCACCCCTTTTGAAATTCTGGCTACGTCGCTGGTATCATCAAGAATTGTTTCCTGTTTTTTCATTTTCATTTATTTGACATTTGTCCTGGAATGTCTTAGGGTAAATTTTTATATTTTTAAGATAAACAAAGGCAAATCCCACACGGATCATTTTGAAAATTAAATTTTAAAATATCCATTGCATGCAGTGGTTAAAACAATAAATATGTGTGTCATTTTTTCATGTGGATAACCAATTATTTCCAATATTATCTTAATTGTGTATTTAGTTTTGAAAAAATGAAGTTCATTAAAAGATCTAGCGTAAAAAATGAGATTCGTAATTGATTCCCTATTTTAAAAAAATCTTGTAGTCAAACATTTACAATGAAATCATTGAGTCGCAACTGTTGCTGCCATGACTTCAACAAATGTTTATTAGCCAATCAAATTTGATTTACAGATTGAAAATAAGTGAAAACAAATGCAACACTTAATAATAATCCAACTAACCAGATTGGTGATTGTTATTATAAATTTAATCAATATTCAGTTTCAATACGCTGCTCCGCACAACTTCAATTCAAATGTCGAATAAATTAATTCAAGAAGAATTGCGAGACAATTTCTTTAGATTGAAATTAAATATTCTCAACGAGCGACTACGGAAGGAAAAACATAAATCAAATTTGAATTTGATTCAACAAACCGAATCGTTCGTTTCAACAGATAACCGAAACTTTGAACGAGACCTAGAATTGAAGCGAATCAATCTTGAAATGGATTTAGTCAAGCGGAATCATGAAAAATTAAAAGAAAAACTTAAACTTCAAGAATTAGAAAAAAGATTAACTGAATCCACAAAAAGAAATCAAAATGAAATCTCTAACAATCGGGAAAGTTCTAAATTTAATCAACATTTTGAAATGATGATGCTCCAACAAACTCAAACACAAAATTTGTTGATGAATCAATTTCTTATGAAATCAAATACAGAAAAAGAAATCCAATTTGTTCCGAATTATCCTCCGATGAATGGAATGTTTCAATCATACGGACTCAATAATTCAACTAATTTGCCTCCATCATTCATATATCAGCAGAATATGCCCAATAATTCAATTTATCCACAAAATACACTTAGTGAAAATTTTCCCCCGCCTCAGCCACAGTTAAACCAATCAGAAAACTCACCACAAACAGTCACACCACCACCGAAACAAATCGAAATTCATCACACATTTCCGGGAAATCAAGCTCAACAAGATTTTCGTAAATTAGGACTGGCGGCGTTATTTTGTGCAATACTCGACTCAGAGTATGAAGAAAATTCAGTCATTCTAAGTGATAAGTTTTTGTTTAACATTAAAATTCAAGAGATTATCTCTTCAATTCAACGTCATTATCTATCGGTTAATCAACCAATTTATTCATTGCTTCAATCTATACTTACAAATGAGTCAACAAAATTTCGTGTTCTCTTCACGAAGGGTGCCAACAGCACTGAAATTACCAGAATGGAACAACAAATCAATAATATCATGACGACTTTGGTAACAAAAATTTCAGAAATCATGCCAACCACTGGCACTCTTGGCTGTGAAAGCCGATCAATTCTTTCTGAAATTATTCTAACCAATCAAACATTTCCCGATAATTATTTTTACGCCCGAGAATTCGATCTCATCCAGATTGATTCGACGAATACAGTTCGAAATTTAGGTATTGTTGAAGCAAAATTGATATTAATTGGAATTTTCTATCTACGGGCGTTAGTAGTTACAATTCTAATGAAACCGACCGAATACGGTTTGGTGGAAAATGTAAGCGTTGTGGGAAAAGACAATTTGATGATTTTGTCATCAATTATCGTGAGGCTTTATCGGATTATTTTAGCAGAATATATTGTTCAGAAATTTCCAAATGATAGCAATAAAAAAAAGACAATAGCTGATAGTTTTACAGAATTGAATGGGAGTTTACTGACTGATGAAGAAATAGAACCGATGGGAAAATATATTAAAAAGACAATTGATAGTTGCAAAATGTTAATCTATAAATGGGTTAACAATTATGTTATGAAATTGAGGCCTGCTTGATTATAGTAGACATTTTCCAGGATTTCTTAATTAAAAATATCAATAAAGTATTTCCAGATTCTTATTTAACAATTTTATGACAAAATTTATAGTTTTAAATTAAAAACATAATTTCCAACTTTTTTAATAATTATTTTCTACTATATATTAACCAGGGGATTGCCCGTCCTAGGACGGATGTAATACCCCCGTGCCCTGCACCGTTGTGATGAAAATGTAAACAAATTTAATCTTGCCCACATTGTAACATTTAATCCGATCCCTTTAAACGACAAACCACCAAAAGTACCTTGAAATCATGGGTTTTGGGACCAGATTCGTCCTTTTCGCCCAAAATTGACTCTAAAGTGATGTTGTCTGACTGAAATCAGAGCATTTAAACAAAAATTCAAAAACTTATTCAAGAATTGGAACTCTATCGATTATTTGAATCAGGTAATCGTGGTGGAATGATTCCGCTTAAATGACATATCAAGATGTTAATAATTTATATGGATGAGCCTTGTCTCAGAAACTTTCTGTTGACGAGTTCAGATTGAAATGGATAATATTGTTGGGCTTAGAGCCAAAATTAAAACAAAATTGCAAACAAACTAAAAACAAAAATAAAGATGAAAATAAGGAAAATGGTCACTGACATATACACGCACCGCAAGCAGCGATCAAAAATAAAATAAAACTTATTAATTAAAACAAAATAAAAATATAACAATTAAATAAAACAAATAATTAATTAAAATCCTCAAAAAAGTCTACAGATGCAGAAAGAAACATACGTGAAGTGAAATAAACTGCCAAAACCTTGCAAAATAAGGTTTAGAAAAAACACAGGCAGAAGTGGAGACCAAGAAATAAAATATCAAGGGTAAAAAGAATATCATAAGAAAATAATAATAAAATAAAATCCAACAACATAAAAATTAAGATATCAAGAAACAAGAAAAAAATATATAAAAAATTATAAAAATAATTTGAAATTAATAAAATAATTAAAAAACCCTAAAAATCGCGAAAAATCGCCTATTGGTCGCACACAGGTACAAAAATACTATATAAGCAGTGACCAATTTCATTAAAAAAAAACTCTTATAACAACTAACCAAATCACTTTTACAACTAAAACCTAACTTAACTTTTGCAATTTGCTGAATTCTATTGTACTAAGTAAGGATTTTGATTTCATTTTTAAATTGTATCAAGTTTTTCTTTAATGTTAATAAAAGTCTTAAATGTTCATAACGTTTAAACCATTTTCAATGCTATTTCATTTAACCTTAATGATATCATTATATATATCGAGGTTCCCATAAATATTATATATTATATGTATTGCAATAGCCATCAAGAAGGCAGGTCGGTGATCCGGCTGGTGGATTAAGTTCCCTAGTTGTGGTCGCGGGCCAAGCTTCCTGAAATCTAGGTCTGTCCGCGACGGGGCCTGGTCGAAAGACACAGGACCCTACCCGTAGGGCACCGTTAAACAACTCGCAACGGCTGATGGAAACGTCGGTCGAGGCGAGCAGTGAATGCAAACTCATGGGAAGAGCGTTATTAGTTAGGGGCACTTAGGATGATCGTCAACGATCATTAGGAAATGTTATCTTTTAAAACCTCGAAACCGATTTGAAACCGGGTAGTAGTGATAGGCTAATGATGGAAAATCGACTAAGTAATATCAGAACGGAAACACGAATTTTCTGGGATGTCAGACACTATATTCAATCATGTTAGGATGACCTGGTAGCAGTAATCACATCATTAGGAATAATTAAAATAGAATTTAAATGTGTCACGATAGTATTTGATCATCACCAATATCTCAGAGTGTTCAACAATAGCCTTAATTATCGACGCATCACACACCAATAAATAAACACGCACATAATGGTGTAATAACAACCAATAAATCAATGAGCACTCCACCACCACATAGCCCTCGCAAACCGCGTGTCGATGTTCAACTCTACAGTAAATCGATCGATATTGAACACATAACGATCCGGAGATTTTACGACCTATTGGAATTTTCTACTGTGAAACTGCCCGGAAAACCTGTAAGTAGAATTTAAATTGTCGTTTTATTTCCTAAATAATATAAACTTTTGCCACATCCATTTTTCCGAGACGACCCCAAGTGGTTTACGTATAGAATGAACCGCCAAATCAATACCGGCGTTAACACAAATAAAGTTGATTCAATTACTATTGTGTTATTATCTCCTTTTAGAGCGGGACTGTGGCGACCAATAAAACTTCAGGACGAAAGTATGAATAAGTTAGGAGATGTAGACGGAGAATCGCCGTGGCTTAGCAACGCTTAAACTCTATTCCCTGTAGTGACCCTAAGATGGTCCATCAAATTAGCATAATTATGATAAGAATGATAATTATTAATATTATCATACTTAAAATTGTTACTATTACTGTTAGCGTTATGATTATTATTACTAACATTATTATTATTATAGCTACCATCATTGTTACTACTATTATTATTATTAACGTTACCATTAGTATTATTAATAATAGGAGTTCCTAAACTTTGCTTTAACTTGTTTACTTCCCTTGGATCTATTTTTTCTTTGCGAATGAACCAAGTGAAAAATCAAATATTAATACACCCCCAATCATAGTCTAAATATTTACTCATACCAGCAAGCTCTATTAATAATTATACTCACCTCTCTTTTTAGTTTTATATCAAGAGAACCCTACCAATAGCGAGAAAAATGTCAAACTTATCAAATCTTCCGCGGATACCCGGACTCTCCCCATCGACAATAGCCACTAGACAGAAACTGGATCAGCTAGAGAAGGATCACGCCACTTTACAGGCAAAATATCGAAAAATAAAGGGCACATGGAGTTCGCCCGAGGCAACCGCAGTTTGTATCAAAATATCTCTCGCCTTTCTCGAGCCAGAGATGACCTTATCATCGAAACTCGAAGTCAGCGAATCACGATCGCTGAAGAAAGTGCCGCACTTCGATGGATATTTACCGAAAACGAGCTCAGGACTCGTCTACCGAGCTGCAGCTGGGCACAAGATATCAACATCATACCAGCCCAACACCTCCCTTTCAACCAAGTGCCGCAGCAACAGAATGGACCTCCCCCGAGGGGGACAGTCGAGATTAGAGCAGGAATACAGAGGCGAAGACCAAATCGAAACCGTCGTCGTCGTGAACGGCGCCGCGCCGAAGCAAACCTTCTACGCGCTAATGGGAGGCTGAATCGTCTGACCTACCCCCTGCCTATACTGGATCCGGATGTGGTATACGCTCCCTCGATAACAATCTACTCACACCTCCTTCAATTTACATCGATCTGGAGGAAGAGGAGAACGATCCGCCCAATCTATATCTCACCTTGGAGCGGCTAGATCTTACGCCGGACGAAGTAGCCGTCCTGAGTGGGCAGGTATCGTCGAACACCCACTCCGCGGTAGAATCTTCGACCTCGACTCAGGAAGAGCCGACTCGTTCAACCTCAACTCCAACTCATCGACCCCGAAACGTCGACGTTTGCCGGTCGACATCGATTGTGAAAATTGACTCAGACTCAAGTGCAACAATCTTAAGTTCTAGGTGAATCCAGTGTAGAGATGTGGCAGATGTGTTTTTCTGTGAATTATCTATCGTTTCACACCTTCTATACCTCCTCTGTCAACTGCAACTCCTATCTTGTGACTTTATTATCGTAGTGTCTATTTTATGCATAAGTGTAGTAAATAATTAAATGATTTAATTTTACCTTGTTTTGTAATTATTTTAAATACATTATTAATCCATGTAGAAGTAGATTCAATCATGGTATAATTATATTGCTAATTTATTAATTAATATTTCATTAAATAATAAATAACGAAACAGTGTAGGATTAAAGTGGGGATAGTAGATAATCTCCTCGATAACTCAGGAAATATGGTAACAACAATTATTATTGACAACAATCGAATGGCTAGAATTCTGCGATAAGCTCTCTCACAATTCATCCCGCATCAATCAACGCGATAAATTAAGTTCACCATAAGAATCACAGGGTTAAGATAGTAAGCGTAAGACCTTCTAGCGGCCGCAATGAACTGGGAACGGAGGTCGTTCGAGGAGTAGTATTGGAGACAATGCTCACTGCTCGAATGGCATTCGGCTGTTGCGTACAGTACCAACATGATTTCGATCATGGGTGCGTAACAGTAGACTAAAGTCGTGTGGTGTGCGTGGATAAGTCAGCCCTAGAGCACAGGTAGGATGATTATTGACCAGGGGTGCAAGTTCGCCATCAATTAAGCTTTCCCGTACACCAACAATATTATTAAATGACGTGTGAGCGGAGATGATTTTGATGGAGATCAAGGGCATTCCTTACCATATACAAGATAAATTAATTATCCCTTTCTGCCTCGGTGATTCTCAGACATTGTTATGCACTTTAATCGCGTCGTTTAGTTCCTTAATATTAATTCTATCTTTGTCTATTTTTCAAATTTTAAATCCATAATTTCAATTACGTTACCTATTTTGATTAAGTAATTCGAACAATAAGTACTATTTTTTCGGTTCTATGACAAAACGACACAGACATTTCGACACATGACAAAACGACACATTTTATATATTAATCATATTTTAATTATCATATTATTTAATAATAAATGAGGCATCATATAAATATTATTTTTATTACTTATACATCTTTTCTCACTGTACATTTGTCATTTGTCTTAAGTATTTCAAATTGTCTTCCTTAAATTCATGCCTGTGGACTATAGTGGCTACTTGCTCATGGAGAAGCTCATACTTTCTTTTTTTACTTCTTGTTGTCCTAGTTGTGCTTTTGTCAGTGTGAGCTTGTGGCAATCCAAGTCCCTCTCAATTCCTTCAAATAGAAACCAGGTACTTGGATGACTGCAGTGTTGGGCCAATACAAGGATCTGTTTAAATGCATCGGAAATAGCACGCAAGCACAGCAATGCAGATTTAAAATAAGACCTATTAACACCAAATAAACAACCCTAAACTATGAGGAAAATTTAATTAAATAAAAAATCAAAAGACATAAAAATTAATTAAAATAATAACAAAGATGCATCAAGATCAGCACGAAATCAACACAAAATTAACAAGATAACAGGAAAATTTTACCGAAAATAGATCAATTTATAAAACCAGCATTTTTTGGAAAAGCTGGTTGAAAATAAAATATTTCTAATCGAAAATTTTCAATTAAAATATAAATAAAATAAATTATCTATTTAATGCAAGAAAATAACAAAATTAGAATTAGATATTACAAGTAAAATCAAGGTAAACTTTTGTTTTAATGCATCAAAAATAACACGCAAGGTTAGGGTCACAAAATAGGTATAAATACCGATTCATTTTTACAGAAAATACTCACTTTTTCCTTGTGAAAAACTAGTTTTCGGACGAAAAGTTAAGAAACGCTTTTTCTTTGAAAATTAACTTTACAGCGAGATTATTCAACGAGAGCTTTCTACGAAAACTTTGAAAATCGACTTGCAAGATACGTACTCCAGCAAACTACAAGTAAGTCCCTGCTTGAGCGTGTCCTCTGCAAGTATGATGCGTATGAAGATGTATGATCTATGTATTAATCGCCAATTATATGCTTCAATGAAGGAGGTTTCTTTTTTTTATCATTTTTGTCGAAATTTTCCGGCCCACAGCTAACACACACTACAAGTCAATAAAATCAGACACACTATCGGATTGTGTAAGAGTGATTTCTCCGCCTATAATCTGTGGCCTTGAAAGTCCAGTCGTGAGCAACGACGGATTCTAAACGTCAATTATTCATTTCCAATAGGGGCGTCGGGTAGATCGAGGAGTAATCTTTTGGCTACTCCACCTTCTTCCTTCGTCCGACAAATCGACCTAAAATCATGTTCATACACAATGTCTCAAAATCATAAACATCGAGTAGCTCAGTGAGCACTCATAAACCATAATATGAACACAATTTTAACCCTAGCATTAAAATTAGGCAAATGGGTGATCGGGAATGGCGTGAAGTCGGTGCAACGAATAAAAAAGAAGGTTAAATGTTAAAGCGTGATTCATTAACTTTAAAAATAAATCAAATAGGATAAATAAACCTAAGGTCAACCTATGCTTCATAGTTTGAATAGAAATTCATCAATAACAAAATAGCTAGGGACAAATATAACTTCCCTTAACGATTAGCTACGGGTTCGCTCACTAAGAGTTGCTAATTTTGAGAAAATCTAACAGCAAGGAGCTAAAATAAATAAAAATCAATCAGTGAAACAGTCAGTAACTAGAATTAAAAATAAACAATAATAAAAATTAGACTTTACTCTGAACGAACATACAAATAAAAGTTTCACTCTATAATTAAATTCTGAGGATAATTTACAGATTACTCAAGCCCATAACGAATATTCATAATTGTCCGTGAAACCAGCTGGTAAGACCAATATTTACTGTGAATTACATGAAACCCTCAGCAAATTGTTGGGCCAGAACACAAACGGCCTTGTAAATGTTTAAATGAATCGGTAACACACATGCAAACACAACATGCAGATTTAAACTTAAACCTATTAAAACACCAATTAAACCCTATCAAAATATGAGAAAGAAGACAATTACATATAAAATAATAAACATAAAAATAAATTAAAATAATAACAAAAAGCAACAAGATCCGCACGATATAAATATAAACATAACACGAAAACCTAACAAATTTGACCGAAATTTGATAATTTAACAAAAAATGTGAAATTTCATGAAAATGAAATAAAAATCAAAGAATTTGAATTAGAAATAATTCAATAAAAATTTCAAAAAGAAAAATTATCAAATAAAATTGCAAAATAATAAAAATTAAGATTAGAATACACTAGAAAATACCAAGGTCAAATTTTCTTTTACTAAATCAAAAAGAACACGCAAGGTTAGGGCCAAAAAATAGGTATATATACCGATTCATTTTTACACAATTTTAATCGTTTTTTAGTTTTTCAAACTTGAATCAATTTACTTGATGTAAGTGTGACTTTTATTTTGAAATTCTCTCTCCACGTCACATCCTCGCAACCTCAATAGAGCTCTGCTTGGACGTCGGCGTGGGGAGAGTGGTATTTTTTATTTCGTTATGTTTGGATCAAGTAATTGTTATGCTATTTTTAATATTAATAAATTATTTATAATACCAATAATTATTTTCCTTATAATTAATTTTAATTGTCGAAATTTTTCCGGCCCACAGCCAAAGACACATCACAAGTCAGCAAAATCAACATATTATTCGAATTCGTGTAAGTGCGTGGAATATCGCCAATGATTCGTGTCCGTGAAGGCCCGGCGTGCGGAACGCAGGAGCTGGAACGTCAATATTATTTCGTATAGAAGAAGGGAGGGATAAGGAAGTTGTCTTTTGACTATTTCCTCGTCTCTCAGTTTCTTTAAACTCGACCTAAACTGAATTTACATACGGCTCAAAATCACCACACCGAGTAGTCCAGTGGGCACTCATTAACTATAATATGAACATAATGCGCCTAAGATCAACCAGGGGAAAGGAGACGGGAATATAAAATGAAATCGTTGTTATAAATTCGAAGTAAATTATAGATACAGATTATCGCTAGGTGTTTAATATGATTATAAATTTTCAAACTGTAGAGGCGAAGTCAAAATAGTTATAAATATTGAGCGGTTATCCCGAACGTACAATAATTAATAATCCTAAATTCGGGTTACAAATAGTATAGATTCAAGTAGTTGCTAGGAACAAAACTGTAAACTAAAATAGTAGGTACCTAGTGTTAAAGTCAATAAAGTAGTCATCATAAACTCCTAATATCCGATTAAGAATCAACCAAAATCTATTTGAGTAAAAAATGAGATAATATAGTTATCGTGAACCTCAGGATTGACTACATTAGAGTAGAAAATCACTTAAATTGGATACAATGACCCTTTCCAGTTGATACTTAAATTTAAGAAACGAAATTATTAGTTAAGGATTCGCAAACCCAGTGCTCAAGGAATTCAGGAAAATTTTTAAATAGAAATTAAATTAACTGTTATCTATTAAAAAAAAAATTACAACAAAAGTAAAGACCTTTTAAACCTTTATTAAAGAAAAATATTCACTTACTAAATTAAAAATGAACTCCACAACATTGCAAATAGACATAGAATTGCCAGCACAAATTTGACAATTCCATTGAAGCGGTGATAGAATTTTCTCTCCTTTACATTTAGGAAAAATCCAAATAGTACGAATCAAGTAGAAATGTTTAGAAAACTATTAATTGGGTTAGACCCGGCAGACGCTTGAACCAAGGATAAGACTTCCCCATAGCGATGGTAGTAACATTTCGATTTACCAGAATAACACCTAAATTCAACAACACCCAATTTGGTCACACTGAACCAACATACTTACAATAGATCTTAACCGCGAACCAAAGTTCTAGATAATTACCACAACAGCCCCAATTTTTGTCGTAGCCCCGAGAACCTAGATAGACCAAGGTCCTGTCCATGCCGCAGATACAGGGGATTTATATCTCAGTCGAGTATCCGAACCAGCCACCCATTAATAGGCCCAAAGCTTTCCCTAGTCGCCACCTTAATAGTTGATGATGAAGTAAGGAGATTGTTAATTAAATGAATCAACCCAAATTCAAATCCAGCATCTGGTTGTTGAGTGAGGAATTCCGACGCCCAGAAAATACTGCTAAAAGGATAAAATCAATAGCTAATAAAGTAAAGTCATGATAATAACTACCAAAATTTGGCTCGAGCCACGAGGGAAAATGGTAAGGACAAAATTCAAATAGGACTCAATAGATCTGACAATCGTGACCACTAGAAATAATATTTCCTTTTGTCTATGTCTAATAAATAATTTACCTCGAAAATAAAAGGGCGGGAAGGAGAAGAACCGTCACCAATAAACCATGAAACGAATAGTATGGCTGACTCTTGTATCTACAATATATGACCCAAACCAATCGATGAGAAAATCTTTTGAATGTGACATTTCGTGAAAATGTCACGATCGCTGAATCGCGAGTAGACACACATCAGACGGAGACCGACATAATTCCCCGAGAAATGGTCGGCACCACACGCCTGTATTAGCAGTAGAGTACATACTCGCACAGTGCAAAGGACTCCCTTAATGCTAGGCGGTATGACTTTTCCCGAACACGCACACCGATGACAGGCATACACTTTCGTCACCTCGCCTCAGTAGCCGGCACACCACTTCATATAATAAGCATTAATAGTGTTCGGATTATCAGTTAACGTTTTAAAACAGGGAGAAAAAACACTAATCATTCAAAAAATGCATCGAAAATGGAATTTCGATAAGGTGATGACCACAACCAAAGAGTCAGGAAGTAAAATAACGCGGGATCCAAATCCACGAATTTATGGTAAATTTTGATTCTAATTATGTATAACTATTTTCAAGATCTTAAATGTAAATAACTTTCCTACTAATTACATAAATAATTATAATTCTAGTAATCGATTCTAATGATTTTTAAACCTCAGAGTTCACGAATTAAAGAGATGAATTTTAGTTTTTATGCGTTTTTACTTTATCTATATTAGGAAATGGTGGATTTTAGAAAGCAATGGTAAGAAGGAGTACGAGGCACGATGAAAAATTTACTAATTTACCATAGCCAGGACTAAGCACCGCCAAGCTGCTCGAGAACGCATTTTTACAATGAGTCTTGATGTCAAAATACGGAAAAGTAGGGTTTCGCAAGAGATGAACAGGTTCAATCGACTTCCTGAAGGTGACCTGGAATTTACCATTTAGGCGTTTTGCTGCAATGACCTTGACCTTTCCACGAAACAATAGAGATTAATTCCCGTCCACCGATATCAATGGATCGTGAGAACATTACGATGTTGTATGAATTCCTTAGCGAGGATGTTTACAGTTAACATTATCCCTCATATTACCATCCTTTGTGCTTGATGTGATTTTGTATTTATTATGCGATTATTTACCATTAGTTTAAAGTGCTAGATTTTGTCATTTATGGTTACTAGGCATGAAGATATTAAAAGTGAATTTAAAAAATTAAAATTTTTTTGTTGTTTTGGTTAATTTATTATAATTATCGTTGTTTATGTTGGCCATCACGCAGGAAATTTTTGGTTGATCAAAAATAATTCAACAAATGAAATATATAGAGTGGGATGTCACCGTGCGTAATCAACCTAAAATCGTAACCGTAAGTTCGGTTTGCGACTACCTATGAAGACTATAATTAACGGGAAGCCGAACCCACGCTATAAAAGTTGAATTTATTTGAGAGGACTGCCCTGATTTTTGATACTATAAATTTTGGGGCTATGATAGAAATTGTGATGTTTTATTTTTATTTTTTTTTCAGCCATGACAATTAGTTTGATAATACCTTGTTTCAGAGAGATCAGGACCTTTTATTCGGGTCCCTACACACGTTGCCGACCGGTGGAGGCAAGCGTGGCGACGCTTCAGACGAGAAAGGTACTCCAATGTGCCCCAACCCTGAGAAAACCAACCGGATGCTGTAATCATGGTAGAACACACTATGAGACAATTTAGGCAGAGCGGACAACCAAGCGGCCCAAGTCCGGCCCAAGACATCCATGATCGGGCCCGATCACTTCTGGCCCGCCTCGAAGATCACCAACGCAGAGTCGACCGCCACGTGATCTGGGCCAGACAATACCTGGCCAATGTGGAAGAGGATATCGCGGCCGGTAGGTTCGCCGACACCTACGATTATCTGCCATCCGTCAGATCCAAGCGAATCAGAAATACAAAACGCCCAGTTTTTGTATACTATGAGCCTTTCTCCCGTTCAGCCGGACTCTGACAATGATATTCAAGGACCCCACTCCGGTACTCAATCCAGTGATTGATCCATATGCTCGAATTTTAATAAATTTAAATAAATAATTAGTTACCGTTTTCGAGTTTTTCTTATTTACCTAGTTAATGTTGTCGAATTGTGTGATAAATTAATAACTTGAGATCTATAAAAATTTTGATAATAAAATTTGTAGAAATGGAATCCCAAAGAATCTTGCAAAGGAAATTAGAACACGCGAAGGCAGTCAATAAAGGCTTCTATGAGCAGATTTTACAACTATACAAAGAAGTACAGCAGACAAAAGCCACATGGGTGGAACCAAGGAAAGCCAAGCGAATCTATCAAAGGCTCACCGCAGCGCAGAAGGGCTGGATGGAAGAAAAGCAACTAAACCAAAGCCTAAAGGTACAAATCAAGGGACTGGAGGTCGCATTAGCTGCGAGCCAGGAAGGGACAGCTGTAACCTATCCCTTCGTGTTTGCTCCTGCCCAATTAGCCTACAGAGAAACGGCAGCAACACCAACAACGACGCCAGCAACAAGTAGTCATCGTCCCGGACGAAAAGAGCGGGCTAAACGTCGAGCCGCTCGATTATTAAACAAGGCCTAATTAACTTATAGAACGTGTTTTAGCTTGTGAATTATATGTGTTTAATTATAAATTATATATTTCTTGTTATTCAAAACGATGTCTTCAGCAGTTTGATAAGTATTTAAAATCCCGCAGTCAATACACTAAAACGCCCATTACGATATGCAGCCGTTTGTTTTGTTTCTAAAATATCATTGTCAGATTCCTTCAATACCATGATGAACTCCAACGATAAAACTTACGATGTACAAGGGACCAATAATCCAAAGCGAGCATAAGCCTTCTAACGACGGATCGTTGGACCCAGTGATCGTCCGAGCAATTACAGCATTAGTAATAACGCTTACTTTTTGCGGACGATCTACCCACTCGAACACAGTTCCAACGTTGCTTAGCAACGGGTGCCGAGTGGTAGCAAGAAATATTTATATGGCGTTACCGGGGTAACTACAAAAAAATTAAAACAAAAATCAATACCCAGTAACCCACTAAAATAATTTAATATAAATGAGATGACCAAACTTGCAGATCGCAAAACCAAATCGATTTATAAATAAGCCGCGTATAATCTTCAGGCATCGATAAACTTCAAACAAGCATTATAATGCAGTTAAGAATCAGTCATTTATGAATCGACAGACATTTATAAGGTAACTCTTCTACAAACAGAGTCATTATCAGAATTGGATCCAAATAAATCAAGGAACAACTATAGACCCCATCAATAACGGAATACTCTCAGCCACGTGTTCTGAAATAATGGATAACAGCTAAATTCATCGAAAATACAATGGAACCTACCTAGTCACCACTACTATCAAACCCAGGCATCACGAAACTTACACCTATGAAACTTTAATCGTCAGGAGAAATCAACTCAGTAAGCCATTCTCAACGTAGCGACACCGGTATTGTAATTTTTGAAAATTTAAACAAACTCAATGATTGATCACACAGTCTACAATGCAAATAAATGTAGGTCGTAAGTGTTGAGTCAACACCGACCTACAAATCAATAAAATTTAGATAATAAAAACTTTCCTTACAATAATACAAAATTTATGAAACCAAAAATAATAAATTCGCGTTGGAATTTATTAGCCCACTCGATGATGAACGATTTCTGTAAAGTAGGTGGTGTCGCTATAAGTATAAATAGTGAGAGCATCTTTACTCACGATTCATTACAGAAAATGTATGAAAAGAACTACGAGCAAACGAGCAACCATATCTACAAAACCAGAGGAACATTTAGTCGATACCGAGCTGACAATCAAGGCAAATACTCTACGAGCTTCCACCATCAACTCAATGAGTCCCACAATCCTTTTTGAGGAAGGTATGAACCTTTTATTTTGAAATTAAGCTAATCAGAATCTGTGCTTATTAAATAGAGAGGACAAAAATGTAAATATATCGTTAATCAAATACAGAAAACACAACAGCAAGTATCCACGAATGAAGGGAGAAACCCAGGCCAAAACTTTCAGGATACCCAGATTTTAGATGCTCAGTCACCGTAATTATAAATCCAAGATTCGTTAGAATTGCAATAATATTCGCATTTTAATTATTGTTTAGACTAAATCGCGAGGAACGAATCCTGGAACGACGGAGACCGGGTGGCCATTCAAGTAACCCACAATATGGAGGCCCAATACTGACAGTCTTTATGGGACGTTGGCTATAGTCTAGCCACGTTAGGAGAGGATTGCTAGCTGATGTGGGAGAATTCCAAACAAGATGAGATTGAGGTGCCCAGTCTCACTATCAAACGCTAACCTGGCTGAAACCAGGCTCGAAAAGAGCGCCAGCGAGCGGAATTTTCACTCTATCACCTGGAGGAACTCGTACGGAAGTTCCAATGGAAGGTTAGGATGACTTAAAGAAGGTTGAATCGAATCAATACCGCCATCGCATCCTCAGAGATGCCCAGTACGGATGGATACGCGCCGGATTATGGCGTATCTTTCGAGCTCAAGGATCCGGCACTGGCACGAATGCGAGCACCCACTGACATAATCCTTCCGGCCAAACTGTTCAATGGACCGATACGACACCGAAACCAGAGGGATGAACACTCCTATCAATGTCAATATCCAACTAGACCCTTCCAAGATAGAAAATCTAGAGGACCTTATTAAATAGAAACTGGAAATTTGACCAAAACTGCTTTTAATGATTAGTAAATGTTAACTTAGTGGAAGGTCTTATTTTATTGAATAGTTAATAAACATAAAGTAACTTCTCTAATAAGAATATTAAATAACTCTTAATTTAATTAAATTAACCATTGTAAGTTATAGTTACGGACCCCAACGATGAGGAGTGTCTGGCAGAAACTAATATCGCCACATAAATTTACTGTTGAATTAAAACAGTAATTTCACAAAAATAAATGTACAACGACCGTAGAAAATGATTTCATTGTCTCTTCTCCTTTAAAATTGCTATTATTTCATTCCTTTCCCTTTAGATATGAATGCCACCCAGACAAGAAATGACCCGACTACAAAAAACCAATACAGATCTCCACCAGAAGATACAGCAAATCAGTAGAGAATGCCAAATGATCAAGTCAACTTGGATAGAATCCGGACGTGTGAAGAAATTATACCAGAAGATGAATGCAGCTCAACGTGATTGGCAGGAGGAGCTGCAAATCGTGCAGGCGCTAAACACTCAAATTCGGGGGTTGGAGATAGCGTTAACTTTTAGCCAGGAGGGCAACGCGGTTACCTATCCTTTAGTTTTTGCCACCACTCACTTGGCCTACCATGATCGGAGGAGTATAGTTAGGCAACTAAAAATAACAGACCCCATTCACGTCCGGGAAGATCAGAACGTCGACGACGTAGCTTACTAACAGCGAACAAACCCAATGGAATGTTGGAGAGATAATAAATGATTCGGACAAATAGTTTAATCCAATAATGATCTGAAATTGTTATGAAATAAAAATAAATGACTTAGCTATTAATCGAATAATTAAGGTTTCTCTAGTTTTAATTTTTTGTAATAAACGATGAAGATCCAAAAAGTTAAGAGAAAATTTAATACATGAATTGTTTGAAAGTTAGGAACCGAAAAGCATAAGTCGAGCACATACCTTCTAACGGTAGCTAGATGAACCCAACTGTAGGCCGGACATTAGCAGTTTTAGAAATAAAGCTCACCTTTGGCAATCTCAGAACCATTGGTTACATTACCAATGTTGCCTAGCAACGGGTAACCAGTGGCGGGCAGGAAAGATTGTATGTAAGGGGTCAAGGTCAGACATCCAGTAACCCCACAGCAGTGAAAAATGGAATTAAATGCATTCTGGAACCCTTCACAGAAATTCGTTATTCTCGATGATTGTTCAGCGGCAGCTTCATATTACCTCTACATTATTTTAGGAAACTGTGAATCTCTTCCTGCTGCTCCTTCAATGTATGTGGAGAAGAAGTAGGTGAAAACTTCATTGTACTTTTCCTTGCCTGGAAATGAAGCTGCAAGTAGATCAAAAACTTGCTTTAAATAGATAGGCCTAGTCAAAAATCTAGTCAAAGCTGAGTCAATAACATTTTTCGCAGTTGCTCCAATATTTCTCATATTATTTTTTATTATGGCTTTAGTAATAATCGCCCTCACTTTCTGTGGGCACAAATCATGGGAGTGCGTTACTATGTCGCTTCTGATTGCATTTGCAAAAGTCTTCAAAAGTGCCTTGCAATGGTTTTTCTGGTGTTCTCTGCATCTCCATGTAGTTATTCCTGCTTTGCTTTCTCGATGCTTGAGTTTCAGAAAATTCCATCATGAGCTGAAGAAATAAATTGTTGTAAATAAAATAAAATGTGATAATATTAATATATTGTCTTAACTTTTCTTCAACTTTTCTCAAAAAAATCTGCTGTAATATTAATTATATAATAGTAATTAATATATAAAATGCCTGGTTTTGTCTATGTGCTGTTATGTCATGTGTCGATCTGTCTGGTTACCAGTTTTTTCAACTAAAATTTATAAAATTTAGTAATTAATATTATTTAAAAAAAGAAAATTATTAGTTGAGTTATTGAAGTCACTTTATCCTGAATTGTCCAACTTTATCAAACTCCTACTATGTATTTTATTAACATTTATTCGGCATTGAATGTTTCGATTTTCTCTGAGCAAGGAAATAATTTTATTTTTAATCATTTATTTCCAGACGATATTATTTTATGAATTCAACCTAACCAATTAACTAATTTTTATAATTAATTTTTGTATTAATAGTTAAATAAAAATTCAATAATGAATTAAATATTAAATTGTTATTCTAAAGATTTATAATAAATGAAAATAAGGTAAATTTCATAATTATAATGATAATTTTAATATAAGCTTAAATATTTCATAATTGTATTTACTAATGGCTTTTATTGTGATATCAAAACATTTTCAACAGGATTTACTTTATCAAAAATTTATATATTTGAATTGTCAAGAGTTGAAAATAATTTTACAATCACAATTTAATTTATTTATAATTATAATAATTTGTATTTTTAAAAATTAGGAATAATTAAAAACCTCAGAAGCTTTCTGCGAGAAAAGCAGTGCTATGTTCCTACTCTCCTACCGGAAGTAATTTGTCATTACCGTATATTATTAGATAGAATTTGTTTTGCTTTTGTTGAAAATTCCAATTAGACAGGATTTGCGCTGCTTCTTTATTTTTAATTTTTTGAAGTGAATCTACGATAATGTTATCTATACTGCATTCCTCTGGCTAAGTAGATTTTCTTCTTCTGTCAGTTGTTTCTTCCCCAACGAGCTCATCAATTATTTGAAATAAAAATTGTTTCCGAGTTACATTTTCACCAGTAGTATCTTTAAATAATGTCCACTGGTTTTTTATTATAAACCGAACTTTATTTTAAAATTCCAGTTTCTGTTAAAAGTTTAAAATTATTGGCAATCCTCACAATTGAATGTTTAGAAGTTAGAAGTAATACGATTTTTAGCTTAATAAAAAAAACTACTATTCTTATTTTCTTTATAAATCGAACTAAAATTTACATCAACAAAACAAATGCTCAATAAATAAATGCTATTTCATTTCAATATCAGGGGATTTCCGAAAAACTTTAAATATTTCTAATAAATTTTTCAGAGTAAAATGAAAAATTTTACGTCTTTAAAAAACAATAGTAGCCTAGTATAATGAATGAGTATTATGTATGTTTAAGTTCATTGTAAGGACTTATAATTATGATAAAAGTCCAACAATAAAATGATGCAGTTGACGAACAATAAAAATCCCAAAAGGTTATTTGAACATACATTATCTTGGTAATTTTATAACTTTGACCAATCTTCTACGTAAGTAAACTTGTAGCAACTGATGTTTAATTAAATATTGAATTGAATTGTAGGAAATTTGAGAAATATGAATAGTTTGAAGACGAGAACATCGAGCAGAATAGCTTGATTTAGGTAAAAATTCCAAAGAAAATATTAATAGAATCTGGAGATGACTTGATGTCTATTCAACGAAAAGACACGATCGAAGTTATTAGAAATTGAAATTTTGCTAATAATGTGAATTTTTGTTTGTAGTTTCCGAATTTTGAATAATGAGATAATTGATAAATGTGGCGTTCAAGTAAAAAGTGCCAATATTTAAACAACAAATTAAATATGTGTTATTTTTAATAACGCATTTGTAATCTAATTGAAATTTAATAAAAATAATTAAAAATTCAATATTATGAAATTAATAATTCCGTCATTTTGACGGCTTGGTACATTTAGGTGTATATTAGACATATCTTTAGAATTGAGGTGTTTGAAAAATAAATTTATAATTACTTTGTTATCATATTAAAGGTAATCATAAAATCCCAAGTACTACTTACAAAATAACAATAAAAATTTCACCAAATAAATGTAAATCCATCATTTTTGCGGGTTTGTAGTTCTGGATTAAAAAAAATAAATGCATATAATATATTTTCAAAATAATAAGGGATTCAAGGCGGTGTTGGTGTAAAAATACAAATTAATTCATTAATTAAAAGTTTATTGATCACGGTAATCATAGTCAAACAGAAAACAAAAGTTAGCTTTGAGAATTGTAGAACCTGAAATTGACACGTATAGGGTTAAATGAGAATACGTTGCGAAAATGAATGAGTTTTCAGAAAGAAGCCAGAGAGAGAGAGAGAGAAAGAAAGAAAGAGAACATCAATCAACGATGATTAATGGGAAACGTTCATGTACAAACTAATAATTTAGAATATTTTTTTTCATTTTGTAACTTACATTATCTTTAATAGCATTTTAACAACTAAAATAAGTTACGGGTACCTAATTAAGATATGCCTTTTCAATTTTATTTTTGTCCACCAAAGTCATAAATTATTGTAAATTATTTACATCATAGATTTTTTTTATACCAAATCTCTTATCTATTTAAACAACAGTTAATATTTTTTACATTGACATTTTCTAGATCATTGTACATAATAACCTTGGTAGGAATTTTATATAAAATATAAGTTTTCTTTGATATAATTATCAATATACTTAAATATATAAATTTTCTATATCAGTCATTTTATATTTCAATTTGTAGTCTGTGCTTTTGTGAATGAATAATTATAGTGCGCATCCCAAGGCTACGTCGTAATTTTAATAATCATCACCATTTAAGGATAAAAAGTTGTATAAAGAGGTTATTGTATAAGGAGGTTATAGATGTTATAACCTCTATCATCTCACTGCATCAGCATGATGACTCCAAAAGAATATTTACAATTAAATCTTTAATTAAAACAAATACACACTTCTTTTCTAAAGTGTAACTTTTTCCGTTAGAGCTTTTGAATGAATCTCATGATAAAAGTTATCCTTTATTCCTACCTTTGATATTTCCCATGTCATCACGAATCCAAATAATATTTTTCCATTTCAAATTAACTATAAAATTTTTTAATAATGAAATTTATTTAAAAAATTGCTTTTTTTATTTTTTAAAATAACTTTTAGAAACATATTCTGGAAGAAGATCATGGCGTTACTAATAGCTATACTGATTATTTTTTATGCATTTGTTAATATCAAACCAAATAAACCGTATGTAAAAGTTAACAGTGAGAAAAAAATAACAAATTATTTTGGATCTTGTCGAATTATCACAACAGACGTATTGGAAAGAATCTCCAATGTGAAAACGTTCGCCAAAGGCATACCCGCCATTATTCATTATTCATATATTGACGAGAAAGTCCCTATACAATATCTTCCTTTAATCAAAAATTGTTTGAAAATAAATCCAGACATCACTTTTATCTTATGGACAGATAAAGAATTTCTCAAATTCATTAAATCTCATTATTCCAAAGACAGAGTAGCAGTTTATCGGACGTACTTGAATCCTAGAGCTGAAAAATTGAAAAAATCCGATGAGCTTCGTAATTACATTTTGCATTATTTCGGTGGAATTTATATGGACATGGACATGAAATGCCAGAAACCTTTTAAAGACGTGCTAGACAATTACTCGTGCATTTTGGATAAAGAAGAAGAAATTCAAACGAATATTGTATGGAACAGAAAGTTTAATGTTATGAACAACTTCATGGCTTGTGTTAAAGATCATGAATTTTTTAAAAAACTAATTTTTGACCAAACCAGAGAAAAGGGTAAATAAATTTTTAAATCTTATTAATTCACAATGTACGATATTTTAGTTTGATATCTGACAGAAAATTATTTCATTTGTTACTTTTAAACCCACTTGAAATAATATATTTATTTCTTTATGTATATTTAGTCTAGACTTAGTTTTTTATAAACACTTCATTTATGGACAAATTTATTATCGACTAAAAAGAAATGCCGGTTAATTTTTATATTGGCTGTCCTATATGTGCAATGAAATTACTTTTAACAATCTATAAAATGCAAAAGAAACAATTATATTTTTAGTTGCGTTAATTTTCTATTTGTTCACCATCATTACTAATAAAAAAGTAGAATATGATTCTCTAGTTTTTTGAAAACATTTTCAAATTGATTTTCACAAATGTCAGCAATCACAATAGTTATCATGTCTTGCAAAAAAATACTAAATAAAACTTATAAAAACCAAAAAAATATTATAATTCAAATTAACTACTTGAGCTGGCAATTAATTAATTAATTCAAAGGAACTATTCAGATTCTATATATAACTTGATGGTAGAACTGCTAACTTAGCAAAGATTACTCCAGAGGATACGAGATTAATATCAATATTTTGAACAGATAACCGTTGATGAGAATCATCCGTCATTCAATCTCGAGTTGTTAAAATAAAATGTATTCGACACCACATTTTTTACAGATGCTGGGTATGTCCAGTAAGGTCTGTTAAAATAAATGCAAACGTTTTCATTATGGCTGGAATTTGTTTGTGGAATTTTTATCATCAGTCTTGGTTCGCCTGAAAAGGGTTTGAACTCTATTAGCGCGTTCTATTACCTATATATGTCTGTGTTTAATGTTAACTAATAAATTGTAATGAATGGAATTAAATTAAATGTATTAATTTTTTAAATACGAAATTCATTCAATTTAAAAAACCTGAGACTTCATTTTATAATATGAAATTAGATAATTTAATGTACAAAGTACTCGTAAAATACAGATTCCATTAATATTTATATTTAAAATTTATCACTTGTTCATTGTTGCTAATTTCAGTATAACCTAGGTCATATTATTTGGAACACCGGGCCCATTCGTCTCACGAAAGCGTATAAGTCTTATGTGAAAACTTTAACGGAAAGAGATCGAAGAAATCCAAAAAAGAATATAACAGTAGCCTCATCTTTATTGTTCAATCCGTTTGTCGTAAATGATATTGGGATACGATGTTCTCAGAAAGGTTTGTGGCGTCAACGCGGATGCAAAAGACTGAAAGGGGTTTTACAAGACATGGAGAAAAGATTGAAAAATGCCTACGCGTTTCATTTATATCTAGGTTTGGGTTATTCTGGAAATAAAATCGCTATAAAAAGAAGAATCATGATATGTAATTTCATAAAAAGAATTACTATATTTTCAAATTGAATTAAAATGAGTTCTGATGAGTTTTTTCTCTCTTGAATATTATTAGTATTATATTCGTCCGTAACGGAGGATTTGCACGAATTTCATAACAAATTAAAAAAACCTTTAAAGATTTGGAATTATAATTTTACTACAACGTTTCTAATCACAGATTATTGTACTTTTTGATTTATTAAAATAATTAAATTGCGCTTGCTTTTCAATATATTTATTTGAATTTTTCTAAAGAGGAATTTACAATTTATTTATTTTCATCTTTTATTAGAGGTCGAGCAATTTTTTGTTTTATAAATTTATTACCTAAATGTAAATTTTCTGAATTATTGTATTATTTTGTTATTATTTTTATTCGATGTTTAAATACAGGACGCTGGTACTACTGCACAATTCCCGCGTCATACTCGTTTTTAAATAAAATGTTATTAATAAATGATTTTTATGTTTTTTTTTTTGAAAAAAATTATTATAAAAAACTTTGTAATAATTCAGTAGTGGGATGTGTCACCGCTGGATCAACCCCCCGGGGGGGGTAAATTTTTTTTTTCTAAGTCTAAAAGTACAAGAAATTTTTAAGACAAAGACAATGAATCATTCAAGGTTATTGAAACAAAGACCATGACTCATCGAAAAGTTTCTCAAGGTCATTCAAAAGTAGGTCAAGGTCATTGGATGATTCATCAAATTTTTTCAAGGCCATACAAAATTTTTCAAGGTCATATTATTTTTAAACATTATTTAATTTTAATTTACTACTTATTTTTTATAAGTAGTATATATTTTGTAAATTTATTTTATTTTCATTATTATTTTATTTTTATTATTATTTTTATTAATATTATTATTATTATTATTATTATTAATATTATTAATTTTATTATTATTATTAATAATATGATTAAATAGTATGATTACTTATTATTATTATTTTTATTATTATTATTATTGTTATTACTTATTATTAATAATATGATTAATAATATGATTAATTAGTATGATTACTTATTTTTATTATTATTATTTTTTATTATTATTATTAATTTTATTATTATTATTGTCAAGGTCATTGGATGATTCATCATATTTTTTCAGTGTCATTCAAATTTTCACAAGGTCATTGTATTTTTAAACATTTTTTAATATAAATTTACTACTTATTTTTCTAAGTAGTTTTTAAATATTATTATTATTTATTATTATTATTATTTTTACTGTTATTGTTACAAGTTAATATAATTTACTACTTATTTTTATAAGTAATGCTTTAATATTTTTTAATTTTAATTTTATTATTATTATAACCATAAATTTTCAACAAAGTATATAAAATTAATATTGAATAGAAAAAGTTTGTTCAATTGTGGTTCATAGTAGACAGGGATAGAACAATTGTAAATGTTTGTAAAAAGTTAAAGAAAAATTCTATATTTTTGAGAAAATATGTGCAAATAAATATCAAAACTAATTATGGCTCAAATGTGTGTGTTAAACCATCGATATGTTACAGTGTTTATGGAAAAACTTTAATGAAAATATGTGTTATTTTTCAACAATTTATGAAATATTTATTTTATGGCTAATAATGTGTATGTGTTAAATCATAAAAATAATTCAATATTTATGTAAAGTTTGAGATTGTTAAGAAAATGTATATAATTTATGATACACACGTGTATTTTGATTGAAATATGTGTGTTTGTTTTACCGATATAAGAAAAACTATGGACAATTTTTAAGAAAAAAAACACGTAATTTATGATTATCATGGGATTAGAATTTGATTAAAGTTGTGAGAAAGTTGTTAAATTTGAGATAAAACTGATTAATTTGTAAATAATGTTATTACTTTGAAGAAATTTTAAAATAAGACCTTCAGCAAATTGGTAAGAAAATAGTAGTTATTGAGTAATACTTATTAAAATTACCAAAGTTTTATAATTTTTGACAAGTCTTGAGAGATCTTTAATAAAATTTGTTAGTACTTTGAATAAGAATTTTAAAAAAAAAGTTTCAACACAGTAGCAAATCGTAAAGAAACTAGTACTTATCAGTTAATTAAATTAACTAAGTTGTAAAATAATTGAAAAAATTTGTTAGATTTTTTAAAATTTTAAGATTGTTAGGTAATCGTTCTAGGTAATTGTTGAATGAAAATTAATGTATTTTATCAACAGCTCATAGTTTTTAATCTTACAATTTCTCTTCATTCCTGGAAATAATCGTAAATATTTAAATTATTCAGAAAATTGTCAATAACAACATAAGTAATGGGTAACATAAATTTTTTAAATACTAATCAATTTTAGTTTTTAATTAAATTACAAATGTAATAATAAAATCAAATAAATACTTGAATACATGAATCGAACAATTTCTTAGAACTGAACACGTATCGTATATTTTATTCAGATTCCAATAATATCATTAAAATTAACCAAAATCTTATTGTTATATTTTGATAACCCTTAAGTCAATGAAAATGTATCGATTTCACTAAGTATCCATCTTTTGACATTGATATCCAACCGAATAAATCACCATAAAAATATAATAAATTCCCCCTCTTGACCTATCGTTTTCCCCTAAAATAATATAAAATTTACTCTCAACCAATCATTTCTCTTTAAATGACGATAATCCCAGCTATATTCATTATTTTCATTAAAATCACCGACTTATATCGATATTCAACCAAATAAATTTCTTGAAATCCCCTTTAAATGAAATTTATCTCTTGACCAATCATTTTCCATCAAATAAAAATTGTTCCAGCCATATTTATTATTTTTCATAAAACTCCCAATTTAGATAATATTTACCCTTTAAATAACAATATTTAACCAACTCATCCATTTGGTGGGTTACAGGGTTTCGGATCTTGCTTATCCTTCTAGTTGCCCTCGTAACGCCATACAAAATGATGCTAATCGCCACTTGGCACCCGTTGCTAAGCAACGTTGGTAATGTGTTCAAGTGGTGGATTGCCCGCAAAAATTGAGTACCATGTGCTAGTACTGTAATTGCTCGGACAACCCTCGGGTTCACGAGCTGTCGATAGAAGACCTGTGCTCGCTTTTGATTCTTAGGTCCCAATATTCTCCTATCTCCTTCAAATGTTAACCTATACTCTCATATCATCTATCTTTATGTCCATTCGCTTAGTCCTTCTTATTATTGTCCATGCTGATGATTATTCTTTGGTCGGTACACCCTTGGTTGTGTTAAATACACCCACATTATATCTTTCACCCTTATCCCTATTATAACTACAATGTTTCCTATTATCATTACTAGCATTATCATTGTTACTATTATATATATTACCTTTATTAATTGTTACTACTAATACCTTTATTAATATTTTTATAGCTATAACTACCATTATATTTATTGTTATTGTTACTATGAGTATTACTATTATTATTATTGTTATCATAATTATTATCAATCATTACTACAAATACCATGATTATTATTATTATTACCATTATTATTATTATTATTATCATTATCATTATTATTATTATCAATATTATTATTATTATAATTACCATTACCCTGATCATTATCGTTATATTTATTAAGATTTTGTAGGGATCCTTCCTTATTCCTCAGCGTTAAAATTTTTTATTGATATACAACATTATATTTTTTGGTTTTTGATAAAATATTTTAGTAAATTCGAAAATTTTAGCAGCGTTCCGCCCTTATTTTACGCATTCCATTTTTGCGTTACTATTTTTGTTAAGTATTTGAATTAGTTCGGAAAATTTGAGCAGCGTCCCGCCCATATTTTCCGCCTCAACTCAAATTAAATTATTTAATTTTTATTTAAAAATATTATTTTTCATGATTTTGGTCGTTCGGATTAATCTTTTTCCGATGGCTATTCATTTTAACTGTTGCAACGATTTCGCAATTTTCCCCGCTACCCATTCCCTCTTTATGTCCTTAAGATCTATTTATGTTCATATTATAGTTAATGAGTGCCCACTGGACTACTCGGTGTTAGAGATTTTGAGCCGATTGTTGTTAAAAATTTATGTCAATTTTACAGGAAACGGATGGTGAAGGAGCAGCCAATAAACTACTCATTTACCCTCCAATTTCCCCTATGTACGGATGATATTGACGTTCCAACTCCTGCGTTCCGCACGCTGAGCCTTCACGGGTACATATCATTGGCGATTTTCCACGCACTTACATGCATCTGCACTGTGTAGATTTTATTTACTTGCGTTATGTGTTGGCTGTGGGCCGGAAAAGGAATAACAAATAATAATTTACCATAGCATTTGGAATAAAAGTTTCGATGCACTAAGGCTGTAGATATAAAATATTTATTCAGCATATTACAGCGGCTACATACATTTGAAATTCATTGTATCCATTCCATAAAATTTACTTCGAAAATCCCATAAATTTAATTCGATAAATCATCTATAAATTCAATTGGAAAAACAAAATTATCCATAAATTTAATCTGAAAAATCATCCATAAATTCAATTGAAAAATTACCCACAAATTTGATTCAAAAAATCATCCATAAATTCAATTGGAAAAACAAAATTATCCATAAATTCAATTTGAAAAACAAAATCATCCATCAATTCGATCTGAAAAGTCATACATAAATTCAATTGAAAAATTACCCATCAATTCTCTTCGAAAAAATCAACTAATAATGTTGCACCAGTTGAGAGTGATCGTGTTCAGGCAAAACACTTACCCGTGTTAATTGCCTGAATGCACGGCTCTCAACCAGCCATACAACCAGCCACACAGCTCTGCAATGAAATTTTCCTCCGAAAAATAAGACTGAAAATTTGCGAAAACACATCGGTATTTACACCTATTTTTCTCGCGTGTGAAATTTGATGCAGCAAAACAAAATTCGACCTTGCCATTTTCCAGTAAATTCCATTCGTTAATTTCATTACTTTTTTGATTTATTTTTATAATCTTCTATTTAAGACTTTTATTGAATCATTACCAATTCAAATTTTCGATTCAAATTTCATTTTAATGAACTTTTATCATTTTTTTCAATTTCGTCGAATTTGTTGTGTTTTCCTGTTACATTTGTGTAGGTATCGTGCGAATCTTGGTGCATTTTGTTATTATTTTAATTTTATTTTTATGTTTTTGATTTTATATTTATTTATATTCTCTCAGATTTTAAAGTGTTTAATTGGTGTTGCATATTGTATTTTAAGTTATCTTAGTGCTGGGTTTTCGTGCTGTATTACTGATGCATTTAAACAATTCTCAAGGCTATTGGTGTGCTGGCCCAACATAAAACACTCCGGGGCACGTAAAATTGCGACCCGCAATTTCTTAAAGATCTAAGTTATGAACTATGCAGAGTTTACATTTTCCATTCAATTGGGTTTACGAGTTACATGGTCGTGACCTTAAAACCAACATGCATAAAAATAATCATACAGTATACATCAATATATGGATTACAAGATGAAGTGAAAGAGGACATACAGTCCGGTCATGATCACACATAAAGAATAGTTAATTGTCTAAGAATCATTAGTTCATTGTTAATCATGAGTTCAATATTCTGTCACTTGGGTATTCGTCTCGTTGATGCCTTGAGTTTCTTGGTTTCTGATTGATTACTTTCTTCAGCAGGTTCTGATATTTTGACGATTCGATATCTGTTGCGCGATTTGACTTTGAGATTTTGTTTAGTTTGGGGAATTGACTTCATTAGATGCCGATTGTTTGGAAGATTGGCAGGCTTAGTGAATCTCAGATAAGAAGAATAGATAGAATGTTTAGTTCAAGACTCCTTTTTTGCTGGTTTATTTAGGGTTTTGAGTTGTAAATTGACATTCTAACTTTCGTTTGTTGATTGTTTCTTTGCATCTTGAACTGGGTGGCGTTCAATTGGATTCTGTGGATAGCTGACCCTTTATCATATTATCTAGTCTCGATTATTTTATGATAATTGATCGGTTCGGGATTATTCATGATTCTTTGAGGTTGGCCTGAGTTTCTTCTTTTCAGTTATCAATTTTGGCTGTTTGTTCTCGATTTTCGGTTCTTTTTGTTATTTTGTAGGGTTTCTAAAGATCATCCATGATTATTTTAATATTGTTTGCTTGATGGGTGTTTCCTTTTTCTAATGACTTTCGATTTGATTTTCTAGAGTTCTGAGGGTTTAACGATCTGTTTTTCTTGTGTTAATCTTTTGACCATTGGGTATAATAGGAATTGATCCGTCCGTAATTGGTATCCTTTGGGCTTCTGCATTTCTCGTCATATTTGTTACAGGTAATTTTTGCATTGTTTGATTTGTTGTGGGGTTTTTCGACATCTTTCTAAGGGATGCTAGGTTGTATATATGGGTTTATTACTGATATCTTCCTTCTCGTCGCCAATATCATGCTGCTTTCGAATTCCTTGTTTTTATAACAATTTTCAGGTTCCTTTAATAGGGCTTGTTATTATTTTCTCTTGATTTTGGGTAGTTGTTTGACTTTCTGTTTCTCTCTTTTCTTTATCTCTGTTGCTTTTATTATTATGTCTGGTTTCTCGTTTCTGTGATTGGTATTTACTTTATTTTTGCATCGCTTATCTTCTTGGTTTGCCTTTACTACCATTTGCAAGATCCTTTCAATATTCCATTTTGATTGGCTGCACTTTGTAGTTCAGCCTCATCATCTTTCGTCTTGTCGTTTGTTGGCATTGCCCTTTGCCTTCCCTCTTTCTTGTAATCTGGTTTTCGATTTTTGAGTTGGTTTTGATTTGTTCCCTAATCCTTTCCTTATTCATATCCGCTGTTGCACGTCAGTCTTGCTTGGAATTACGATTCCGTGATATTCATTTTGTCTCGTTTGGCTGCATCTAGTTTCATTTGCAGTTGGTTGTTTTTCTTACTTTATTCCCCGAATTGATTTTTGAGTCCCTTCCACCTCTTTGCTAGTTCTATTTCCTTGTCTTTTTCGTTTTTCCATTTAACTCAATTACCACAAATTTCGTTTCTCAGTTAGCTGTCCTTTGTTGTTATTCGCCAGTTTCTCATTACTTGATTCAGTTTTTTGTGAAATTATTCCCCCTCGTCTTTTTTTGTTGACTGACTTGGTATTTCATCTATTTCTTCAATGCTTTCGTTTCGTGTTGATACTTCCTTTACTGTTTTGCTGCTTTATCTGGCTTTGATCATGGGTTTGTTATCGTTGTTCCACATTTTCGTCTTTCATTCGATTGTTCTGGATTCTCTCCAAGTTCACTCTTGTCTCTGATTGCCTTGATGGCTTCGGTACCTCTTAATCGGTTTATTTCAATTTCTGATTCCGATTTGATCCTTGGTTTACACTCATCTATCTAACTAAGCTTTACTGCTTGATATTTGATTGGCTTCCATTTGATTTGTTTCTCCATTTTAACGTAATATCACATCACATGTCTTTCTCATTCCGCTATATTCTTTATCCCATCGTCTGATTTCTAATTTGTTTTCGCTCTTTGACTATAATATTTATATACTACTTTTATATATTATCGGATATTATTATATTCATTCCATATAATATTTATACACTACTTTTATACATTACTATATAATCATATCTATTATATAAATTATATGCACATTTCTAACTATTTATTACTTTATCTCCGAAGGGTCTTCACGCAAGGTGCGTATCCCTCCGCATCTCTCATCAATTACTGGATATATATCGATCTCACTTGGCCACTGGAGTGGTGAAATTAGTGACGGTGGTTGTTGCGTCCATATCATACTTGGGTATTGGTTCATATTTTGACTTTTTGTTCTCTCGATTTTAAATTTTCTGTGACTCGATCATTTGGTTCAAACAGATTTTGTCTGTATTTTCTTCATCTTTTGATCTTTTCTGATCGTCTACGTTATTTGGCTTTGATTGTTGTCCTATTTCTTGGTAGGCTACTGAAACTTGCTTTTTTTTAAAATTTCTATCTCGGTTTTCTCCCTCTTCGTTATCATCTTCCTTTTTGTCCTGGTTTTTATTACATCGAGCCTTCTCAATCCTGTTGTCCTCGGCATTTATTTCTTTGATTATATCTTCATACATCTTGATTAGCATTTTTCTTCCATTTCTGATGTCATCAATTTCTTGTTTTTTACCGCTAGGTTTTCCATGTATTCGGTGCCATTCTCCTACCAATGTTTCTAATTATTCTTTTCTGGGCATTATTCTCTCAGGCTCTCTTTTATTGTCCGTGAATTTTATTTCTCATCTCTTTAACAGGGCTTTTATCGTCTTTGGTAATGCATATTCGGATTTCATTGCTCTTTTTACTAATATATTTTCATTGCTTTCGAATTTGTTTACGTCTATGATTTCGTTATCAGATTTTCTTTTTCTCCACTTCATCAATTTTGCTGCTGCTTCATCGTATCCTCTCCCGATTGCTCCAAGAATTGGGTTTAAATTTTGTCCTATTACTTCGATGTCTTCTTTAATTCCATTTATCTTAACTAAATCTATTGCTCTTGCTTCTCGCGACATCATAACGTAATTTAACATCGTTTTTCCTTTATTGTCCTTCTCATTTAGAGTTGATCCTGTTTTTAATAACGACTTTTTGCTGTTCCGAATATTTTCCGGTCCATAAATATCGAACATCATTCCTGTTTCTCCTCGTATTACTTCGTTGTCTTTGATTGTTTGCGGATATTCGTTTAATCTTACCCCTTAATTGCTCACTCTCTTGTATTTGATTGCTTTGTGTACTTTGACTATAATTTTCGTTTTGGTTGTCCCGATTTTCTCTCTATTGGACAATTTTCAGCCAAATGTCCGTTTAGGTTGCAGTTGAAACAGGTTGTAATCTCGAATCTTGTTGTTGTACTCATTATCGCCCTATCTCTTAAATGTCTGACCTCTTGCGTTGGGTTATTTTATGGACTCTTCTTGAATTGGTTTGGTTTTTGTTGACCTTGAATTCTTCTCATTCGACAATTCTTTGACGAATGACCCGTTTGATCGCAATTAAAACATTTTATCATTCCTTCTCTTTCTGTGCGAACTCTTCTACCATATCCTTGGCAATTCTTTATTGATAACCTCGATCAGTTCTGCATCCTTCTTTTGAATAGATACCACATATATGATTGTAGTTCGCGTTGTTAATCCTGAAATAATTATTACACTTTATAAATTTACCTCTACTGTCTTGAATTCTCTTAACTGGCATATCGTAAATTCGTAATGGTTTTTCAATATATTGATTTGGTTGCGGGTAAATATCTTTCGTTTGTCTCGTTATCTCCATCACTACTTTTATTGGTTCTGATACTCGATCTTTTAACTCGGTTTGTTCATTTTCTCTTTCGACTCTTTCTTCCATTGTGGTTAATATTTTCTCTTCCAGTACGATTTCTGTTTGCCATGTTTCAGCTATTTTTGTTCCAACTGTTTTTATTTCCGAATTTCCAGTTTCTTTTTTGTCATTCAAATCTTCTTCGTTGCATTTTCTTTTTGAATGCATCTCCTGTACATTCCTCTTTAAACTTGAAGATATTGGTTCTCGGCCCTTCATTTCCGGTTCATCGCGTACGATTTTGTACATTGTTGATTCTCTCAAAAATATTTCTGTTTTATCCGTGTTTTTACTTGGCAACTCTTGGTTCATTTCCCCTCAGAGTTTTTCCATCTCTTTACTCGTACTTGTTTTCAACTGAATTGGAATTTCTGGTTCGGGTGGTTTCACGTTGTTTTCCTTTGTCGGTTAACTTTTCCGTTAATTTATCATATTTTCCGGCTTCTGTTTCCAAACTTTCTAATCTTGTTGTAATCATTAGTTCTGCTATCGCTACTGTATTAAGTTTTCTATCTGTTGCCGCTTTTCACTCTCTTTGAATTTCAATAACATGGTCTATTTCTTTATCCTTGTTCTCCGTTTGTTTTGGTATATTTTCAGTTTCTCTACACAATGGTTCCCTTGATTCCGGTTTCTCGTAACTCGTTTTCTTGATTCTATCTCTAGTTTATCGGCTCTATTATTCGTCGTTTACTTGATCTCTTTATTCTTTTGGTTTACTCGATCTCTTTATTCTTTGTCAATTATCTAAGCATAAATAACACTTCTAGTATATAAATTTCCGCATTAATTTATCGTACTACTCTCACTGCTTTTCCTTAATTCTTTTCTCTACGTCAACTTCTTTTTTTTCATTTTAATTTAATTTTAAATTATCTATAGCTCGTATCAATTATCTATTTGTTTCGTCTAAATTATCCTTATAGTCGCATCAATTATCTATCCGGTCGTATCAATTAACTATTTTAATCAAATAAATCATCACCATCATATCAATAATCGTCTCGTTTACTATTCTCCTTTATCTCTATCATTGATCCAAAAACGTTCCTTAATCTCTATGCGCTATAGGCCTTTTTACTTAACTCTTCTCGTCTTTTTCCTTAAACTTTAGCCGTTATTGATCTATGGGCCTTTTTATTTAAATTCTCTTGTCTTTTTCCGTAAGCTTTATTCGCTGTAATAATTTTTCTTTTGCTTCATCTCCCTTCATTTTTAAGTCTATTTTGAATTATCTATATCTCGTAACAATTATCTATCGACCTCGCATCAATTATCTATAGAGTCTTATCAATTATCTATGCGGTCACATTAATTATCTATATTACAATAATAAAATCATTATACTCATACCCTCATTCAATCTGTAAATTATTTTTCCCATGTCTCATTGGTTTAAAAATCGTTTACTTAATCCTCAGTCGCTCTATGACCTTATCATTCCGTTGGCTCTCTGGGGCCTTCGTCATCTTATTTCTAACTGGCATTCTGTGGCCTTCAATCTCTAATCTCATTTCAACTGGCACTCTATGGCCTTTAATATCTAATCGTAATCATATCTCATCTGGCACTCTATGGTCTCTAATATCTAATCATAATCATATCTCATCTGGCACTCTATGGCCTCTAATATCTAATCATAATCATATCTCATCTGGCACTCTATGGCCTCTAATATCTAATCATAATCATATCTCATCTGGCACTCTTTTTATCTAATCATAATCATATCTCATCTGGCACTCTATGGCCTCTAATATCTAATCATAATCATATCTCATCTGGCACTCTATGGCCTCTAATATCTAATCATAATCATATCTCATCTGGCACTCTATGGCCTCTAATATCTAATCATAATCATCCGGCACTCTATGGCCTCTAATATCTAATCATAATCATATTCTATCAATTTCATCTTTACTCATATTCGTATTCGTCTTATTCATATTATCTCTCATTGTTTCACCGGACTTGAGCTCATCAGTGACTTTTGGGTATATTTGAGGCCTCACACTGACTCTCAAGCCATGGCGTCTTTTGGGCCGCGCATTCTTCCGGTTACGCTTTACTCACCGCCATTCGGATATCTGGTACTCGGTGTGGGATCCGGGTTATTGTACCAAACTCCTCGCTGGGCAATAAAAAAACATTCCCTCAGTACTCGGTGTGGGATCCGGGTTGTGTACCTCGGAGAATATAAAAGTATGGAAATGCCTAGACGTTCAATCAAGTTCCAAAAGCGGTTTACTTGATTTCCCGAATAGTGAAAAGAAAAGGAAGCGATTAAATGTGGGAGCGGAAAATAAACTATCAAATCTCTGCCCGCTCCTTCCATCAGATTTCTCGGCTCAATTCAGCCGCTCTCATCTGGCTTTAGTAGGACATTTTGAGTATGAACCATTTACCGGTTAGTTCACATCTCACCTACCGTTTGGCCCCGATACTCGGTGTGGGATCCGGGTTGTTGTATCGAGTTCCTCCCAGCGAAAAAAAGAATCGTTCGATACTCGGTGTGTGATCCGGGTTTTTGTATCGAACGGCTCAGCGCCATCAGTCCCTTGGCTGATAACAACCTGAACACGACAGTCCGTAGCTGTCCTCTGATGCCTCACCACCAGCTAGGGAAAAAAAGAATATCTCTAGGTACCTTTAACGTCTAAATCATGCGCATTTTTTCAATTTTTATTTTTATTTTCGGTTTCCCCTTCACTTTCCCAATTCAAAAATTGTAGTAATCGCGTTGGTTTGTTCCCCAAAGAGGTGATCAATCTCTCGCCAGGAACTCCCCAACATTTGCGATGGATCCTACTACCTTCCTCTCCTCGGGCTGATCAAGGTTCCCCATCGGGATAAGCGTACTATCGTTATGATAGCTCGGTTTTAAATCTTACTTTCCAGTATCATTTCCATATAATATAATATAAATAACACTACAAAATACACTAACAAAATGATGCATCGAAACTTTTACCGTACCTTATGTGTGATTTTTCAGCTTTCACTGTTTAAGTTGTGCTTTACTTGTCCACTCAGAATTTATTTAACGGCTTTCATGAAGTTTTCGGCTTTTTCCGTATGTTTTACACCTTTCGGTTGCTATTGTTGTCTCATTTATTATTATTATTAATTTCAACTCATCGTACTCGTTTTTAATCATCATTTTCCTCTGGTTGCTAACTATTATTCTCGTAATTCATTATTATCTCTAATCCTTTATTTTCAATTATAACTAGCATCCTCATTTTATTCATCTACGCTCATTTCTTATAATTCATTTCATTTATACCTGAACATTTCCTTTTATCTACGCTTAAGTTTCTCCATCATCTGGATTATCTTTTCGTCAATTTCTCTAACTTAATCGATTATCTGTTCTCGTTTTGTATCTAATTTGGCTCTACTCGGCCTCATGTCTTTTGTAATACTTACAATCAATTGTTCGTTACTTCCGCTAATATTTCTCATCTCATAGGAGTAGGGGTTCGAAATCGTTGCAACCTTTTCCGTTACTATTTTGATCTTTATTTTAATTACTTTCAATTAATCGTTTATTACGTTTAGAATTGTTTTAATTGACTTGGTGATCACGTCTTATTTCAAACAATTTTAATCCAGTAATTTCTAGTTTTTTCCAATTTTTTACGAACTCTTAGACGACCCGCATTTTTTTTGGTTTCCCCCTATTTCTAATCACTTTAACCCTCATGATTTCCACCTTTTCCCTGTTTTTATTATTTTAATTTTTATTTATTTATCTATTTTTTATATTTTTATTACTACTTCTACGGTTTTTTGGATGATATTTACACGATGATTCCATTGATTTATACAACCTACCCATAATTTTATTTTTATTTATAGTTTCCTGTTTCTTTGATTCCTACTCTACAAATATTGATAATTTTATCCCCACTTTCCTGTTGAATCGTTTCATTTTTGAAATTTTGTGTATCTAATATTTTAATTTATTTACATATATTGATATTTTCCTCTCTTATTACAATACTCGTCATTTATGAGTTTTCTAAACTGTTGTTTTGTTTCCATATTGTTGGGGTTGTTGGTGACTTCGAATAGAAATTATTGTCGATCTGACTCCAAACGTGCTTTAAACACCAGTAACGAACTCCAAACGATATAAACTTTATTGATTAAAACACTTTGTCTCCACTGATTTACAAAAATATTTACGATTCACTTTCAAAATTTTTAATTTCTTCACAATTCTCTGAATTCTAGAATATTCGAAGGTTTTGACCCATTGTAACTTTTTATCAAAAGTTCACATGATGATCGTTCTATCGTAATTTTTGATCGTCTTATTATTCTACACCATATATCAAAAATTAAAGATTTTTTGTCAAAGTTGTGACCCTTTATAACTTTTTATCTAAAGCTCTGATGACTACAGTTCTATTGGCAATTTTGCTTGTTTCGTCGATCTCTACAACATATCAAAAATTAAAAATTTTGACCAAGGTTTTGACCCTTTATAACTTTTGACCCAGAAGTCAGACTGCCATACTTCTATAGTAAATATTGCTCAGCTTCTCAAGCTCTACAACATATCAAAAATTAAAAATTTTGACCAAGGTTTTGACCCTTTATAACTTTTGACCCAGAAGTCAGACTGCCATACTTCTATAGTAAATATTGCTCAGCTTCTCAAGCATTAAAATTTTTGAAGGTTTGACCCTTAATAACTTTTTATCCAAAGGTCGGAAGATCCTAATTTTATCACCACTTTTGCCATTTCATCGTTCTGTACAACATATTAAAATTAATTTTTTTTGACCAAGGTTTGACCCTTTTTAGCTTCGAACCTTTAGAAGATATAACCATGGTTCTATTGGCAATTTTATTAAGCTCATTCTTCTCTACAACATATCAAAAGTTATATTTTTGGTCAAGGTTTGACCCTTTACACCTTTGAAGTTCGATAAGGTACGACTATAGTTCCATTGACAATAATACTCAACTCGCCGTCCTGTACAACATATCAAAAATAAAATTTTTGGCCAAGGTTTGACCCTTTTTGGCTTCGAACCTTTAGAAGATATGACCATGGTTCTATTAGCAATTTTATTAAGCGCATTCTTCTCTACAACATATCAAAAACTATATTTTTGGTCAAGGTTTGACCCTTTGTAACTTCGAACCTTCAGAAAATACAACCATAATTCAATTGGCATTTTTACTCAGCTCATCGTTCTCTACATAATATCATCGAACTGTTTTCTCATCGTCAATAAGTCGATCGTTTTCTTTCGTTTGTTGTTAAGTTCCATTCTTTAGTTCACCCTCTCTCCGTGGTCCGACAAAATGTCGTTCCAACATTTCTGTTTAATAATTAAACATTTGCTTTTATTTCCTTGGGTTCTTTGCAAAAACAATCATGGTTATCCCGGCTGAGCCCCCAAATTTGTACTTGGTGGGCTAGTCGTTTATTTCCTTGACATTTCCTCTTACCTTGTAGTAAGGTTGTTCGTTTTCCATTTATCGTTCTCTGGGTTTTTGTTTCATTGTTATTAAATCTTTCCGCGGTTCGACAAAATGTCGTCCCGACATTTTCAATTTAACCTTAACCATATGTCTATATTTCCTTTGGTTTTTTCGCAAAAACAATCATTCCATCCCGGCTGAGCCCCCAAATTTGTATGGTGGGTTACAGGGTTTCGGATCTTGCTTATCCTTCTAGTTGCCCTCGTAACGCCATACAAAATGATGCTAATCGCCACTTGGCACCCGTTGCTAAGCAACGTTGGTAATGTGTTCAAGTGGTGGATTGCCCGCAAAAATTGAGTACCATGTGCTAGTACTGTAATTGCTCGGACAACCCTCGGGTTCACGAGCTGTCGATAGAAGACCTGTGCTCGCTTTTGATTCTTAGGTCCCAATATTCTCCTATCTCCTTCAAATGTTAACCTATACTCTCATATCATCTATCTTTATGTCCATTCGCTTAGTCCTTCTTATTATTGTCCATGCTGATGATTATTCTTTGGTCGGTACACCCTTGGTTGTGTTAAATACACCCACATTATATCTTTCACCCTTATCCCTATTATAACTACAATGTTTCCTATTATCATTACTAGCATTATCATTGTTACTATTATATATATTACCTTTATTAATTGTTATTACTAATACCTTTATTAATATTTTTATAGCTATAACTACCATTATATTTATTGTTATTGTTACTATGAGTATTACTATTATTATTATTGTTATCATAATTATTATCAATCATTACTACAAATACCATGATTATTATTATTATTACCATTATTATTATTATTATTATCATTATCATTATTATTATTATCAATATTATTATTATTATAATTACCATTACCCTGATCATTATCGTTATATTTATTAAGATTTTGTAGGGATCCTTCCTTATTCCTCAGCGTTAAAATTTTTTATTGATATACAACATTATATTTTTTGGTTTTTGATAAAGTATTTTAGTAAATTCGAAAATTTTAGCAGCGTTCCGCCCTTATTTTACGCATTCCATTTTTGCGTTACTATTTTTGTTAAGTATTTGAATTAGTTCGGAAAATTTGAGCAGCGTCCCGCCCATATTTTCCGCCTCAACTCAAATTAAATTATTTAATTTTTATTTAAAAATATTATTTTTCATGATTTTGGTCGTTCGGATTAATCTTTTTCCGATGGCTATTCATTTTAACTGTTGCAACGATTTCGCAATTTTCCCCGCTACCCATTCCCTCTTTATGTCCTTAAGATCTATTTATGTTCATATTATAGTTAATGAGTGCCCACTGGACTACTCGGTGTTAGAGATTTTGAGCCGATTGTTGTTAAAAATTTATGTCAATTTTACAGGAAACGGATGGTGAAGGAGCAGCCAATAAACTACTCATTTACCCTCCAATTTCCCCTATGTACGGATGATATTGACGTTCCAACTCCTGCGTTCCGCACGCTGAGCCTTCACGGGTACATATCATTGGCGATTTTCCACGCACTTACATGCATCTGCACTGTGTAGATTTTATTTACTTGCGTTATGTGTTGGCTGTGGGCCGGAAAAGGAATAACAAATAATAATTTACCATAGCATTTGGAATAAAAGTTTCGATGCACTAAGGCTGTAGATATAAAATATTTATTCAGCATATTACAGCGGCTACATACATTTGAAATTCATTGTATCCATTCCATAAAATTTACTTCGAAAATCCCATAAATTTAATTCGATAAATCATCTATAAATTCAATTGGAAAAACAAAATTATCCATAAATTTAATCTGAAAAATCATCCATAAATTCAATTGAAAAATTACCCACAAATTTGATTCAAAAAATCATCCATAAATTCAATTGGAAAAACAAAATTATCCATAAATTCAATTTGAAAAACAAAATCATCCATCAATTCGATCTGAAAAGTCATACATAAATTCAATTGAAAAATTACCCATCAATTCTCTTCGAAAAAATCAACTAATAATGTTGCACCAGTTGAGAGTGATCGTGTTCAGGCAAAACACTTACCCGTGTTAATTGCCTGAATGCACGGCTCTCAACCAGCCATACAACCAGCCACACAGCTCTGCAATGAAATTTTCCTCCGAAAAATAAGACTGAAAATTTGCGAAAACACATCGGTATTTACACCTATTTTTCTCGCGTGTGAAATTTGATGCAGCAAAACAAAATTCGACCTTGCCATTTTCCAGTAAATTCCATTCGTTAATTTCATTACTTTTTTGATTTATTTTTATAATCTTCTATTTAAGACTTTTATTGAATCATTACCAATTCAAATTTTCGATTCAAATTTCATTTTAATGAACTTTTATCATTTTTTTCAATTTCGTCGAATTTGTTGTGTTTTCCTGTTACATTTGTGTAGGTATCGTGCGAATCTTGGTGCATTTTGTTATTATTTTAATTTTATTTTTATGTTTTTGATTTTATATTTATTTATATTCTCTCAGATTTTAAAGTGTTTAATTGGTGTTGCATATTGTATTTTAAGTTATCTTAGTGCTGGGTTTTCGTGCTGTATTACTGATGCATTTAAACAATTCTCAAGGCTATTGGTGTGCTGGCCCAACACATTTAAAAATATCAACAAATCTGTTCTTAATCAAATATTTTCACTAAAATAAATTCCACTCTTGACCAATCTTTTCCCATCAAATAACACTTTCCCCTACTTTACCATATTCATTATTTTTATAAAAATCACCTATTAAATAACGATACTTAACCAACTCAACCCCTTAAAAATATCAACAAATCTGTTCTTAATCGATTATTTCCCCTTAAAAGATCATAAATTCTCTTCTTAGCCAATTGTTTCCCCCTAAAATAAAATTTACTCCCAACCAATCATTTCTCTTTAAACGACAATATTCCAAACTATATTCAATATTTTTCATAAAAATCACCGACATATCGATATTCAACTGAATAAATTTCTTGAAATCCCCTTTAAATAAAATTCCTCTCTTGACCAATCAAATTACCTTAAGATTATCATAAATTCTCCTCTTAACACATCATTTCTCTTTAAATGACAATAATCCCGGCTATATTCATTATTTTTATAAAAATCACCGATTTATATCGATTTTCAACCGAATAAATTTCTTGAAATCGCATTACAAAAGAATTCATCTCATGACCAATCATTTCCCTTTAAAAGATCATAAATTCTCTTCTTAACAAATCATTTCTCTTTAAATGACAATATTTCCACTCTCAAAAGATTTACACACATATTGATATCTATCTGAACAAATTCCCTAAAAATATTATAAATTCCTCATCTGTATTCTTCATTTAGAAAATATTTATCCTTTGAACACAGATATTCAACCAACTCAACCCCTTAAAAATGACAACAAACTTGTTCTTAATCGATTATTTCCTTAAAATATCATAAAATTTACTCTTAACCATTCATTTCCATTGAAATAACATTTTCCCCCACTGCACCAATAATATACATATTTCTTAAAAAACCTACAAGGTAAAATTTCTTTAGAAATCTATGTTTAACCGACTCTACTCCTTAAAAATCCTTCATTCGAATCATATTTACTATATGTATTCAACCAATCAAATTCCTTTAAAATTATCATAAAAATCTGAATTTTATCAATAAAAATAAATTTTCTTTAAAGTATTACAAAATTGTCATCGATACCCATCATTTTCCATCGAAAATCACCACAATTTTGTTCTGGCAACAATTTCAAGCAATTAAAAAATTCATCAAAAATGACTTAAATCGAATAAAATCTATGTTGTCCACATAAATTAAATTATTGTAAAATCACAAAATATATATCATATTGCTCATTAAAATTAATCAGTAAATCAAGTATAAATTCAATAAAAATTACCAGTCAACCATTAGAGATAATTCAATGATTTTCATAAGTATACTGATAACCACACTGAGCATCCCTTTAAAAATCTCTAAATTATACTACTTTTGTGATTGATATCCATGAAATCAATATTAGAATTGAAAATGAAAGTAATTATTGATCCCCTTTTTTTACACTGTAAAATCAATTAAAATTTTAGGTTTCACTAAAATATTTTTAAAAATTAACTGATTTAATCAATTATTTAAACAGAACATAAAATTATAATTAAAATATCATTTACTATTCAAAATCTATCAGTCAATTTGATTCTAATTGGTAAATAATTATCTTAAATAGATGTTTCATAAACATTTTGATCATAAATTTAACTTTTATTTAAAATAATCATAAAATCAAGTCAAATCTAATAAATTAAGAAGAAATTAATTGTTTCTAAAATTATAGATTTACCCTAATTTCTTCAAAAATTTCATTAAAAACATAATCAAACCCTAAATCCATTAAAAGTCAAAAGAAAACCATAAAATTCACAAAGATGATTAAAATTTACTAAAATAAATACCTCGTAAAACTAGATATTACTTAAATTATCATAAAATTTCCCTAAAACTCTAATTGATTTACATAGCCTAAAATTATTTTATTTTTTGTCGAGTACAACCTAATCTATTGAAAGATGTAATTTATTTAGTTAAATTTTCATTGAAAATAACAAGTCAACAAATGGAATTTTAATTAGTAGAGATTATATTCTATTAAGAAAATTTTCAGTGAAGAAGTAATATTGGTGAGAGAGTACATTAAGTGACTAAAATCGTTGAAATTACTGAAAACAGTGGGATAGCTAAAGATATCTACTAAATAGATGAAATATCAATTGATATATTAAAAACTTACAAGGGTAATATACTTTGAATGGAGAAAATATACATCGAAGAGGAAAATATTCATTGAAGAGAAAAATATTCGTTGAAGAGGAAAAAACATTCATTGAATAAGGAAAACATTAATTGAAGAGAGAAAATATTCATTAAAGAGGAAAGCAATCATTAAAGTGAGAAAACATGAATTGAAGCTAACAAATATTCAGTGAATCGAGAATTGCTTATAATAATAAATTAGTCGGTAAAATTTCTCAATGATGAGATGAAATATCGATTAAATAACGGGAAATACTTGAAATTAACGGAGTCTGAATTATTCACTGATCAAAAAATATACTTAAAAGATGAAAATATTTATGAAAATCAATTGTACTTTAAGAGTGGATTAATTACTATTATATTAAATTAAAAATTATTAACAATTGAGTAGATTTCATCGGTTAATTATATTTAAATAGGGATATATATTTTTTGATGGATACTTATGCGCGGAAGAATAGTTATTAAAAACAATAACCGCGCGCGCGTATACTAATCCGGCGAATATTCAATAAATCCGGCAAATTTAATATTCATATGTATATATATATATATATATATATATATATATATATATATATATATATATATATATATATATATCTTATATATATAGAATATATACAAATCCTGCGAATACACATCAAATACTGAGATATTATAAAACAAATCTAAATCTCTTACAATAGTAAATTCAAAACACATTGAATGATATATTTTGAATGAACATAATGGAATTCTATTGCTATTAAGAATTATTATCTAAATGTTATTAATGTCGATAAAACTTATATTTAAATACTTTTTTAGATTTAGATTTGATGAGTCATGGTCTTTGTTTCAATGACCTTGAAAATGTTTGATGAGTCATACAATGACCTTGAACGAGTCATTTTCTTTGTTTCAATGACCTTGAAGGTATTTGATGAGTCATCCAATGACCTTGAATGAGTCATGGTCTTTGTTTCAATAACCTTGAATGATTCATTGTTTTTGTCTTAAAAATTTTTTGTACTTTTAGACTTAGAAAAAAAAAATTTTACCCCCCCGGGGGTTGATCCAGCGGTGACACGATCTAGCGGTGACACATCCCACTACTTAATTCAAAACATAATTAATTATATTAACCACTTAACGTACACGCCCGTGTCATATTGCTGCACACTCGACTCTGACACGGGCAGCCGTAATATTTACACCCTCCAAGAAAATACACTTGTTACTCCACTAAATATATAAGTTTTCCTTTTAATTAAGAATAAGTAAAAAATGTCTGCAAAAAAATTCGATCATTTTGGGGCAGGAAAGTCAAAATAAATGTGTACGTTAAGTGGTTAATAAAATTTTTTCTAATGTAATAATAATATATGTATATAGTGAAACTAAACCAATGATTTTTGATTTTGCTCATGAAAATTTTTTATAACAAAGACTCTTGTTAAATTGCAATAACTTATTATTTCTCGTATTAAATTTCAAACATTTATTATTTGTTATTTTATCAACTAAAATACGCTTTGGAGTGAGATCATTAATTCTTCATTTTATATTTTACCGTCAACCCAAACATTTTTATTAATTATTCAAATGTTTTTTTCCTTTTTTTAATTTGATTGTTTATTAGTATATTGATTCATCTTATGTATTTCTGATTGGTTGATGTATAATAGGGGTCGGAAACCTTTTAGCTGTGGTGTGCCAAGCCACACTGTCAATTAATTCAAAGTGCCACCTTATTTTTTTTACAAATAAGTACTTGTATGTTTGTCACATTAAATAATACAGTTATTTATGAAAATAATTTTACCGCAAAACTTTCTTTTTAATATATTTAGTTGAAAAACAAACAACATAAAATTAAAATACAAATTTTTTAATGCGAACCTTGTCCCTGCACTGCTTTAGTCAATATTTCAATATCAGGGGTATATTTTGTCAGTTTTGATTTTACACAATATTTTCAGCCACTTCAGTTATTCTTCTTTCAATTGATAGTGCTGAAACTGGTATTTCTCGAATTCTTGATAATATTGCATGTTGGTTAGGCAAATTACTGAACATTGTTTCAGTACTTTTTAAAAAAGATTTATTTTATATATTCACCATCTGTAAATGATTTTCCCTTGGCAGCTATACAGTGAGCAATTATCAAGCTGCGTTCTTCCGCTTGATGCTTCATTCCAGTTATTCCACAATAGAATGATGCTTGTTTCTTATTGCCAGAAACAGCTTTCTTTATAGTTTCACATTCATCATGGTCGTTGCTAAATGTGGATGCAAGTTTAGTTTGGAAATGTCTTTGTACACTTGACGTACGGCATAAAACGCTCTCGCAATATATCACACATATAGCACAATTCTTTTGCTTTAAAAATCTACCGAAAAGTTGTTAAAAATCAACATGCTAAAAGTGAACCACTTTTCAAAATACTTATGGTAGACGAGGCAGCTACCTGGTTTGTTTTATATATCAATGGTAAAAACCAACATTAAAATAGTATACGTTTCAAATAGTATCACAACAGAACGAAACGCATTTTAAAAAGACCCGCTCAATTCCACGGCGAGAGTCCTGTTGGTGTACGGGTGAGTTACGAATTTCTGGTTTCCGTGGAAATCTCTGCCGTTCTTCCTTGTATCATTGTTACCTAAGGTATTTCTCTTCCCCATACACCTCATAACTTCGCTGTACCATTATGCACCCGTGAGCTAGCTGTACACAATGGCAGAAATCCATCCAAGCAGGTGAGCACCGTTACTAATACTAGTCCTTGGATGACCTTCGTCTACGGGTTCCAGACTGCCGTAGAAGGGCTTACTTCTTTTTACAATTTACAAATAATGCGACCAACTTGATTCAACTACCGCTTCCTTTATTCTATTAAAATTTTTATTTAAATGTAAATTTATTAGAAAATAATTTGCGGTGTTTAAAATTTATTTATTAATATATCAAAATTCAAAATTCTTTAAATTATTATTTATTTTAAGTAATCTACCTTCATTGGGAAAGTCTTAAGTATTAAAAGTTAATTTCATAATTAGTTTCTGAAAGATGTAGGAATTAAACTGAATTAGGGATATGGCATATGCATATTGAATTTATAACATTCTTTGTGCGACCTTAAATCCCTACATTTTATCCATCAATTTATGCTAATGATAATCACGGTTTGGGATAATAGATTTAAAATTTAAAATTCTCCAGTTCTAGATTTATCATCTGGATGTGGATTTTTCCATTTTCATTCCAGATATCGTCTCTTTCGTCGGTGCTACTCTCACAATTATAGGTACTAAAAATTCAGCTAATATGAAAATAAGAAAACATTCAAAACGAGAAATTTAATTATATTTAAATCTACATTGATTTGTTAATTTTAAGTGAATAGATTTCAACTATAGATAGTTACTCGTCGATATCGCAGAAAAGTATCCCCATCTTTCTTCACGTCATGTCCCGATGTTAGACCTATACATGTTTTTGCCGATGGGAAGGTTAGGCCGGGAAGTTCGTTAAGGTTGATAACTTCCGGCCACCGCTGGTCTGCTGCTATGGCTAATTTGAAATTTTCGGGACACTAAAAAATATCGCGACCATCCAAAGAATAGAACATAATTTAGAACAAATTAATTACGATACAATTATATTATTACTCATTGAATTTACTAAAAACATAGAAAAATAAAATCAAACACAATCCTTACTTTCAATCATTTAAAATTCGTAATCAGAGTAGAAAATTTTTGAAGTTGTGTTAAGTTTTGTTAAGTACAAATTATGAAATTAGCCACTGCTTATTTAGGTATTTTGTGTGTGTGTGCTACCAATAGGCGATTTTCGCCATTTTAAGGGTTTTTAAATGATTTTATTAATTTTTAAATATTTTTATAATTTTTTACTCATTTTTCTTTATGTTTTGATGTATTACTTGTATTTTTTTGAATTTATTTTTATTATTACTTTTTAATTAATATTCCTTTTGACCCTTAAAATTTTGTTTCTTGGTCGCTGCTTCCGCCTGCTTTTTTTCTAAACCTTATTTTGCAAGGTTTTGGCGGTTTTATTTATTAAATGTGTTTTTTTCTGCGCCTGTAAGCTTTTATTAAGATTTGTTTTAATTAATTTTGTTATTTTTTAATTTGTTTAATTGATATTTTTATTTTTAGTTTCTGCTTGCGGTGCATGTGTGGCCATTTCCATTATTTTTATTTTTTGTTTTAATCATACCATTTTTGTTTAAATTTTGGCTTTAAGCCCAACAGTCCGAAGAAAGTTACAGGGTTAAATTTATCCTTTCGTTGAAAGCCCTACAGTAACACATGTGTGATCTACAGCTTTTTAGTAACACGTGTCAACACAAGAGATGTTTGTGATATTATTCGAAATTGCATGGAAAATTGATGTTTAATAAAGCAAAAAATACTATTGCAATACCAATACAAATATATATTTTAATAATATTACAGAATAAATGTGAAAACGTTTTTAGCAGTATAAGAGTCGCTATTACCCAGACCACTTTATAGTGTAGTAGAGAATGCCATTGACAACTCCAACGCGTGCCATAAGTTGCCTCTGATGAATATAATCAATTAATATCTGAGCAAAATTATTTCATTTCATTATCAACAACGAAACTTTTCAATAATAAAACATTCACTGCCCTTTTTTTTACTCTGTAATAATTTTATCCATTTTATCATTTAGATTTTCATCACTTTCATCACAATTGAATCCAAATGCATTTTTATGTCATACATTAGTAGTAGGATGTGTCACTTTCAGGACACCCCCCTAAAAATTTCTAGGACAATGGGGAATTTTATGTATACACTAGAGCCTCGAGTTGCGTTGTTCCAACTTGCGTCCTTTCGAGTTGCGCCACAAAAATTTTGATAACCTAATTTTGAGTTGCATTGCTAATTTTCGAAATGCGTCGAAAAAAAGTTTTAAAATAAAATTTAATCAAAAAATAGCATAACGTCTATATTCAAAAATTAAAATTTAAACCGAAACTAGAACGCCATGATTTATTTTTAAATGCATCTGCAAATAAAATAATTTTTTATTCAGTATTTATTAGTATAAAAGTTTAGTTCTTAGTTGTTTGTATAACTTATAACGTTTAAGTGTTTCTTGGTTTTTTAATAATAAAATTTTTAAATTTTAAAAAATCAATTACAATATATATACATTTCTCAAAGGTATTACATTTTGTTTGTTGTTTTTTATTATTTTTTGGGTTTATAATTGATTTTTTGAAATGTTTTTTATTGCCCTATTGTAGAATAGGATTATGAATCGTAAACGATCGTCAGATGAAAATGGTAAAAAATCTACGAAAAGAAATAAAAAAATTAATATCTTTGGACGTAAAACATGATGTTTTACAACGTTTCCAAGCGGGAGAAAAAGCGGTTTTCATCTGAAGCATTAGAAATATTTGTTGCAGAAGATCCAAATGCTGATCAAAGTGCAAAGGTTACTCAAGCTGTAGAGGCCTCCATCAGCTGTTATAAAAAAATTTACTTGGATAAAAAACAAAAGGCTGTTCAAATAACTCGGAATAATTTTATAATAAAACAACCAAAAGAGAAGCAAACGCCAAATCCTGAACCAACGTATGAATTAGAATCTGAATAAATTCTATAAATTTATGTTGTTTCATTATTTTACATTATTTTAAAATTCTATTAATGTTTGCATTAGTTTTTGGTTTAATAAAATTTATTAAATAATAGTTAATCTATTCATACCTATTTTTTATTTAAATATGTAGCAATATAACTAATTTTTTTTAAAAAACATGGATTTCAGATTTTATCGGAACCTATTATATAAAAACAGGTACAAATGTATACAAAATTAAAATTCGAATTGCGCTGTTTCGAGATGCGTCGCGATTTATTGTAACGCATTAACGACACAATTCGAGGCTTTAGTGTATATATATTTCATGTATATATAATATAGGTAGTACACATACTGTTTCCTTTGGACCATTCAAAATTAAGTAGGTCAAACTAAATTTTCAAAATTTTTCAATGTTTTTGAAAACAAAAAATTTCATCCAAATTTATGAAAATCAATAAAAGTTATGTGTATAAAGAAATAAGATTTGCGACTACTTTCAAAGGGATTCTCATCAGATACACGCTTAAGAAAATATTACCATTGGATACTCGTCATGAATGACGTTGGAGATTTATTTCAATGGAAGGTTTCCAGACAAAGTGGCAGTTATTATTCATTCAACTGACAATGTGATTGCTGTAGAGCCGTGGTGTCGTTCTACGTCTGTCGAAATCTTTCCAGTTCGACCTTATTGTAGTTCACTAAATTAATTTAGATATTTTAGTTTGAGGATAGCATATGCATTTGAAATTATATTGATGAACAGTGAAATTTCGAGCCAATCGACTGGTCAACTCCTTGCCAATGTCAAGGTCAATCAAATCTTAGTTTGATGTGGTGAGGGCATTGTCAAGGTTTATTAAATCTCAATTTATGTACTTTATAATTATAAGTCATTAAATCAATCAAGAATACTTCAATTCTTATTACATGAGGCAACTAGACTATTATAAAATTATAAAAGGGTCATTACAGATTCCACGCCATCATTATTCTTCTTAATTCTTTATTTATGTAGTATAAATTTAAAATACAAATTAAATAACATATTTGTGGGGTCGAATAGTTTAATTCCAAAAAGCCGATAAAAATTTGTTATTTAATACCCATCCCCGACAAAACCCCAAAAATTCGAATTCAAAAAATAACGATTAAAACAAGAAATTTATAGAATGGAATTTCTTGTTTTTACACCACAACTCGTGGTGAGATGTAAACTTTATTTTATTTCACTATTGATTTATTGATTTTCGATTTCAAAAAATATGGAAATTCTCCCTGGATTTTCAGTGGCGTAACAACGGCTTAGCATTGGTGCAGTTGCCAAGGGCGCCGGCCTGCGCTAGTTCAAAAGAACGCCACAAGGGTGCCGCTAAATCTCTAATTTTTAAATTTTTATTTAAATAGATATTTCACTTTTATCCTCGATAACAAAAAAGCTAATAATTAATTATATTTAAATATATTTCATATTAACCATAATGGTTTAAATAATCAGTAATTTTGCAAACATCAAAGCAAGAGAAGTTAAGCTTTGAGCCTTTGATATAGAACTAGGAGTGTATCAGCGTAGTGTTACTTAAATTTTCTTTTAATTGTGAGTTTCTATCTTTATGTATGAGTTAGTGAGTATGTCATATTGACCCTATTGTTTTTATTTATAATACAAGATACTTTAAGTATTGCTGTAGTTTGTATTAACGCAACAATATCCAATTTTATCCACCAATTTATTTAGTATTATTTAGTAAATAATAAACTGTAAATTAGTATTGTTCGTGTCTTTTGCATTTTTGATATCCACGTTGTATAACTGTCATTGTCAGATTACGTATTTATTGTCATAAATAAAATAAGAGAAATTCTATTATTTTTTTCGAACAATTGCAAAAGTCTTAAGGCTGAAATTTGTCAATTTGTTAAGGGCACCAAAAAAAAATTAGCCAAGAGCGTCGAAAACCAAGTTACGTCACTGTGGATTTCTATTATTTGTTATTAGAGTTTTCTTCGAAAAACTTACGGATCCTTATTAAGGATATTCCCAATGGGTTTATGATTTTGTTATGGTAATTAATAAAAGTTTTTTTTATTTATTAGTTTTTATTTTTTACTTTAATTTTAATAGTTATTTGGATAAAAATAACATAAGTTTCAAAAAACTAAAATGAGGAGCGACAATTTGTAATTCTTTGTTAAATAATTTTTTATTTTAACTAGTTTATAGCTAATTAGATTTTTGATAAGTTTAGGAATTTTTTTGAAAAACTCTAGGATTCTCTAACCCTGCTACGCCTTCATCTTCCGATTTACTTCATTCATTCAGCTTTTTTCGTAAAAAGATATTTATGAATTAAAGCATGAATATAAAATACAAACATAATGCAGGTTCAACACAAGCTCACACTATTAATGAATATGGAATTCGGATTTTTTCCAATCTACTAGACTAAATTACAATTGATTATCGGGGAATGAAATAATATGCAAATCAAAGGATGAGGATTTTGATCTCGATTTTTCCTTTTCATTAAAACTCTGAATTCCATTTAGAGTTTGATTCTTGTACTTATTTTCTAACATTGGATTGTTTTCTAAAAATTTGGAGCCAATTTGGCAAATTTTGATGGTTTTTCTAGTTTTTATTTATTTTTATATCATTTCATTAAATTTTTAATATTTTATTAGTTATATTTCTATTAATATTTCTATTAGCATTATATCCTTTTAGTCATATAATATTTATTTCATAATTTTCGCTGTAAATTTTTATCGGTTATCGTGCCAAATCAACAAAAAGTTTGTAAATTTCTAATTTTTGTCAAACAAAAAAATATCAAAATCCTCGATATCTTTATAGTGAGGCATAGTCAAATAATTTTTAATAAATATAATACCATTTAAAAATAATAAAGTTTTTATTCAAATAAAACTTTGTGTCCACAATAAAACTATATCATTGATAAAATCATATCTTTTACAAAATATACATTTATTTTATTTTATTTTGTTTTACAGCAAAAATTAGTAACTTTATATTTTTTATTACAGAATAATATTACGCATATTGTGTAGAATATTTAAAATTGTTTATAATTGCTCTTTTAATTCATCGTTTCTATAACAACAATATTTGAGAAATATTTAAATATTTATTAGTTAAACTTCAATTTGAATTTTTCTCTAAAACAAGTTAACATCTGAGGTTCTACTTATAGTAACAGTATAATAGTAATATTATTTTTCGAATGAGTAATAAATCTGACTTATGCATCTGCAAAATCTGCTGTTGTGGGTAAGTGGTACCATTTTATAAATTAATTATTGAAATTATCTGAAAGACGACATCACTGCCCTCATCAGCCGATACGATCTAATGCATCAGGACCATGCGTTTTATCTGAATACACGAACAAATACACTCCTCATCAGATTAATCCGGTCCATTCATTTAAGCCTTTGGCAAATTATACAAGAAATCCGGAACCTTTAGAGGATAAAACAAATCACCGGTAAATGAAATACTGAATCATTTCGATATTAACTAATGATAACTTAGGATTGATTATGTACCGCATGCTTTGGAGAAAAAATATGTGCATCAAAGAGAGCCATATAAACCATCTGAAGGGGAGTTTGAGAAAAATACTACTTATACGTCAGAGTTTAATCGTTAGTTTTTATTTTTGTTACTAATTAAAACTTAAGAATAAATTTCTTTATCATTATTATTATTAATAATATTATTTATAATATTATTATTATTATTATTATTATTATTATTATTATTATTATTATTATTATTATAATTAATAATATTAATAATAATAATAATAATAATAATAATAATAATAATAATAATAATAATAACAATAATAATAATAATGATAATTCACTTAATCATCAAATTTATTAAATTTTCTAATCAAATTATTATTATAATATTATTTTTTATAATAATTTTTTTATGTTAAAAATTAAATTATTAAATAATTAATTATTATATTATTATTTAATTAAGTTTCTATTAATGAACAATAGGTTTTGGAAATTATTAGCAGGTATTTTTATTACATGCCGATGATTATATTACGTTTGTCGTATGTTCTAAAAAATTTTGTTAGTTGAAAGTTTGTTTTACTCAATTGTTTAATTTTAAATAAAATTATTGAATTATTCCTTCTTAATGGATGATATTTTCTAATATTTTCAAACATAATTTTATCATCAGTAAGTTTCCTCGAATTCTTAGAATCATTACCTAGTTAAACCTTTTGTTGGAGTTATACTGAAACACGAATAAAATTATAAAATCTCAAAATTATCAAAATCAATTAAAATTTTGAAAAAGTAAAAATCAATATTTTTCGGGGGAAAAGTGGTAACCGGTGGCAAATTTCATTTTGAAGATGAAAAAAATGCTATTTGATTGATCAGAGGTATATTGAATGGCCAGGAACCCAAAAACAAATTAATTAATTAAATTTTTTTCTGACGAACCCATTAATCAAGGGCCGCCGAGCTATACGTCAGCGTAACAGGTTTTGCGGGATTAGCGAAATCGGCAATAAATTGTCAGACCAGTAAAAAATTATTTTCTAAACTTAACCTAAATAAATGGCAACCCAGAAGGGACAAACAACAAAATAAGTAGCCAGTGGGTGGAAGAGAAAAATTGATTATTTTGGGAGTGAAGTAAACGTGAGAAACAAATAAATAATCTAATCAGATTGCAATTGATTTATTAAGTGATCTACTAAAGAACAGTATTTCTTTGTTGGGATTTTGTCTTATTGATTATTGAACACGAGGATTCGGATCGAGAGATTTATTCATCGACGAATATTTTATATCCCAGCACTTTTATGCATTGGAAAACTTATTCTGAACCCTTTAACGCTTATTTTTAATTTTGATGAAATTAGAAAATCGAGTTTGAATCAAAACTTACTTAATACAAAATATATATGCATATTTCAAATAAATAAGACCTGCCATTTCCGCATTACTTATTTATTTAAAAGTTTCAACCTAAAAATGTCATGTGCGCTCAATCAAGAATTATATCTTATGTTTCTGATTGAACCTTTCTTTTTCTTTTTTGTTGTTGATTTTGTGTTCCAACAATTTCTTTTTTTGTAAACAAATTAAAATAGTTTTAAAAACACATTCGTACTTTCAAAAATTAGTAAAACATTTAAAAACTCAAAAATTATATAATAAATGTTCTGTAATGGAATTATTTAATAAAAGTTTTTGTCTCTGCCTCACACCAAATCAACATGTAGTAATTATATTAATTTATAATTTAAATTTATGATAGTCTTTGAGTATTTCTGAATTTCTTCTTTTAACAAAATATCACATCAACTCTTAAATTCAAAGAATCAAAGAAAATAGTGAAACTATTATTTATAAATCGACTAATAAAATACTTCATTATTTTGAACTCGATTGTCCGGAAATTCAACTAATTCGATTTGAACAAATAAAATTTTACCTTACCTGAAACGAGCTCAATGATCTATGGAACAAAAATTGTACTGATTTATGGCAGACTAAAGCACATACACAATTTCCAAATAGAATCTGCTTAAAGCATACAATTTGTACGTTATATTCACATGACAATTTTAAAGTTTCCGTCCAGTAATGCATTAATACTCAAATAACTTTAATAGAGTTCAACTTTGTTTGTAATTTTAATGGGTGAAATTTGATCTGGATATGTTAGTCCCGTGAATCTGACTGTATGCCACTTACATTTGTGTATGCTTGCATAGGGCAGGGTACATAACTTTCTTCTTATAGTTACTATAATATAGTAAATTCATTTTGAAAATGATGTATATTTGGTCGTAAAGATATTCTTAGTGACGATTTAAATAGTTATTATTAATATTATTAATATTTCATGGAAAAGAAAATGTGTTGAGGTACCATTAAAAGATAAATTTGATATTATCAATGTCTTAAAAAAGGTATTTCGAGACGTTTTTTCTTTAATTAATATGGCGTGGACATCTCAACAATCTCGAATATAAAAAACGAAGTGAAAAATTAGAGTTTACTAATCGTCTAAGTCAACGGCTGACAACCTTTTTTGCGAATAAAGAGGAAATATAAATTTTAATGTTATTCGGTGACGCACTAAACGATAAAGAAATATAAAACTTAATTTTAAAGACTTCATGTTATCACGGTTTTATTAGAAAATTACTGTAACAAATTGGCGTATAATCTCTATTGTTGTTTGATGATGTTGTGCTTGCGCGATTATATTATTGCATATTATTGTTGTGTAATAATAAGTATACATAGCCGTTTGGTAGAGGCTTTTTGAGTATTATTTTCAAGTCCAAATTCGAATATTTCAGTTGGTTAGAAAACTCTTTTTCTAACATCGTATGTGTGATATAGTAAAGAAGCATAAAAATAACACCAAAAATGCCGTGGCAACCGTGGACACCACGTTTCCGACTCCTGGTCTAATTTTTGAAAAAATTTAGATATATTTTAACACGATATTGAATAGAGATCAAAACTTCAAAGCAAGTTTGGGTTGGCTCGAAAAACCTTCAAAAACATGGAATTCGCAAACTGAAAATTCTTTTCGATGTATTTTAACCAAACCTTTAATAGACGAGTTTGATGAGTTTGTAAAGGAAAATAGATACGGTCAACAGTTAATTTATAATGCAAATGAGAGAGGTTTAAATTGGAAAAACTTCCATTAAAAAATTCTTTAGTGTCGATAAGTGAAACTACTCCATCCGTATACAATGCCAGTAAAGAAAATTTAACAGACAGACAGAGATTCCCACTATTTGTCATTAGAAAATCAAAGAATCTCAGATGCCTAAAAAATAATAGGCCTTCCTCTTTCATGCAACCATCAGTAAAAAGCATGGATGAACACCTAAATTTTTAAATAATGGTATGTAAACAAAGTTAATTCTAAAAATGGAAAAGTATTTCTGTTACTCAACAAAGCAACGTCGTATTCCTCAACAGAATGTTTAAACTAAATTGAAGAAATGTTTATAGTAAAATTTCTAATACCAACAGACACGTCTGTAATACAACAAATATATCAGAATGTTAGCTGACGAAAATAATGAAGAATCAGTTATCAGATTCCACAAAGAACTCTACTTAAACATTTTAGAAGAGAGTTGGAATGATGAAAATTTGTCAACATTGAAAAAATTATGGAACGAAATTTTCCAAAGTATGTTCGCAAGTTCTAGCAATAGTAATGCGGAAACTATTGGTATTAAATGTTTTATAGAAAAAAACTTTAAAAAAAATTTCTATATGTAGTGAATGCGAATAAGAAAATGTTGATAAGTAATTAAATTACGACGTGAACGATCCTGGATTCCAAATTTTATACGATTATGAAATAATTGAGGCAGTGTCTAACATAACCTTAGAATAAGACCAAGAAAACACGAAGAATATTGATTCTATACATAAATGCTATTTACATATAACTGAAAAAACATACATTGATGAAATATGGGTAATTTTTTCAATAAAATACTAATTTAAGCTTTACACGGTGTGGTCTAAATTCTTTTTATTGAAAAGGCAGCAGCAATACAAATGTTATAATAAACTTCTCGAATTTTATATGTCGAATTTACTTTAACCGGTTTTGCGACTTGAATTCGAAATTTAACTTTGAAGTCAATGATACCTAACATGATTCCAAATTGTGCACTAAGTCTTTACTATCTCCACCCAATCTTTTCTTAATTACTACTGCCTCATTGAATATTATTATGAAAGAAGGAACCTAAATTATACTCTATTAGAGGATCAAATTTATAAACAGTCTATATTATTAATTTTATATGGTTATTTTTAAAAAAAGGAATTTTTAGAAAATACAAATTATTATATATTCCAAATAATAATTTTATTTATTGAATACCAGTTATTTTACTGACAAATTATAAGTAAAATATCAATTTCAATTTCTTTCTCTGATTAACTATCTTTTATTTAGCATATTAAATACTAAATTATTATAAGAACTTCTTTAGGTTTTCACCTCTAATTTCTTTTCATTTTCCAATGACATTAAAAGTTTTTTTTGACTTAGAAACAGTAATGATATCGATATTTTATTGATAATCGATATTATTACTGATTTATACTCAAAAACCTTTAAATGCCATACTAAATTGTTGTTACATCAAAAAAGATAAATAAGAAAAATACGAAATTTCAAGTCACACCTAAAAATATATTATATAAGAATATAGAAGAATAGTGTTGCTCAGGAAATAGTTGAAATAGTTAAAGACTATTTGCGTAGATATACTTATATGCATGCTTATTTATAGAATAGTATATTTTTCATTATTTTGTCAATTTATTGGGTTGAAGTGAACGTTCACAATATATGTAGTAACTATTATATTATTGATGTTGAATTCAATTTAGCCAAACATGGAGAAAAGGCAATGATGTTTAAACGAAATCCTGAACGTAGAGAGCTAGGAAAATTTGAAGGAACTCCTACTTATAAAGGTATTTAATGAATATGTTCAGGTTTTCCATAACATTTCAAATATTTTCCAGCTGATTATCCAGGTTGGCTAGCATCTCCTAGAGAAGTTCACGGAAAACCAGCCGAATGGATTCCACCATCGGAAACATTTAATGGAATACCAACATATTCGTCAGATTACGTTAAATATAAAAGTACCAAACCAAGAGAAAGTTTCCGGCCACATCAAGAAACTCAAATACCAAATGTTCCATTTCAGGTAGATTTCATATTTTTTATAAAAGTGATTGGATTATAATACTGCCATATTATTGGTGAATAAATAATAAATAAAGATTTTTATTTAGTTTGTTGAGTTATTAAAAATTTTAGTAACAATTTACTACAAATTGAATTTAGCGCCATAAAATTATTTTTACTTATGATGATAGGTTTTTATCAGAAATTTATTAATTTTGGCTTTATCAAAATGTGCTAGTGGTATCAAGAGAACATTTTTAATGATATAATAAAATCTATTGATATCACAAACAATTATGCACACTTGGGGTTATTAGGTGGATTCTGCAAAGTAAATGGACAAGTATGGATAGACGGGATTATAGTGTACTAAAAGCCAAATTAAGGGACTGCGCACAAAAAAACCTAACACTTGCCAACCCTATGTACACATTTAAGCTCGATGGATAGTTATCACTGATTGAGATTGTTGAATATTTAAAAATTTAGATTTAGTAAGATGACAACTTAAGCTATTTTTGAAAGTTAGAATTTTTAATTCTAAATTGATTTTAAATTTTGACATATTCCTTTTTCTACGCTACCAACATTCTATCATAATTTTTTAATATATTATCTGGCTTATTTGATTTGTTAACTTATTTTTACTTTGAATACTGCAAATTGTTATATATAACTAAATGAAAACTTTTAAAATAATATTTATTTTAAAAACAATTAAATTCTGGCATTTTGTTATATTATTTAGAGAATTTGTATTATTTAAATACAACATAAAAACTTAAATATTCAATTGAAAAGAAAACAACATCAAATAAGTTTCGAATCGGTTATATAGAAAATTTTCAATTAATACCGATTTATTATTTAAAAAAATTTTAAATTATTATAAAAAAATATAAATATTTATTCAAATATTTTTTTTATTAAAAAAAATAATTTGTTTAAATTATATAAATTAATCTATAATATTTTAGTTGGTTTGTGTGTCTGAAGATGACAGTAAAACTGTCGAATATATCGTACGACGAGTGTTTGAATGGTGTTTTCTTTACCAAACTGATTTAATTATTTATTTATGTTTAGTTTTTAATTAAAAAATACATTTTATAAAATATTTTATAAAAAATGACAAGAATATGTTACGGCACTTCTATTAAAATACAGAAGAAGATTTTATAATTCCACATTAATTTCTTCACGGATGTGCTATATAAATAACTTTCGTGATTTCTTTGTTAAACTATTTACGTCACATAGCTGATTATATTTGTTAAATTTTTTTTATTACTATCATTAGGATATGACTGAAAATCGAGAAAGCTACATACAACATCCAGTTGAGCAAAGAAAAATCAAAGACCAATCTGAATGGTTTCGGCCTGTTGTACCTTTCACTGGAGAATCAACTTTTTCATCTGATTTCAAAGAAAAACCACTGGGTAATATTTTATTTTCAAGATTCAAATAAATACTTCTATTAAGGTCTAAATAGAAGTTACAAACCTCCGGCAATTGCAAAATTGTCATCAGAGCCCTTACAAAATGAGACCACCCATAATTCTGATTATAAGCCGTGGGGGGTGGAAAAACCATATTTGCATCAGTCTGAAAGATATAATCCGCCTGAAGGATCAATGATGACAGATACAACATATCTGAGAGATTTTCTTCCAAGAAGAACAGAGAGAGTTTTAGCTTTCAGACCAAAAGATAATAGAGAATCAATCGGTCAATTCAGCGTAAATAAATCTTGGTGTTTGAAATTGTGCTGAGACAAATATTAATAGAGTAAGACGAGTTATTCTGATGATTTCCAGAAGTGGAATATTGCTGCAAGACAAAGATTCGGACCGAACCGAGAATACATTCCATCGGATATACCATTTGAAAACAGGACTACTCATGGAACACATTTCGTTCCAATGCCATTGTCTATTCGACAATCTTTCAAACAGTCGAACCAAACACATTTATCGAATGAGCCATTTAATGGCGAATCTATATACCGAACCGAATACGCACCAAAGGAAGTTGATGTTTGCCCAACATTCTTTATGGGTTCACCAAGGGCTACTTATGAATTTACTGGAGAAGTGGTTAGTTTTTGCTCATATCATTATACGAAATGTTTTACAATCTTTATAAAATTATAATTTTTTTCAATATGAATCTTTAGGTGAATTATATTTCTTTGCTAAACAATGATAAGTTTAATTCTTTTGGTTTCTGACTTTCACGAATGGGCGAGCTCTTAAAATGGGTGTTCTATCAGAGGTTCTTCTATTGAAAATATCTGTTAAATAAGAAGGAATTCTTTAAACTAATAAACGTAGATTCACAAAGTGTTTCATTGATCATTTGAATGCAACAAAAAAACAAATCACAATCTATAGCACAATGAGTAGCACTTAGTAATGTCAATAACACAAACTCATAACACGACTGACGTTGTATACAAATTTACTGTCATTTTCAATTAGTTATGAAGTCTCATTAGGAAACAGTAACCCTATTAAGTTATGGTGAATAGGTTGTTTGACAATCTCGGGTCACCGATGGCCGGTACTGGAATTTGCAATGAGACTGTACCGCTCATCGGTGACCCGCGATTTTTAAATACTTTAAACGTTATTTTAAACATTTACAAGTTGGATTACTTTCAATTGAAATTTATAAAAAATCATTTGGCTTAATTCACAATAACAGTCGTTCTCTCAACGTGATGGATTCAGTTCAGTTTTTCCTGATCTGATCAAATTTACACTTGATAATTTAGATTCAAATAAATGTCTCAATTACGTTTTATTAATCCTGAAATGTTGTAATCATTTTCTTTTGGGATAAATATCACTTTAAGACAAATGTTCTTAACAGGTGGGGTGTACCTCTCCAATGGCTGTGCACAGATGTTTTCAAGGCGGTATAACTTTACTATAAATTACACAACAATTTAATAGAAATATTTATATATTTTTAAAAAATCGTTTTGATTTGTTCTTATGTTGAGTATAGGTGTGAGAGGGGAACAATAAATCTAAATTCAAAGTAAGTATTAAATGAAGTATAAAAGATTAAGAATCCATTATTTAGGATATGTTAGAGTCTAACATATAGTAAATAATGGATTCTTAACCTTTTATACTTCATTTAATGGTCTAACAGTTAGACCATTGACATTTATTCCAATATATCACTAGTATAAAACTATGTGCCATATGAAAATGAAAAGTGTATCACTATGACTTTTTATATGACTATTAAAAAATTTATTTCAAAATTTGTCAAATAAAATTTGATAAAAATAACATTTTTACTTCCTCGAATTATGCAACAGTGCGATTCAATTTTTTATTCAAATTTGCTTTGAGGTTTTCAAATTTTAGACTGTCTTGACATATTTTTCAATATTTTGCGTCCCGTGAACTAAAAAGTATATTCGATTGTCATTTTATAATAATGCTACATAAAAAAGTTAACTGAAATTGAATCTGATTTAGAAGTGCCTGAAAACTTGGATTTATCTAATTTAATAGATGATTTCAACACTGAATCTGATGAAGACTTCACTGGTTTTAATTAAAATTTTTTTGCAAATTTTGTAAAATATATTTAGTTTCATTTGTATTTTGAATATTGAAATAAGATTTGATTTCTATAGATAAGCCGCACTTCATGTATAAGTCGCTGCAACTATTTTTCCAAACTTTTCACTTTTTTCATAGATAGTCCTTGGACTATCTATGGAAAATTAGGGTAAATCCTTACATTTTCTATAATAACTACAAACTGAATTTACATTGGCTTGAAATAATTTTATTTGCGTTTGGTTACTGTAGATCGATGAGTGTTCTATGAAATCACAAAAATGGCATGCGAGTGTGACTTACAAATTCTATGGTTATTTCAGATATAATTTAGAAATGATATTACAAAGAGTTTAAAAATAGTTTTAGTTTTAAAAAAAAACTAACCGTAAAAATATAGTTTTTAAAACTCTATATCTCACTCTTACATTTTCTCAAAATTAAAATTTAAATATGCGTACTCAATGCTATGAATTATTTAATATAACACAATCAACATTGTTTCATAATAAGTGACATAATTGAAAATTTTCAAAAAATTTAATTATAGTGCCTTTGACCGATCTGAAATTTTGAAATAATGCATTGTTCTCGACGACGAATCCATCTGAGAAATTTCAGCTCGTTCCGATCAATGGAAGTGGGTTAATTTGCTGTCGCTCATTTTTGCGTGGCTCATTCAAACATACAAAGTAATATAGAAAGAGTAAAAAAGCATTCCTCGACCAACGTGAAATCTCATGTTCACAATTTTTTCTTGAATCGAATGAAGTGGTTGGTAGAACTTTGGGAGAAAGTATTCAAAAAATAACAGTTTTGTTATTTAAAATAAATCTCTTTAAAAATAGAAATGATTCCAATAATACATTTCAACCAATTTGATAATAAAATTTAACAGCTATTTTCAATATTGTATTTATTAAATAAAAAAATTAATTAAAATTTAAAGTATGAAAAAATGTATTGAAGACATTTAAAAAGTAAATTAAAACTAAAATAATTTTAAATAAAAAGTAATATAAAAAAAAGAATGTTAAGAGAAATAACGTTGATAAAAACAGGCTGGCCTGTCCCTTACCTTTACTGATAAAATAAACAATTTTTTATTATATGGATAAATTTATAATTATGGTATTTAAAAAAATGTTCTTGTATTTAAATTGTTTTATTTATAATTTCAGGATAATAAAGGCCATTTATTGGTATCCCCAAGGAAAATGGATGAGATGGAGAAACAAACAGAAGTTGCAGTATATTAGTGACATGATTTGATAAACTGCGATTTGACGTTTTTTATTTTATTTTCAACACTTTGCACACTTTTTATTTACAGAATTTGGATAGAAATTTAGAACATTATTTTCAATGAAAATTTATTGTTTCGTTATAAAAAAATATAATTTTTTTTTGATTAAAATATTTTGAATCATTTATTTTTTCAGAGATAATAAGATTAGCTATTTTAAATTTAGAAATTGAAGAGTGTTAACAGTTTCTGAATTCAAAACAGGTTACTTATAAAATACACCAAAAAATCAATAGATTAGTGACAATTGGAAATTCATTAAAACAAATTGACATGCCTTTTCTTTTTATACTCATCTCGCAACTCAAGTCACCAGCAAACTAAATTGGTTTTGGCATTTTTGACATCTCTGTCAAAAACCAAATTAGTTATTTCTGGACTCCCGGGGTTTCCATTTGTTTACAATAATTATTTTTGGTGGCGGGTTTCTCTTTTATCCCGGGTTTTCTTCGTCAACCAATTTCGTTTTCCGTAACTAGAAAATTTGTTGACGTTCCGGGTTTCTCACACTATTCGGGTTTTCTGTTGGCTCGGACTTTCCATTTAATTAATTTTTATTTTTATTAAATATTTCCTTCAGGGGACCACCAATCGATTTAATTTTATTATATTTGGATTTGTCTAGTCATTAGGTATCCGCACATACCCGTTTCCCCCAATAAATATTTATTTTAAAATTTTAATTTATTTTGCCTTTTTAATTATTATTTCGAATATCAATGTTTTTATTGATTTTCCATTTTTACTTTTGTGCATTTTGTTAACCCCAACAAAAGTATTGACTTGTTCTAATATGGTTTATGCATCAATCTCGATCCTAAGTTTTCTCACTCAAGCTCAGAAACTTCTGCAATTGCTGATCAGCCCGCTTTCTTTCTGATCATCAATTTGCTGTATATCAGGATTTTCTGTACAAATTTCAGATAACGTTTCTTTTCTATTATTTTCTAAATATCTTCTTAGTCATATTTCTTCTTTTAATTTTTTAAGTCCCTCTACCCTATGTCAACATTTGTCAAACTTCTTATACCCCCACCCTTATTTTGTTGACATAATTTATGGACGTTCCAAAAGAGTAAAATCAATTAAGTTTCGTAATGAACAGGACTTATCTAAATTGAAGATTTTCAATTGATAAACACTGGAAATGGCTTATCAATTTGTTTGAATAGTTTTATTTGTATAATTATAGTTTGGTCTGATTTTTCTCTCAGTCGTACTAATATTAGGAATAATTAATTGAACTCATAATTAAAAATACCTCAAGTTTTCTTAAAAGAAATATTTAAAGAATTTAGGCTGAAAAAAATTTGACTTCAATAAAAAATTGATTTCACAGTTAGAAAAGAAAGATATTTCTAAATTTTAGCAATTCAACTAATATTTGTATTTCGACCCCAAGGTAGGCTTAAAGTGTTATTTAAATGTCCGGCTAAAAGTCCTAATTTCAACTTTCCCAAATTTTTAATCTATGTTATAACAAAGTTTTTAAAATTAAAATTTTTAAAAGAAACAACATTTTTAACTATCCAAAATTTACCAATCAAACTATTCAAACACATTAAAAAAAACTCATAGTACGCGCTGGATTTTGAACATTGATATTTGGATCCAATGACCTTATCAACAATACTTCACATATAACACGTTCCCAATAATTATTAAAAAATTTAACAAAATTTTAAAACCAAACATCTCTATTTTACTCATAAATAGGAAAATGTTGTCCATCTAGCTCATTTTTTGGTACCCCCCTCATACTACTAATGAAATATAATTCACAACGAGCAAAGGTGTATCATATGGTCTTGCTGAGTATTATGAAAAATTTACATGTAAATTTATAAACAATATCAGAATACGATCCTAACGGAGTTTTTGACTTATTAATGCACATATTAGGAGGCTTACACGAGGCATACAGTTGTGTATAGAAAACGTAGGAAGGCTCCCATCTACGAGTATAATCAAATTTCTGAAGTTAGAAAACTCTGGGAATTCTTTATCATCAGCACTTTCTCAGTGATTAGTCGACGACAACCATAAATCACAATGGATGCCGCTTACGTTACAGTGAACGACTATATCACATCCACACTCTAATTACTAGTCTAAAGTGGCCACATTCACTTCAGACCGTATGAAGTATGCTGGAGTGACTGAATTTACCATGAAACTTGGGATCTGCTACGGCTTTCCTGGGTTTGGTATATTTGACTGGTTCATCAAGCCATCAATAGTAATATCTACAAATCGTATTGTATTCAACGCTGCCTTCTCGTGAAAAATAATAATTTCATGGTCGCAGAATATTCTGGACAGAAAAAACATCTGTTTAGCACTCTACATTTGTTCAACAATTTTTTGATAGAATAATGTTGTATTCCTGTAGTCTTCAAATAATTAAAATATACGTTATATTTTAAAATTTTTTGTTTCTTTTCGAATGTCTCAAACCGGTTTAAATAAATTTTAAAATAACTTATCGATTTTATTATCATTATTATTATTATAATATTTATTATTATCATTATTGTTATATTTATTATTATTATATTATTATTATCGTTATTATTATATTTATTATTATCATTATTATTATTATATTATTATTATTATTATTATTATTATTATTATTATTATTATTATTATTATTATTATTATTATTATTATTATTATTAGTATTATTATTAATTTTCAAAAAAAATTAAATATTCACAATCAAATAAAATAAAATTCACAAAGTGAATAAATTATATCGTAAACATTTTCTATAAAACAATGAAGTCACACATATCTAGTAAACTTATTAAAATATTTATTCAGATTTCTACAAAGCCACTGGTAAATGAGATAATGCCAACACAAAATCAAAAACTCTATTGTTGTGCATCATACATACTCAAACCTTATGCAAATTAATTTCAAGTTCTATGACGACCAGTATCAGTGCAGATTAAGTGATTTTTCACAATGTCTCACCAAGATGATTCTGATCATTCAACCAATGGGAACTCTCATATACAAAATGATTTTGTCAACGGCAAAGAGAATAACCCTCCAATCGGAGCTATGTGTCTCGAATTAACAGAAAATGAAATTTCTCCACCTGAACAGCTACAAGAAATGGATGATTTAGATGAATTTCCATTACCACCTCCGAGCTCTCCCACTTTCCCGACTCTATACAATGATTTTTATGGACAATCGGCATTTTCGAGACGGTTTTCTTGTTTGCCATCTAATCACGCAGGTTTTATAAATACTTTACAGAGAAACCGAGCTCCTTCTTTGCCAGCGTTGGGGAATTCTCAGATCCAACGGCTAAATCCAGAAGAGAATTTTAAAAAAGTTTTGTATGATCAAAGTCGTAGAAGTTCCTTTGAAAGTGCTTATCATTCACATACTAGTGGCCGATCTTCTAAAACTCCGATCAATATTTCCCAGCTGGAAGAATTAGAATACTCTACAGACTATGATGATAACATGAGAATTGAAAGTATGGTTTTAGACGACAACTTTGAGAGAAGTATGATTGAGAGAAGAAATTCTCTATCTTATGAGGCAATAAGAGCATACTTTTTAGAACTTAATCCATATATGAATCCAATAGAAAACTCTTTTCCATGTTTAGATCATGACAACGATTCAGGTGCACTTAATTGCCCCAATTGTAATCACAGAAGACCTAGCATCGAGCAAATAAATATACATTTCAGAACCAATGCTCACAGGAGGGTTGTTGAACGTCAATTTGAAGAATTGTTTAACATACCGGATCCTAGACAATCGAGATCAACAAGCGTAGATCTATTCGGGGGACTTGATATTCCTACAATACTTCATGACCAAAATGAACCACTAGACCAAACTTCTCAAGAAAAAATTAGTAACCTGGAAGATTCTAATGAGTCATAATTAATTCAAATATAACAGTCATCGAAACAGAAAAATGTTATGTCATATTTTAATATATTTGGAAGTTATCGTAATTTTCATTTATATATTTTCAAAAGGTACTTGAGCATTAGGGCGGGTCAATGGAATACAAAACTTACAGGACTACTAAAGAAAATGGTGTATTTATGTCCAAAGTTCACATCCAGATTTTCTAACAAATTGTTTAATGTCTAGGGCCCCGCATTTATGTAAACAAAAAGAGTGAAAGTACACACTGTGTATATTTTTCAACAACTTTAAAGTCACAATTCAAACATTGGTGATAGAGTTAGGTTGAACACTGAATATGAGAAAAGCAGATCAACTTGTGAAATATGCTTCTTTGGTTTCAATATATTTATTTTCATATTTTTTCTTTGAATTTTCTGCTGATACAATCATGCCATGTCTTGCTTTGTGGCCGAAGACCTTTAAGGAACACGAGTAACTTTCTTTACAGTCCGTTAAACTGCCTGAGTATGACAGAGAAATTTGGGTATTGGTAATGGAGCTGCTTCAACTAATTGTCTTAGATCCTCGTCAGATATGTAATTTAGAATAGGTGGAGACGTGATAAAAGATTAGTTCCAATCGATCAGTTCAAAGTAATTCTCGGATTGAAAGTTGATGATAAAATTTGACGAATTTCACCTTTTTGTTTTGAACATCTAGACACCACTACTTTCTGCAATGCATCTAGCCTCACGTAAATGTTTTCATCGGACAATGCCGATACTAAAAAAATTTCTCGGGTGACAGAAGTAGCTATTCCTCTGTAGAGACGACTAAGCCACCTGGCGTATTGATTTGTTACAAAATAATTGAATTCGTTGAACGATGTAGAAGAAATTCTTTGTGCCATCATCCAAGTATGGATGAGCTTTTACCCAAAACCAAGACTGAGCATATACGTTCAGAATGTAGGAGACAATAGATATCAAACTAGTAGATGGAGTTTTTGTACCAATGTAGTATCGAAGAATACGATTCGTACAGGTTAGCCATCGTGCTTGGCTAAGATTACCAGAAGAAGCTGTTAAAATGTATTTCAGCTCATAACAATCAGAATTTTCGAAACCTAAACGAATTGCATTACCGATTCGATAGAGAAAAATTTGATCTTGGCTTAAATCGCCAATTTGCAAGAACATATGTCAAAACTTTTCTGAAATGATTCTTTGATTGCTTGAAAAGAAGAGGCTTTTTGTCTAGCGAGAGAATATTTTACTATTTCTTGACCTCGTGTTACCAACTTCTCTATTTTGTTGATAACACTATGCTGAGCTATGGTAGGAACGCTAACTTTCGTCCAGATATCAATTACATCCACTGCAACAATTTTCATAATATCTCGCTTAGATGTAGCTCCCTGGGATTGATTTCGATACAACAAGGAACACTTCTTCTTGTGTAGCTGATTTTTAGGAAGTATACTTGTCTGACAAAATATTTGATTGCGACAACTGGATCTAGTTGAAATATAGGTCATCTAGAATTAAATTAAAATAATAGAGTATTTAGGTAAATTACAAATATAACATAAAATTATACTTATGCTATAACTTCTATTGTTTAGAAATACATGATGGATAATTAAATAATCGCTGTTTGAGACAATGATACAGTTAAACACATATTTAAATCAATTATAATTTCTTATTTTTATGAAATACGATAATAATGAAAAGTCAGTACTAACATTTACATTTTATTTAAGTAAAATTAATAGTAAAATTAAGTAGTAAAATTAAATTACATAGATATATCAATATTTGATTAATATATCAATATTTTATAAGGTCTGATCAAATGAGGGGGACCTAAACATCTTCTAAAACACTTTTAATAATTATAATAGTATTTATAATAGTATTATTTATAATAGTATTATAATAGTATTATTATAATAGTATTATTATAATAGTATTTTCGATGAATCCAAGTAGTACTGATTAAGATAATGTGGCTTCTTCCGTGGTTGTCTTGACCAGTCTTCACATTCGAGTCTTCACTTCCAGCTTCTTCTCACTCTCTTGGCCTATCCAAGATTCACATTTAGATTTACAATCAGCTATATCTACTTCCACTATTGGTCAAACATCCGCTATGTGTCGCAATGTTCTATAAATCATTATGCTTGTGGTCTAATCAATGCCCCTTCTAATTTTTAACGGTGCTTCGCGGAAAAAATGAAGATGTGTGCATAAAAAACACGATGCGACATGTTAGTATGCAACATATTTACAGTTGTTAACAGCTCTTTTACACGTCAGTCTTCAATATAATAAAAAAACATTTTTCACAGAGATCACATTATTCATTATGTAAATTAAATTATGGTTCAAATTATTTCAAGTAAATGATGTCGGTAAAGTGATTTATTCATGCAAAAAACTGCAAATAAAATATTATATTAAGAAATTTAACATTCATTTATAGCCCGATTTTCAATTTTCACAGTTGACTTCATGGGTTTTCCAATACTTGTAAACCGTATCTAAATCAATAGAGTTTCCTGATAAGATATAGAATTTTATGCGCATCAAATTATCCAAATAATTCAATTCTAGCTTATTTCTAGATTTTGTTTTAATTAAGTTCATCAGACTGAAACCGCATTCGCAGTGGGTACTTGATGCTTGAAATGTGCCACAAATGTCTAGCAGAATCGAGAGCTCTTTCATGTCTTCATTCTTCATAGCATAACTTATGACGTTAGTGAAAGATTGAATTGTCCCAGTCTTCATTTTTTTTCCACAATCAAGAATTTGAAGTCATCATATTGATCATTTATCTATGAAATGACACTCTCTTGACAATTACGTATAACACCCGAAAACCTTCTTAACAGTTTGTTCAAATTGTCTCTGCCAAATTCAAAACATGGCCCTTTTGCAATGATGAAATGGTCAAATGCTTGTCAATCCATCAATTAATCATCTGGAAATCTGTTCTTAAGGTGGTTACACAACAGTTCAACAAATCTAAGAATTTTAGTCTTGTCGACATAACGGTCAATCGAATTAAGAACTTCCTTCACTATGCTACTTCAATAAGCTGTTTCTCCAAGATACTGCGATCTTATGTTATATATTGTGACTTTTACAAATTGAAATGTTCAATAGTTGTCAAAATACTTCGCTGAAGGTATTTGCATATTGATTCCAGTTCTCCTAAAATATAATTCAGTACTGTCAAAGCCAGTCAAAACTGCGGATTAAGAAGTTTCTTTAAACAGTACTTACTGATTGGATCATTGCTCATATTTACCTGTTCAGTGTAATAGTCGATCAAAATGTTGTAGTTTCGTACAAAGGCGGCAACTGCTAAACATCTAGACAACCATCTCACCTCATGCAAAGGATGAAATGCCACAGCATCACTTTCTGCGGCATTGGCCAATTCCAGAAACTGTTCTAAGTAACGCTTCAATATCATGCATTAATGAAACTTGCTTCCAAGCATCATCAATAACACAATCTTAGCGATGAGCAACGCAATGTTGCTCAGACAAATGATGTATCTCACGCCTCAGAATTGCTGCTACTCAATTATTTTTCCCTAGCAGATAGAAGTGCCATCTGATGTAAACATTACCATCTTCTACAAATCAAGATAATTCTCCCGATATAATTGTGTTATTACCGTCACAATAGAGACGCTATCGCATGAGACAACTTCACAATACCACTGAATATTGTCTTGCAAACAATTTCTGTTTTATGTTGATACTTGAAATAAGCTATCAGCATTTTCAAAACTGAAATATCGGCACTTTCATCTATTATTAACGTATGGAATGCAGATTTTCGCAATTCAGTCATTAGCTGAGTTTTTAAGACAAAGATTATACACTCAACAAATTCAAATGCATAGTTTTTGCCTCGCCAACTTTCTGGAATTTTAACATATTTGGCAATATGCTCATGAATATTCGGTACTGAAAGTATAGATGCATTCAGTTTCATAGCAAGAAATAAGTTATCAATCAGTACTTTTATTAAATCTGAACGCTACGATCTATCGTACTCTCCTGTAGCATTCGCAAAATTCCACCACTCTTCTGATTCCGCAGCTTGAAAGTATGTACTTTTTAATTGAGATGCCGCTTTAAGTAATCAAGTTTCCATTCTTCCCATTTTCGTCCCGAGCTGAAATCTCCTGCGGCATTTGCGTTTGAGCAAATTATGCAAATAACAACGCCAGCATCATTGCATGTGAAAATATCTTCCAGTTTTATCTTCTGCTTGTTAAATGATGACAATACACCAGTTTCGACTGTTTCGGTAAGCCACTCTTCCTTAAATCTTAAAATAGTTTTCTTTTACGAAGAGCATGATTCACTTCCACGTGCTTTTTTTTAACACGGATAATGTGATTTTAAAATAAATTACAACTTCTTAATATAACGATATAATAAATCAATTACCGTTTATTTGTATTTTAAATAAATTCAGCCACGACTTGCTGACACTTTAGAGCCTTGACTGGGCCTTCTAGAACCACAAAACCTCCAAACAGTAACCCAACAGCGGTTAATAGTGGGTAGTCGGTAAATCACGCTGGCTATGACTTGTAGCCTTGTGTGACTCGAATAGACTACGACCATCAGTAAAGTCGCTGCAACCAAAGGTCACTCCAAATTCTACAGCATACTAACCTGGTCTGCTGACTATGGAAACTGCGCGGAGGCTTGCATCCAGTGCGCGGATGAGTTTCAGTAGCTTAGAGGCCGCGCGAGCACGCAACCTGTAGGGAACATTGGGCCTAATTAATACTCTTCACAATTACAATAGGCCAGGGGTCGGTAACCTTTTGTATCGGTAGAGCCAAAAATTACAATTTACAAAATTTAAAAGTTTTTAAAGAGCCACAAAATTTTTTTTGCCAACAATAAATAGTACTCGCATAAATAAAGTTTGTTGGTAAAAAAAACTGATCTATTTATCTATATATAAGTTGTGTTTTTCACAACAAATTAGATAATATATACATTAGATAATTACTTATTATTTAAGTAAAAAATTAAAACAATTAAACATTTACTTACAACTTCAATAACAAACAATTGAGCAAACAAATTCATTGGGAGTGTTGGCTTCGCATGGTTTTAGAAAGTTTAGATAAATATGGCTCATAACTTGTTATTTTAAGTTTCACGACTCTAAAATTTTATTTGTTAGTTGGCTTCATACTTTACTTTTAATTATATTCATGCAAGAGAACGCTTGCTCGCATGAAGTGTCTCTCTAAATTTTATTTCTTATTGTGTGCAAGGTTTTCGTTGAAAATAAGACAAGTCGGAAGGCCATCTGAGTTGCATATGAAAGCGAAACACTTCGTCCAACCCAGATTGAATTCTAGATGCTCTTCAGTTCTTCTCTTTTTGTAGATTCCGAGCTTGGGGGTAAGCTGTAATAAAGAATTTTTAAAATTATGATTTAGGTATACAAAACAAAAGAGACTTTTTTTCAATTTTTTACTATGTCAGCGTATACCTAAGTAAATGCATACGAGAAGCTAGGCATAATGAAATATAATTTATCAAAAAACATTTTACAACGATATTTCCCAATTAAAAAATACTTAACTAAATAAAATAAATAATTTTCTAATAAGTTAATTATTAGAATAAATAAGAGTTCAAAAATAGGTATATTAAACGACAATTTATAGGTAATTACATTTATAATTATAATTTTAACGCTAATTTTTAAATAATAAAAGCTATAAAATAGATGAATAATATAATAGGTAATCTATTGAATATATATTTTAATAAAAACACTTTCTCAGTAATATCAAACAGTAGTACTTAGTTTTGTTTTGACAATTCTTATTGAATTCAAAAAAGTAGTTAGGTTTAGTTTGGAAAAAAATATGTATAGTATGTAATTTAAAAATATAATACTTATTATGTTACCCACCTTTACTTCGGTTTTTTTATTATATATATTTTTATTATACACATAACTCGAGAAGAAAATTCGTTTCTAACTCTTTACTCGAAACAACAAACTATACGTCACAGCCAAAGCACTGGAAAAAACGTCAAATTGTCTTGCGTTGAAAGTGAATTAAACCTAATAAAAACATCAGATGACAACGTCATTTGAGAGCTTCCGAAGGACTGTCGACAGTGACGTCGTGCGTCATGGAAGAGGGGTGCGATGAAAAGTGAGTACAAATTGCTGAGAGATAGAAACGGTGCCTTATACTCGTAAACCGATTCAGAACGATTTTTAAATGTTTTTTTTATAAAATAAATAATATTTGCGTATATAACTAAAGAGCCGCATGCAGCTCTCAGGCCGCGGGTTAACGACCCCTGCAATAGGCTATTGAGTAGTACACTTTGATGATACTGTCTTGCAACGACACTTTGTTCAGTTTTATTATACTTGAACTACCATTGTGACTAAGCATTGTCCTGACTGGTGCCATCTCTAGATGAAGAGTTGTACCAAAATATGATATATCAACATCGTACATAACTTCTGTCTACATGACACTTTATTGTCCTGTGATTTATTTTTAAAATTTTGTTTCCAGCAAGGCGATATGCGTACCTGAAGGTTAGTTTGACATTCTATCTGGAATATAGATCTCTGAGATAATTAGATTAGAAGTTTAGTCCATTAACCATAAGTAATTCTATTGCTGGTTCTCTTCTCGAAATACTTCTTGCAGATTTCTCAAATATGGTGTCCACGATAGTCAGAAACGTAGATCTATCAAAGTGTGTGCAGTCAACCGCCAATCTTTCCCAGTTTTCTGTAACATCCAGTGCCACATGGTTTCATTTAATTAGAGATGGGTCAAGGGAATTATATTCGTCTTTTATGTTTCCTAGAGCGATTAGATCAAATAGATTGATTTTCCAGCATGAAAAGCACACGAAAAGTACAGAAATAGACATTTTTAGGTGGCGTTTAACTAGCGTTTTAGAAATTCCATAGACTAGTATTCTACTTTTATTATTAAGTACTGTTTTCAACCAGATTACTACGGTGGCAGAATCCACCATCAAATTTAATTCTTTTAACTCACCATTTGATTGACAAGTTAATTTACTTTTTTCCACCACATACAGTTCTGCAACATTTATATGGGAGTGGTTGTCAACTTTCTGAGCAAATATGCGTTTTCAATAGCATCGTTATTTATTACTAACACAATTCTCAACGTGAATCTACTCGTATCACACCACAGAACCACGTAATTTTTGTAAGTTACCGCCCAACATGAGTGATCACTTATGTCAGCTTTGATTCGCAGTTTTTTCAAATTTCTGTCCATTTGCAGTTCTTTGCTACATGCTACTCTGTGCTATTCTGTAACTGAGTTATGTCCGAAAAGCTTTCTGTTTATAGAGAACGAGTGACTTCACTTTCGATTGCACCGATATCATTTTCTCTCATTCACAACTGGTGACTCATGAACCTTTGCGTTTTCTATTGACTCATGTTGGGCCAGAACACAAACGGCCTTGTGAATGTTTAAATGAATCGGTAACACACATGCAAATATAACATGCAGCTTTAAATTCAAAACCTATGAAAACATCAATTAACCCTATCAAAATATGAGAGAAAAACAATTATATATAAAATAATAAACATAAAAATAAATTAAAATAATAACAAAAAAGAAACAAGATCCGCACAATATAAATATAAACATAACACGAAAACCCAACAAATTCGACCGAAATTTGATAATTTAACAAAAATGAAAATTTCATGAAAATGAAATAAAATTCAAAAAATCTGAATTAGAAATAATTCAATAAAAATTTTAAAAGAAAAATTATCAAATAAAATTGCAAAATAATAAAAATTAAGATTAGAATACACTAGAAAATCCCAAGGTCGGATTTTGTTTTACTAAATCAAAAAGAACACGCAAGGTTAGGGCCAAAAATAGGTATATATACCGATTCATTTTTACACAATTTTAATCGTTTTTACTGATAAAACAGTTATTAAAAATCTATTTTTCTAGGTGAGTGAGAGTTTTATTTGGAAGCTCTCTCCACGTCGCATCCTCGCAATCTCGATAGAGCTCTGATTGGATGTCGGCGTGGGGAGAGTGGTATTTTGTATGATTTTCATTATGTGTTGGAGCAAGTAATTGTTATATTATTTTTAATATTAATAAAATATTTATAATTCATAAAATCATTATGTTTTCATTAATTGTTGTTAATTGTCGAAATTTTTCCGGCCCACAGCCAAAACACATCACAAGTCAGTGAAATCATACATATTACTCAGATTCGTGTAAGTGCGTGGAATACCGCCGATGATCTGTGCCCGTGAAGACCTGGCGTGCGGAACGCAGGGATCGGAACGTCAATATTATCCCGTATAGAAGAAAGGAGAAATAAGGAAGTGGTCTTCGGGCTGCTTCCTCGTCTCTCGTTTTTCTTTAAACTCGACCTAAATTATTCTACATACGGCTCAAAATCACCACACCGAGTAGTCCAGTGGGCACTCATTAACTTGTAATATGAACATAATGCGACTAAGATTAATCAAGGGGAAGGTAACAGGGAAATAAACTGAAATTATTGCTGTAAATTTAAGACAATTTATTACTACAAACTCGATGTAACCATAATCGTAGAATGAAGGTAATCATACTATGAGGTAGTTGCCGCGAGCCGATGATAAAATAATAAATTTGAGTTGGAATTAGGAGCTTAACCAAACCATAGGTAACCCCGGTGAACTTAAATTATCCATAGCTTAATTAATAACGTATAATATTCGTTGCTCCCTTAGCCATAAATAATGAATTTATTTTAAGTAGTAATTTTTTTTATTGTAAAATCCGCTTATAAAGATAATATTAGTCTAATTAAAATAATTTGAGAAACAAATGGTGGACAAAATAAAAAAAAACAAATGATACGCTATAAAATACAATTGAACGCAGGCTTATAAGTAACGATAAATTCAGAAGGCTACCAGTAAACAAGATCACAAATAAAAAGGGAATATAATTAAACGTGATGTACTTACAGATAGAACTGCCAAACTATGATTACATAATAAAATCCAAGAATAAAATTTTGACCCATGAACATCATAATTATAAAGGTATAATTAGAACTAATTATAACAACAAATACAAATCACAATAGTCTCGAACGAGGCAACTAGATAATCCACCCTATGTAACGTTGAAACCCCAGAACCCCACGGCCGCCGTGGATTGTAGCTATCCGACACCCACATCCATTTTTTCTACCTATTCAATCAATACCGATTAGTTAAATACAAATTTGAGAATTACACAGTGGCAAGATCCGGACACTCCTCACCCGCTTGCTTCGTTGAAAACCCTTTCGCAGAAAACTAAGATCGATTAAAGCCACAAGCAGTAGGCTCACTGAGACTTGACCCAAGTATTGAAAATCCTAAATTGACCCCAACATATCTTCTAGGGGAGGAGAAAATCAGCCTGAATATCCAATAATCCATTATTTCCCCAACTTATCTTGACCATGATATCACCATCTCGAAAACTGACTTTGTGGCCGTAAAGACAGGACCCAATTGTTATCGCCAGCAAACAAAAACCATAAGAACTGTTAATCCGAGAGTTACCGTCACTTTGATAAAGATTTTTACAACTAAAATAATTAAAATAAGAAAATCAGTCACCTACCCAGAACTGCTGAGACTTGCCAAGTGAAAATTACCAAACTGTTTTTCTAATAATAATATGGAAGGAAATCGATATTAACCAACTTTTCGTCGCAACTACACCCACCTTATAACGCTCCAGCAATCAAAACAAAAATTTAATTTCCTCAGATAGTTCACCTGGAAAATCAATATACATAGATAGACAGTAAAAGAAAAACTGACCTGAAATTGACAGTTAAGAAATATCGATCCCGCGAATTTTCTCACCAAGTCGAGTGTGCATACCTGTATTCCAAGATATCGCCGAGCGAGGTGTGGTGTGCATACACCCACCATTAATTTCCATAAATAGACTTACAGACAAGCCAAACCGTACAACATAAAAAAAATTTATTATGCAAAAACCGCGAGAATGTGGAGACACGGCGAGCCGAGGAAAAATCAATGGGGCAGCTCTGAGCCACGATCCCCAATCTTGGAGTAAGCACTAAATTTATATTTTAAAAATAAAAAACCCTTACCATTTTGTTATAGATAAATTTTTTCATACGATCAACCGTCTTGCACTACATTTATTTAACCTATTTAGAGAATAAGACTTCCAATTCGCCAATTTCACATTAAATTTTCAAACACTCTACGACATAATTTAGTAAAACTCTCCAGGACCCTACAGATTCGACATTTTTCACAGCCAATTGGTTAATTATATTTCCGAAATGGAGTTCCAAAGGTTTCTGTTAATTTGCTATCAATTTTGTAGGCGATTAAGCAAGGTATCCGAAGAATGACATTTTCGATGATCTAAAAAGAGCTTAATTGTCTGTTTTCCCTAACTTTCACATCTCTTCGACAAAATTATGCGAAGGTTTAATTTTTCCATGAAGAATATGGTAACCTTTTTCTTAGATTATAATGTCGAAATTCTAATGAAATAAAATACTATACGTAATTTTGAGATTTTGTTTTTCGTTCGGTAATTAAAATAATAATAATATTTTCTTTTTCTCTAGCCAAAACAATAATAATAATTCTCCAGTAATAAAATTAATAATAATAGTTTTCCATTAGTCAAAATAGTAATAGTAATTTTCCATTAATTGGGATAACAGTAATAACAACCCACAACTCGTTACCCCTAAGCTCCTCGTTTGCTTATTCAACGTCATCCACCAGGGAATAGGGGGTTCATTAGGACATCATTTTATCTTCTGTTAAAGTTTATTAAGGAAATTGTAGCAGGTAATCACAAGTAACTGTTAATGTACATTTAAAAAATCATTTTTATAATTAAGGTAATATATATACCGTAGTATTAAATTTTCTCTTCATATTCAGTAAATAGTAGTGTCGACGATCATCTCCATTGTTTTCCCAAATCCGTTAGAGTTTCGCAGAAAAAATCACGAATGTAAAATTATTACGATAAAGATTTTACTTGGATTTTTGCACTTGAATCAAATTGCATAATTAAAATAACTAAAATAATAAATTGGATTGTGTAAAATAAGAAAGTTTAATGAAAACGTTTTTTTTTGTTGATTATAATATCGTTGCATAAGTTCCCATTATTACGAGTCTAAGCAAGCCTCGCCTGTCGGAGGGAATCAATTTTGTTTTTTTTTAAGAATAAAAAGGGGTTTCGATATAAATTTCAATAAAATCAAATTTCTTTGATACGCAACATTGTATTGTGAGGGTAGCAAATTTAGAAACGAATCTGCCTTATTCTCCTTTATTTCATGTGGTGCCACATAATAAAACTGTTTGAGGATATACCACCCGGATTTAACGATGTTCATTGCTGTCATTCATGCATTTCAAACCAATTAATCTTCTGAATAATGTTTTAGAACGATCCGGACCCTTCATTTTCGTTCCTACACCAGTAGCTGACCAGTGGCGTCAAGTCTGGAGGCGTACCTGCAAGGAGCGGTACCCAGACGTGACTCAACCGAGAGAGAACAGGTGGGAGGATACGCTATTCATAGCAAACACCATGGAACAATTTCGGAAGAAAGGACAATCGAGTGATCCCAGTCCAGCCCACGACATTCATTTGAGGGCCCAGGCACTCCTGGCCCATCTCAAGGAACACCAGCGCCGGGTCAATTCCATGGTGGACCGAGCCATTTGGCCAACGTAGAGGACGATCTCGCATGCGGACGATTGGCAGACTTCTACCCACCCAGCCCAAGGCCGGCCCGCAACACGAAGCGGCCCATATTCGCAATTCCGGACTGCTCCCCTGAAGAAGGGATAAAGCGGTTCTTCGAAGATTCGGGGTCCTAATGATTCATGAGCCTCGACCACTCAATCCTACCTAACTACAATTTTTGTTAATACATATTTGATTTCTGAAAACACGTGTTAAAATTTTCTTTTCTTAGAGTAGTTTTCATAATATGTGTTTAAATTAACTAAATGATAGCAAATTTTATATCGACTTATAAAGACAACTTTAACGTTCCTTATTGTAGTAATGGAGCCTTCACAACCATTGCAAACAGAACTGGCCCACGCCAGACGAACCAATAAGAATCTCCTCGGCCAGGTTATCCAACTAACCCGGGAGGTTCAACAAGTCAAGGCCACATGGATAGACCCCAGGAAGGCCAAATCCCTGTACCAAAGACTTACTGCAGCCCAAAAGGGATAGGCAGATGAAAGACAATTGATTCAAAGTTTAAAGATTCAAATAAAGGGGCTGGAGGTTGCACTGTCCGCCTGTCAAGAGGGGGCAGCTGTAACTTATCCCTTCATCTTCGCTCCCGCGCAATTGGCTTGCCGCGAAGCAATGGCAACCCCACCAGCAGTCCCAGCAACAACTCCAGCAACGACCACCACTCCAATCACAACAGGAACGAACGGCTATCGGCCCGGACGGAAGGAGCGGGCTAGACGTCGAGCCGCTCGGTTGTTGAATAAGGTCTAAAGAACTTATGGGGTGTATTTTTGTTGTAAATTATATATGTTTAACTTATAATTATATATTTTTTTGTTGTTTATTTAAAACGATATCTTCAAAAGTTATTCCAAGTATCTATGCCTTCACAACCAACATACGAAAACACATCGTTACGATAGGCAGCCGCTTGTGTTTCTAAAATATTATTGTCAAATTTCTCTTACACTGTGATGAACGCCAACGATAGAATATACGACATGCATGGGACCCAATAATCTAAAGCGAGCATGAGTCTTCTAACGACGGCTCGTTGGATCCTGGGATTGTCCGAGCAATTACAGCATTAGTAATAGCGCTCACTTTTTGCGGACAATCCACCCACTCGAACACATTCCCAACGTTGCCTAGCAACGGGTGCCGAGTGGTAGCTAGAAAATATTTATATGGCGTTACCGGGGTAATCATAAGAACATTTAAAACAAACATCAATAGCCAGTAACCCACCACTCAGTTGGTTCTGTAGTCAAGCCATATTGAATAAAGTGATTCATAACATCGTTAACTTTAACCTTCCTAGTATCAACGGTAATGTCATCGATGTAGTGATCTGTCTCATCTTTGATTTTGGGGTTAAGAATTATTATTTTTTGAGAACTAGAGGATCACAGTTGAGTCCAAATCCTAATTTTGTTAAATGATACAATTTGAATTGTATTGAATATTTTAGTGTAAAACTGCAAATATGCATTCTATAAATCGAACTTTACTAGCTAATATCCTATTTATCACTTTCTCTTCAACCTTTCATCACTATATCAATATCACCGGTGTTGCTCATAATGTAATTATAGAGGTCTCTGAAGTAAAAAACCGATCGAACTTTCCCTGTTTTTTTGTTCTGTAGATAACAAAGGTAAAATTACAAGATCCATCACTCTACATCTTTAGTAATCTAAAGCGCTACAGCGTAATTCCTGGTATTTCCTTGCGATCTTTTCAACCATTGCCTTTACAAGTGCCATTCCACCGTTCAACATTCCTGGATGATTTGTATTCGAGTTTTTAGTAGCCGTAACAGAGTATATCCTCTATTCTATCCTTTTAAGGTAATATCTTCAAAGCAACTAATCCGGCCGACTCAGAGTGTTCTGACAACAGATCGTAGGCTTTATGAACTAATTTTGTAAAACTGATTTCATGAATCATTGTAAAGGCTATCATTTGTAAAGATGCGACCATCCGGCTTCCTTTTCCATGACCCAGTGCAAAATGTTTTTCATTTAAAAATGTTCAGCAGCGTCTTTTCAATTGCATCGCAGCACCCCTTATCTTTTCCCATCAAATAGATGTACACAAAATCACATTGGTTTTTAATAGCAGCGGTAGCACGATTGAAATATTTTTGATTTTTTAGTGGATAGAGATCAACTTGAATTTTTTAATCTCGCCAATACTGTAACATTTTTAATATTTTAATTTTCAACAATTTTTTCATCCTCAGTATCCACTGTTTAAGAATTATTGCCTAAATAGATATCAATTAAATCCCAAACCGTAATTTATCAACCTAATAATTTATCGATAAAACTAATCATTACATTACAAAAGTAACTCATCTGCATCATAGTGTGGAGTAATACATACGTTTGAAACTCTTGTACCCGAAAGCATATTGCATGCAACCTCGTTTTTTTCTTGATTTGTTTCCTTTAAATATTTTACCTATATTTTACTCAACTTAAAGGTTTCTCAAAATAATAATTGAAAAATTTACCCAAAAAAAATTTTTATTTTTGTGTTTTCAGTACATATTTCTTATAGGATATAATGAAGGTTACCATATTTTGTACTATTAAATGAAATTGACCAAGAAAATTTGTCTATTTTTATTATAGCCTAAGTATTTCCATGTTTTTCCTTTGTAGAGAATTGACTGTTACCCGAAATAAATAAGTAGGAAATGTCAGTTTTAAATAATTATCAAATAAAAAAGATGAAAGTTTTCAACAATTTTAATAATTTTCAAATAAACTTAAATTTTGATAACTGGCCCCACAATAAATAATTACTCGGTTGTATGTAGAATGTGTCTAACTTAAAATAGGTCTCAACTATTTTCAATGACTGAAATACCAATATTTACACATGTTTTCATATCAAACACCCATTTCGAAGGTATGTCATAACTAACATTGAGTAACTCTGGTAAATATACATATGTATCAATGTTTCAATATATGTGTATTGTAAAATGCAATACTCAATTCAATGGTTTTAACCTTAGATGTGCATAGTGCCATCGTAACCTATCAGTAGATGGATTGGAGGTCGCTACGTCAGGAACCGCTGGCTGAACACCCTTTACCTAGGAATTTCTTAAAATATCTAAAAAACTGAGGATAACTCAAAAAAAAACTCAAAATAATTTTAATAAATCGGCTTTATAAGTAAGAGTCCACTGGCTCAAACTAGTGTCAATATATGTAAATACCATATTATTTATAAATATGAAATAAAGTTAAATAAGTAGAAAGTAAATTTTAAATCAGTTAAACGGTAATCAAGCTTGTTGAGTTAAAATTTGATGCCAATCCCGAAAATTACCGAGATATTGTGTGTGTTTAAAAATACCACAGTTACAAAAGGAAAAAAGTTTAAAGAATTGGGAAAAAAGAAAATTATAATTTTGTAATGAAAATAGATGTTTTTAAAATATGTTGAAAAATTACAAAAGGGCTTAATGATGACGTGGGTTATATTAATAAAAGCAATGCCCCCAAAAAGTAAAATTTATTCCAAAGCTTAATAGAACTGCCTGTAATAATTCAGATAAAAAACAAACTGGTAGCAGAGTGTGGTTGCACGCGCGCAACCACTACGATGAGGAGAAGATCACCACAAATTCAATATGCGGAGATCTCATATCAGGTGAGATTAACATTAAATTTCACAGTAACAAACAAAACTTTTAAATTTTAAAAGTAAATTTAATAATATTTAAATTTAAGAAAGCAAAATTTCAAAGTACAAAACAAAATTTTAAAATTTCTATAGTAAATTTGATAAATTTTCAAAGTAAAGAGGTTTATGTAAAAGTTTTATATATAAAATTTCATAATGACAAAATTCCTAAAGATTTTCCTGATATTAAAAGTCTCCGAAAATGTCATGCCATTATTACGAATTCTTAGTATGGTGAAACCGAATAAAAATCTACTTTGAACCATTTAAATTATTTAAAAAGTAAAGTTGATAGAAATCATGGTGGAAAATTGATAATGTTTAGTGACTTTGCATAGAGATGCAAAACTTTAAAGAGTTGATTTCGGAAAAATGGTTAAAATTAATTCTAAGTGTGACGTTTGCAATATCTTGAAGAATATTGCCAGCATTTATCCAGATTGCCTATGATTGATACTCTTAGTGTAAGTTAATGTGGTTTTCCAAATCTTAGAAAATCTAGTTTCTTTAACAAAATAAGTCGTGCAGATGTTGATGTTCAACCTTATTCTCTTATAGCCAGATCATTGTGGCTATCAAAATTTATCGATACTCTTGGTTTATTAGATCGACTGAATGTAATTCTTCTTAAATATGTGCCAATACACCCCACGATGCTCTTGAAGAACCTGGAGTTCTATTCATAATTGATTTATCTGAAAAAAGTGGAAATTCAATTCTGAAACATAGATTAACCAATATTTTCCAATAAACAATTTTAATCTAGTTATTAATAGCTTTTGCTGTATTATATAGTGCATAATAAATTAATAGATAATAAACACTAAGTTTCGTATTCAAGTACAGTATTCAATGGGTATATTTACCCATAAAATAAGACAACTGTTAAATGTGTTTTCGAAAAAATATATCAAACTAATAGATTATCTTTTCGAAACATCAGTTTTTAAAAAGATAAATTATAATTTTATGGTCATGTGATAAACGAAGATTGTAATAAAAACTTGAAAGACCCAGGTATATTTAAAAATGAAATGTTTAAGCTTCAGTTAATCATTGTATTAAACTTATAAATGTAAAGACATTTAGAAAATTTGTGGAAATAAATTTACTTGAACAGATAAATAAAAAAACATTTGTGAAGTTCGAGGAACTTACCGAATTTCACAATATTAGATACTGATCCCAGCTTTGATTATACTATTGCGATTTCATCTCAAAATCGTGATTCGAGAAGTGCTATAAAGACTTTCTGACATACTTTCACTAGAGTTTTCACCTATACCTACCTTACTGTGATATATTTATCTAATAGTTTGACAGATTCCTTATAACTGCTATTTGTATATTTATTAAATATATTTCTAACGAGATATTCCAATTTGTGATTTTGGTAACCCTTTTTGGAAATACGTTTTACTACTGTAGCGAACGGAAAGCACTTCAAAACCATTGTCAACAATTTCTAAAAATAAAAAAAATCCACATAAACATAATATACGCTGCAAATCATGTCTCATCAGTGATTGATTATATTCATCGAAACAAAAATAAAATTCACCAAGAAAAAAAACAATCTCGAAATTATATAAATTTCGAATATTTACAAAAAGTAAATAATTGAATAAACCCACATTATTCACTGGTGTGTTCATTGAAAATATTTATTTGAACAAACAAAGTATTAGCTGAAGAAACAATGAAATTATCAATCTAATATTTAACTATTAAAAATACATGACACAAATATCACTGTTTACTCACTCATGAGGTGCATCAAATATCCATATTATCACAATAAAAACGATTTATATCTCTAATAATAAAAATAATTGAGTTCAAATCAAATTATCGCAAAAATCTCAAAAGCGCAATAAAAATCAACTCTGTTAAACTACTCATTTTTAGTCATCGACTAAAATTCAGTTGAAATCCGACCAAGAAAATTTTCTACTTCATACACAATTGTTTTTAAAGCCAAAAAAGACTCGACAAAACATGATCAACAATATACAGCAATGTGATGTTTCGGTGAAAAATATTGATTGAAACAGAAAAAACGAATATATATATGTGCAGTAGTAATAAATGGGAAATTTTTAAGCCACTTGAGGCATTATCGATAAAATGGTCAAAAAATAAATTTATATATCAATTGAAAAATGGATTTGCTGTGTTAGTGTTGATAGCCCATTGGTTTGTAATTGGAGCAACTGGTTGGGACCAGGGAATATTTGAGAAATTATTCATTGTTGAAAATCCCTGATATTGTGAATGAGAAATCGGAAAAGTTGGCTGCATCGGCTGAAAATATAAAACCTCCATCATAAGGAGAATAAATGGAAAAACAACTATCGGCTAATCTTCTAAAACTCTATTAAGCCAAAGAAGATATAGGTAAATATCGTAGAAATCTTTCTATTTATTTTTCCATCTCAAATAAATATTTTGCTTTATATTTTGACCAATTAATACTTATTTGAGTTAAAAATAAGGGAAATGAAAAATGAAAAATAAAGTTCTAATTTTTGAATGTTGATGGAATAAAATTGATTTCAAAATCTGTCATTGTAAGGATTTTTAAAACCCACCCTGCAAAAGTTCGCATTTTGTTTTATCAATGAATGGATTTCACTGATAATTGATGGTTTGGTGGTTTATGTGCTCATTAAGTCAATTACCGAAAGTTCCATGCGTTTTCTCTATGTAACTTAAGAAATAATTTATAAACAATGTTTTTTTAAAAAATAAACACTTTCTAGAAGATTGTCAAATATAGTTCTGATGAAATTTTTAATTTTAAAGTTACAGAAATTAAGTGGGTGTAAACATATATTCCTTTATTGAGGATGTTCTCTATAAATAAATCAAATTTACATATTGCTAAGTTTAAAAAAAGCTACCCATGTGGAAAAAGAAATAAAATATCAACAAGATTATCATTACAATATGTTTTGAATATTAAATAAAATTATCTAAATAAAAGTATATTAAAAATAATTAATTAATCTGAAGCATGAAGGTTCAAATATCTGAAGTTATTGATTACTTCAACAGTTTCCGCATAGCTTGAATTGATAATGAAATTAAAAAGAACAATACCAGTCTAATAGGAACTTTTGCAAGTCCAAGGTTTCGAACAAGTATAAAAAACTGGTAAAAAAATTCCTATGTCCTGGTTGGACTAATATGTTGAACGGTTGATACGTATAATTCTTGAAATATTGCATAAAGAGTAAGAGTAACTGTATAAGTACTTGTAAAATTGTTTTTTTTATTTTCCTCATAATTTTCAGCAGCACCCGCGTGAGAACAGGTAAATTAACCACGCTTAAACAATACATAAATTATTAATGGAATTAATGCATAAAGATTGATTTTCATTTCTATTATTTTTCTGGTTGGTGGCATATGAAATTAAAAATCGATAAAGTAATAGAATTGGTGTCAAAATAGATTTATAGTTCAATTAAACAATATATTATTGATTGTTGTTTATTAGAAAATATTAAGTTCAAAATAAGTAATAAACAATGGCGATCTTATAAAAATGTTTGCTTAATCATTAATGTACAGAAAATTTCAAGTATGAAAATCAAGAATTATTTGCACAATTCATTAATATATTGATTTCCGATTGGTTTCTATTCGAAATTATACCGATACTTTGAAAAAACCAGAGGGGCATTTGAAAATGTTTTTAGAAATAATGAAGATGGTGCAATCTTGCCGCCATTCATTATTTTTTATTTGAATTTCTAGAGTATTTCATGTTAAATAGGAACTATTGGGTTAATCACTGTAAAAGGTTATAAACTATTTTTAAATTCAGTTTTCAACTACTGCTTGCCTAATTAGGAAATTCAATTATTGGTCATTAACAGCAAAGCTCTTAATGGATGTACAAGAATAAATAAACACTTGTTTTGGAGGACTTGGGTATATATATTTAATAATAAAGCACTTGACAAATTATAAATAGACTTTTCAATAGATAGAATTTACAAGATTATTCATAAGTTGTCATTATATTTTATCTCTGTAAAAATTTTAAATATTAATAATATGAGATGTCGATTTCATAAAATTTATAATTATGCTAAAACGATAATTCCACTAACTTTTATCGAAACAATAACTTCATTAAATATTTTAATCACGAATAATTTGTAGAAGTTACTTTTATGGATACATATTATTATCAATATTATTATTATTATTATTATTATTATTTAAAAAAAGATGATTTCTTTGAAGCAGCATAAATTAAAATATCAAACAAGTAAATAATAAGATAAGCTCTTGCTGCAATGTATATATTAAATGAAGAAAAAAAATTCGATTAAAATATAATCCTTATCAATTTGAAAAGGATTATTTTATAATCGAATTTTTTTCATTTAACATATACATTACAGCAAGAGCTTATCTTATTATTTGCTTGTTTGATATTTTATTATTATTACTTTTATTAATTTTTATGATTATAATTAATATTATTTTTATTTATATTTTTTGTTATTATTATTACTATTATTATAATTATAAATTTTTTTGACTATGAATCAGTAATGATATCTATGTTTTTTTGATATTCATGAATTTTCGACAGTCTTTTTCTTTAAATTGATTATTTTTATTAATATCTTATTATTATTATTATTATTAACATTGGTATTACTATTTAATATTAATATAACTACTTATTAAATTAAATTTAAATATCTTTATATATTAAATTTTCCAATGAAAATGTAACATACTGTGGTAAAGGAATTCATCTGCCCATTATTGATGCCCATTGATGTCAAATTTCCAGAAGAAGCAAAAAGAGAATTATTCGAGTTACCAATTTGATTCATTGGAATTTTGGGATTTATAGTTTGATTATTGAATGGATTACTGACCACTGCGGAAGCAGTCATGCCGAATGGATTTTTAGCAACTAAATGCATAATAATTATTAACCATGCTAATGTCTAGATTTTTGGATGCAACATAACATTATAAGAATATTGGCAAAGAACCAATTCAAAAAAGCACTAAGTAATAAATAATAGGCATCATTGTACAATGCATAACATTCATGATGATAATCAACGAAGTGATGAAGTAGTATCAGTTTATTCCGACAGCAAAGCATAATTATAATGTTTGGTAAATGTAAAATTTTCAAGGATACCATTGTTATCATTATTAAATATAACGTAATAAAAATATTTGGCATCTTTCACATCGGTATTTTAAATTAAATACAATCATATCAGATCAGTGAAAAGGTTTCGTGAAATTTAAAATGTATAATTAGACATGAATATAATTAGTGAAGTTAATTATAAAAAGGTTGAAATATTTATTTTTTTCAGTAGGTAAATGATTTTTAAATAAAGTTATAATGTGTTTATTTTATGACTTCAAAATGGAACTAAAATTATTGAATTTCTATTATTTGATAAATGCAAGGTTTACAAAGAAGATTCAATCATCTAATGAAGTGCTACACACCGATTAAGAATATGTATAATATACATTGTATATCAGCTGATAACAATTTAAGCGATAAGCATTGTTTCAAGTGGTCAATAAATGCTAACAATGAACCATTAAATTTGATAATTAAGTCAGAACCACATGCAACCATAAAGGAATTAAATCAACTATTGGTGCTCACTTGATAAAAAATTTTAAAAATATAAACTATGAAAATCTTAAAATACATTTCTCACGCAAAAAGATGTTAAGGAAATTAGAAATGAAAATAGATCAATAGTGATTAATATTGATATACTAGATTCTAGTATAGTCATATTTTACAAAATCTTGTAATGCAAGTAAGAATATTAATGTCCTGATTAAATGCTCCTGTGATAATTACCACAAGAATTAAATTAAATTTTATGTATTCTCAGTTTGTGTATGTATTTTATTTTATATCTGACTTGGCACGCAAATTGTTTACTGACAACTGTTATAGATCCACACATTCGCTAATAAAAAAACTAATACACTATAACGATCTTTGCATTAGAAATGATAATGTATTTTGAAAATATTAAATTATACTAGTTTGGAACATACAGCTTCATTAGGATTAATGATGTAAATTGATAAATATTAAACTGTATAAAAATAAATTGAATTCATCCATGTTGCCACCAAATGGAACCATGATTTTGTTCTCTAAAACAAATTTGTAATTTTATTGATAAATGTTTGCTTATGTTAAGTTGGGAAATAGTTTATTTTCACATCTATATAATGTTAAACCGGAAACTAATTGAATTCAGAATTGTAATTATTGAACCTTGTTAACGTTTTAACGTGTGTGTTAAATATGTAATTTAATTTCACGATAACCGGAAAAAGATGAATAGTTAAGTGTAAAACAAAAAGTAAGTGATTAACTCTATGGCAGCCAATGCGGTCGAATATGACCGCAACATGTTAAAACGCACTCATTCTGTTCTATTTATAGCTCATTGGTGCAACTTGATGCACGTCTGATGAATCTACTCAAAAGTTGTTTTGTTTTGAAGTTTTAGGATTATTTTTCGTTATTTTTGTTGCAATTTTGTAAGTGTTATTGCTGCAATCTGGACATTTAAATCCCATGGCAAGAAAATGAAAGTCATTTTGAACGGCAGATGTCCTGAAATCTCTAGATACAATAGATGACAGCAACAGTGAGGGGCAGAAGCCTATGATCTTCTACGATCAAGAGACTTCACATGCACACCTACTAGATCCATATTTCCGGGAGTCTGTACTGCTATATCATTATGTAATAGGTCTTTTCTTGTCAGAATACTGTAGACCATGTTTAGCTGAACGAAATGACATAATAAGTGCATACTTGTGAAGATTTGTTATTGTTCATTACTATAAAACTAACCAGGGTTAAATTTATCAAAAACAACTTGTCTGCAATAGAGTTAAAAGAAATAATTGAGTTCAAGAAAAATACACACACAATTACTACATTGATACCGAATTCATTTCGCCCTATTATAAGTATAAATATATGAATTTCCAAATATTTGAATAGTTTTAAATTAAGAAAACTCAATTAATTTTTATTGTAAGATGAAGTGAAATTTATATATTAAATGTGCTATAGATCTTTTACCCTTTTAGTTAAATATCAATCTTTAGACGAAATTTATCATGACTGTTTCGAATAATCGGCTTATTATTGCATTTCACTTAATGAATAGTATTATGATTATTTCCGAACTTTCTTTCTTATGAGCTCTTATGAACTTTCACCCCCTTTAAATATATCAGTAATGAACTGTCAAATTTGTAATAATCACAACTAAGAGTTAGTAGGTTTGTGAAAATGAAGTGAAACAGTCGCGTTATATATATATATATATATAAATGTGTGTGTGTACGCGCGTATAATGATAACAATAAAAATAATAAATAAAAACAATAAAATAATAAGAAAAATAAATAATATAAAATAATAAGAATAATAATAATAAATAATAATAATAAGAATAATAAGAATAATAATAATAATAATAATAATAATAATAATAATAATAATAATAATAATAATAATAATAATAATAATAATAATGTTTTTATGTTAATATAATAATTAAATTAATATTATTAATAAAATTCAATTATTTGTTAAATGTTAACAGATAAAATGCAAATATCAAGTGAAATAATAATTAATTGTTGATTCAATTTGTTATAAAATATTATTAAAAAAACAATAGCGACTAGAAAATAAATATGCGGTCGCGAGTTACTTAATTGCAACAGTTACATTAGATAATTGAGCAAACATGTCGCTCTACATGCCGCACAACAAATGTACATAAACTAAAAGACACAGCCGCATTGTATAAGTTGAAAATGTTATTCCAAATAGTTAACTCACCATGAGACATCGGATCTCTGTAGACTCCTGTAAAAGTATCACATCGTAAAATCATTTCATTCATTAAAGGACAGAATAACAATATAATAATCATAAAAACAATTATAACCTGCTTTAGGAATCGGAACAAGATTTTCCAGATTCACCAAATTGGCATTCTCGCCCAAAAACTCTTGAGGTGTTTTCTTTTTATTGGTGCTTGTATTCGTGTCCAATAAATCTGTAACGCTGCAGGAATGTTTCTTTTCTCCTTAATATTATTATTTACTGTTTCTGTTATAAAGATTAATTCTAATAATATTTATTAATTATTATTTTTTTTCATAATATTTTCTACAAAATGTCACTATGAATCAGATTTATTTAGGTATTCACGAATTTTCGGCACAGCCTTTTTCAAGTGAATACCTTAAATAAATCTGATTCATAGTCAAATTTTGTAGAAAATATTATGTCATTTATAAATAAATCAAAGGTGAAACACAAAAAAAGTCCTTATAATATTATTTATTAATTATTATTAATTATATTTTTATTAAAAATAATTATTATTTTTATTATTATTATTTTATGTAATTAATAATATTATTATTTATTATTATTTTTATTTTATATAATTGATATTATTATTCATAATAATAATAATTGTTATTATTAATATTATTATTTCTAATATTAATTATTAATCGTTATTTTTTTATTATAAATAATTATTTTTATTATTATTATTTTATGTAATTAATAATATTATTATTTATTATTATTTTTATTTTATATAATTAATATTATTATTCATAATAATTAATATTGTTATTATTAATTATAAATTATTATTATTAATATTATTATTTCTAATATTAATTATTAATCTTTATTTTTTATTTTTTATTATAAATAATTATTATTTTTATTATTATTATTATTTTTAATATTATTATTAATATTATTATTTCTAATAGTATTTATTAATTATTTTTTTATTATAAATAATTATTATTTTTATTATTATTATTATTTTATGTAATTAATAATATTATTATTTATTATTATTTTTATTTTATATAATTAATATTATTATTTCTAATATTAATTATAATTCGTTATATTTTTATTATAAATAATTATTATTTTTAATATTATTATTATTTTTAATATTATTATTATTTTTAATATTATTATTATTATTATTATTATTATTATTATTATTATTATTATTATTATTATTATTATTATTATTATTATTTTATTATTGTTATTGTTAATTGACATTATTACTAACATGACTTTTTAAAATTTAGACAGAAATTTATTATAAAATATTACTTGATAGGTCGTTACCAATATCAGTCAATGAAGCCAAAGACCCTGTTGTATTTTTAGTCAATTGACCGAAAGAACTATCCGATTCTTCCCAAGGATTCGAATCAATAATTTTGTTTTGGTTGCTTGGAGTTAATCCATTAACATCAAAATTCCAATTCGACGCGAACTGAGTATTCGGTTCTGGAAAGATTTCAAATTATGGAAATCGATTTATTCTGGAGAAAAAATGTTAGAAAAATTTACTAACTTTCATCTCCAAAAATATCATCAACAATGTTTTTGGATTGCCTGGAATCCTTATTGAGCCATACATCTGGAGTGCTTGTATTCATTGGTGTTTTACTAGATCCGAAATTATTATCCGGAGATTTCCAGGGATCAAAATCTAATGGAATGCTGGAATCTTGCGATTTTACATTTGTTGCTGTTGCTCCCCAAGGATCAGATTTAGTATCTACGTCTAGACTACTCAAGTCACCATTTTGTTGATCGAATATTCTTGAAGCTTCACTTAGTTTATATAACTAAATAAAATTAAAAGTTCATTTGCTATAAAAGTATTAATATTATTATTGGAAAACTTAATTCCATGATAAATAGCGCAAGCAAGATAAAATGTGGAAAAAAACTATAAATATGTTAAATTAAGCATATTATAAAAGAGATTTTGAATTTTATTTTTATTATTTAATCAGATTGTATTTTAATATGAAAACCTTTCTATAAACTGTATATTAACGACTGTTTTGTACAGAAATAAATTTAAACTCTTGAAATTAACGTTTGAAATGTTTTGTAAATTGAAACTTCGGTGAAAATCGCTTATAAATTAAAATAAATAATACAGTATTATCCCAGAGGATATAACAATGGGGCTGTAAAATGTAGTTATAGCTATAAAAGTAGTTATATATATTCAATATAAAAGAAATATATAAAATGTATTGTAATGTCAAAATCAGTCAAAAAATTGAAACGAAATTTCGAAATGAAAGTATAGACAATAATTGAAATATTATAAGGACTTTTTTTGTTTTTCACTTCTGATTTCTGTATAAGTGACATAATATTTTCTACAAAATCTGATTCATAGTCAAATTTTGTAGAAAATATTATGTCAATAATTGAAATATAGAAGTCAACAAAGTAAAGTGATAAGAGATAATTGTAAAACAATAGAATTTACTAGGTACTAGTAGAATTTATTAATAATAAATCATTACTATTGTAATCCATAATGAACTGTTTTGTCAAAATCAAAAATTTCCATTAATGTAAATTATACTCAAATTCCATTTACAAAGAAATTCACTGTATTTAAGGAAATAATAGAAATTTTTGTTTGTATAAAATTATGATAGTTATTTAATGACTCTCAGATCATGAATGGAGACTCCGTTAATAAACTTTGACTCCCAACTCCTTTAATTAAACAATTTTAATTTATAATAACCATGATAAATGATGAATTTATGATTAATAATACACATAAAAAAATAAAATCGATTTACGTAAAATAATAAAAAAAGTAGGAAAACCAAAAATTATGAAATAAGTTTGAGCACATAATTTTTAAGTTTCAACAATTTTATATAATAAAAATAAGGTATATAAAAATTTCGGAACTTTGAGTAGTGCATTTATCTTATGAAAAAGTTAAAGGACTGTATTAAATTCTTATTCTTTGATCATAATGCATTAATATTAACTTTCAATGGATATGCGATGATCCAAAGGAATAGTCTTCAATGTCTTCTTTCGAGTTAACGTACTAATGATATTTGATTAAACCCAGTAAGTAAGTATTCGGGATATTTTGTGTGACATTCATAACATCAATCGGGTTAATTTAGCACTCTAGCCAACTTTTTCATCTTTAATCAAACGACTTTGGTTATTTTTCGGTATTAAATTTTTTTCACAATTTTGAGTTAGCTTCGATAACTAGAAAACTATGGTAGGTTTCATATTCCATTAACATTTTAATCTAGACAGCTATATCATCCAGGGATGACTTCATTTTTCAAGTTGTTTATTAATTAAAAATATCCTGTCCATAAAATGTGCATAAATGATAATCATTAACTTATTATTATTCATTAATAAGTGCTGTTCAGAATTTATTATCCCGTAGCATTTTGATTTTCACAATCACTTATGTATTTTTTGTATTTTGTATTATTTCAAGAGTTTATAATGAAGATTTTTAATTTTTCAGAGTCTAGATTACAAGTAAAATCTGAAATACTCTAATCAACTACTAATGGAAATAAATTATTTCTCATATGAAAGGATCGATTTTGATAAGATATTTTATAATGAATTAATTGGACAATCAAAAATTCCTTTTTTCTGTCTACGGGATAAAATAGACATTATATTTCAAATCAAGAATCAATCTATTGGAAATATGTAAATCTCCACCGTAAGTTTATAAGATAAAAAACCAAACTAAAACTACAACTACCTGTAAAAGAATGAAAATATTTCTAAATTTTTAGGCAGTTTTCTTTCATATTCATTGTCATCAAAATGATATACAAGATTCAATAAAAACATTATTAAGAAATGCAAACGATATAAAATCCTATAAAAGCGGGAAAATCATAGGGTTTCTTCCAATATAAATTTAATCAAAATACCATATTTTTGGTTTTTTTAATAATTTTGAAATTGCATTAGACAATAGGGAAAAAATCAGTACGAATTTATATAGTATTTAAATAATTTATTATGATTAGATACATATAATAAAAAAATATTAACAACTACTGCAATTTTGTAAAAAGCGTGCAAATTATGGGTTTAATTTTTAGAAAAAAGATACTGCTAACTGAAAAAATGTATATATTAACAAAAACTAACAGAATCACGCTTTGCGGATTTACTTAGTAGAGTTTCATTGTTTTGTTTATCAGATACCTTTGGAGGTGGCCTCAAAACGGCTAGTACCTTAATTACAACATCAAATTATAACGAAAAAAAAAACAAAATGACAACAATAAGAGGCAATGAAAATGTCTTCATTAAAACCAAATCTCAACAACAACAACAATAACAACAAAATGTGCAACTTTCAAGGCTTAAAAATTAATAAAATGATTAAATTTATCATTTAAACATTATCAAAACATTCTTTTACATTTTATGATTTCTAATTTACTTTTGAAAGTAGTATATGGAACTATATGAATAAATGATTCAATAACAAGATATAAAATTTGTAAAAATTGATTTTAGAGAGAATTTGGAGAAAAAATCGATAAATTAAAGAAGAATTTTATTTATTTGACATTTGGCCAATAAAATTGTGATTTCATTATTTCAAACTTCTCTTTAAAAATCAAAATGTACAAATATAAATAATAAAATAAGACAGACAAATTTAACCAAATTCCACTCTTTCAAATAATATTTTGGATATAGAGAATTTGTTATTAATAGTTTTAAAAATTAATTAATTTTTTTAGGTTATTTATTTTAAAATTTTGTAAATATAAATAAAAATTTTGCTTTAAATCTCGAGTAAATTTTTAATTCAAATAAGTATATTCAAAAAAGATGTCTCCTTATAGCTTATAAACAATGAAACAATTAATATTTTGGGTTTCACTAGAGAGGGGTGAAATTTAAATTATTATGTGTCGGTCCTACAGATTATGTTTGAGTGGTCTATTGAAAACTATTGAAAAATTAAAAATCATTTGGATTTATTTTTTCGACGGGTTTTGTATATATACTAGTATATTATTTTTACATAGCATTATAATTACTGTGTTTTCTCTTTTAAATTATATTTTTTTAAATACGACATAACAAAACGTGATGGAAAATTTAACATTCAAGAAATTAAATTATGTCTTGTCCTTTTCAAATGTTGAAAACAATAAACTAGAAATTTATATCTATGAACATAGAATTATATCTTGGGGGGGGGCTATAAACAATGGAAACTAACGTGATGAACATTAATATTTTGGACACTATAGTTATCAAATCAAACTTTTTACAATTTTGTTCAAATGATTCTCAGAAAATCTTTTATTTCAATTTAAGAGAAAGATTAAATCGCAAAATATCAATATAATGATAATAATTTTTATCTAATATTATTTCTGGTAAGCTTAAATCTCAGTTATACGCCACAAATTGCTTAAAATGAAAAAAAAACTTTTATAAACCATTGATGAAAATATTCATTGCCATGAGAGAAAATAAAATATGAAGTCCAAAATTTCAGAAAAGCTAATTCACGTATTTTTTAAGTGTTTAATAATAATCACTTGGAAAAGACTGCCGAGAATTCATGAATATCAAAAAAATGATATCCTTACTGATTCATTGTCACAAATTTTTGAAAAATGTCAATTGGCAATTAAAATTAATCATTGGTGAAAATTAAAGTTCTTATATTTAAGTATTATAATTATCACTGTCCACCTCAATTGACAAAAGCATTTTTATGTAAACAGTTGAATACCTTGATAGTGCAGATCTTTCCTTACGATTCAATGCATAATGGTTGTCAAAATTTTCAAATGTACTAATAATCATGAATTAATATTACTACAGCAAGTGAAAATGTTAGTGAAGATCAAAATAAATCTTATTCATATTTCATACAAATAGAGAGCATAGACGTATCATGTAAAGTGCCTTTTAATTTTCTATTAAATAAATTTTAGAAAACTTGATTTTGCCTAGTTTTTTGTCAAAAACACATTGAATTCAAAAATACTGCTCCCATATTATCATTTCTTGATAAAACTTAAGAGATTAATTATGACTTTAAATGCAAAAATGAATATTTGTTTATCATTTATTGTATATTGAAAATAATTAGATTTACTTCGTATATCAAGATGATTCACTTAAGTTCTTTGGTGGTACTAAAACGTGTGACTCATTTGCATAAATTATATTTTTATATTTTTATTATACAATAATATTATTATGATAAATTTTGATAAGGAAACAGCAAGTTTGATTATAATAAAAAGTCTAAATATTTAATTAATTTTAAAATTGTTATTTGAAAATATTTAATTAAGTGATCAGGTATCTATAAATTTTTAGATCGATTACGCTACAATAGGTTGTTAATTTAGCATTGTAAATTAGAATGTCGCGTAGTGGACCAATTGAAAACACTGGCACCATTGAAATGATAAATCAATCAATAATCACGATAGCACATTGAGCAATAAATGAAATGAAGCTATAAAATAGATACTAAACACAGATTGTTATACTTTTTGATTGTTTCTATCAAACTAGATATAAATTATAATATTAATAATTTTTAGTTTAAATATGGAATAGATAAGCAATTATTGTAGAGAAGTTGGCAAAATGTCATCGAAATTCATATTTAAAAATAAATTTCCTTGAAATAATCAAATGTATTTGTAAAACTAATAAAATAATAAATAGATAATAATAGAAATATTACGTCAAATATCTATGGAAAAGTAACCAATGAGATCTTTCTAAACACAATTTAATATTTCATGCTTAACAAAAAAATGCAGTTGTGATTTTACAAATTGGTCGACTGACTGACAGCATTATAAAATAATAGTTTGACATTCAAATATTTCATTACATTTTACTCAATGAAAGAACACAAAAGCGCACCAATCTTTGAAAAACAAAATTATTCACATAGTAAGTAAAATTTGGTCTTAATCAAATCACAATTTCTGCAAATTGAAAAAAATGTCATACTCATTTTATTTAAAAGATAACATTTATTTAACTGGTCCTATATTGTTTTCAGCCAGAAGACTAGAAAGTTCAATTTTTTTACAAGTTACGATACATTTTACTGTGAATATTATTTGTATTGCATTTATAAAATTTTCTCAATGACCTTGAATGAGTCATGGTCTTTGTTTAAATGACCTTGAAAAATTTTGATGACTCATCCAATGACCTTGAGAAAGGTTTGATGAGTCATTGTCTTTGTTTAAATGACCTTGAAAAATTTTGATGAGCCATTGTCTTTGTCCTACAAAATTTGTACTTTTAAACTTAGAAAACAAAATTTTGCCAGGGGGGGTATGTGAGCTAGATGGCCGGTATCCCACTACTATAAATAAACAAGTAAATGCAATAGTTTACATTTCATTGGATATGGACAAACGAAAGATCGTCCGGGCTTAAAACGTTAATTAGTTTTTTCAAATTTCTGGCTCCTAATAAAGCCTAACGTTCTTCATATTACAAATCCTGATTGAACTGGAAAGAAATCATTATTTTAAAGAAGCATTTTTGGGAAGTATATCCTATTTATTTTAAATTTATTAATTCTAGAACGAGTTCAAATGGATTCTCTATAAATTAGCTGCGGTTTTTAATTATTATTTTCCGACAATATTAATAACAATATCAACTTTAACATGCTCAACGTCAGATAAAATAGTTTTCTAATCGTTTTTTGTAATAATTACCTATTAAGATCAGAATTTATAAATCAATCTTGTTTATGGTGCTAAACCTTACAATTAATATTGTTTGAATAAAGCGCTGATAAGACATTATATTTTAAACATCGAATAAAAATATAAAATTTTGATTGAGTAAAGCGACATGTGTTGAATAACCTAATGTTGAATGGTTTGCAGTTTGGAGGTTTAACACGGTGAATTAAATAAAAATTCATTGAACAATTCTGTTATAAATGTGAAAATATTGCACTTTGCACCATGTTAACAAATTCGAATTTTAACAATTCAATACATGAAAATTTAAGTATTTTTATATTCTAAACATTCGAGGACTGTTTGTTTTTCAAATTATAATATACATAGATATTTAAAATTCTATTAAAGGACGAATTGCGATTGCGATAATATGCAATATATTTTTACTATTCATACTTTTTATGATTTCATGACAAAAAGTTTAAAACAAAACTCAGTAAAAACAATTAAAAATATCGAAATTCAAAACAGCATATATAGACACCAGAAAGAATACCTATTAAAATCATATTGAACTTGCAGATCAAAGGTGACAAAAAAATAGAAAATTTATAGTCAAAATATTTTGATATAAATGCTGAAAATAATTTAGAAACTGATAAGAAATGTTTTCCATTATTTAGTATAAATAAAAACTATAGCCGAAATTAAGATAAATGAAATGAAATGAAATTGTTTCATTTTAATCAAATAAATTTATTGTAAATATTTACCTTTTAAAAAATGTTATAAGTTCAATTTTACCGACCAGTCTAATTATTATTTAGGATTCAATATAGTGTTTAGATATATTTAATACATTTTTGGAATAGAATTCCCAATAAATAGATTGCAGGCATTGTTGAGAGAGATTAAGTGATACTATTAAGTTTATATTGGTGTTTTTATAAAGTAATTCAGCTTATATTTTCATTAATAGCTAACATAAACCATTAACACTTTCAACTCAATCCAAATTGTGGATAAATTATATCGTAGTAAAACTAAAAAATCATCAGCTAAACATAATTTGTTGTTATTTTAATAACCCTTTCAAACCCTCAAAAATGTATGTAATTTTAAGTTGCGTAAACGTTCCATATTGTATAGACCACGATTTCAAAATCATTTATTAATTATTTCATCAATAAAAAAATTTTATCATGTTCTAAAACTAGTAAAACCTGTGAATTAAGAGATTTAAGCCTGAATTCTGTAGAGATATATATATCAGCTGACGATCTTTAACAAGCTCCGTGTTTCTCGCCTATCATCATGGACATTATAGCATTATCACAATTCAAGATATTCGAACTAAGCAGATTCAAAGGAGATATGTATGCTTATTACATCATTAAAAGGATGAAAAAGAGATATATTTGTAAAAAAAAGATATATTCAAAAAATGGAACCGAAACGCAAAATTTTATTAGGCTATGGTGTAATTATAGCGTTGACGTTAAAAACATATTGAATTTAAAAATACAGTACTATTGTGTGATAAAAATGCAATTTAACAATGCGATACAGATCATGCACTCGAAATTTCGAAATCCCTGGATTTCTGTAAAGAGGCCGTCACAAATCTTTATGTATTAAGCTGTATTTCATATTTGAAAATGAACATGTTTCAAATCACTTTATTGATATTTTAGTATATATTTAGTGTAATGCTACACTCTAATAAAGTATGAGAAAACATGTATTAAAAAGGAGACCTTGGAAAGCAAAAATTAGCATAAAATTCTGTGGAAAATATTCATTGTCTAGCTAAAACTGCAGACGTTAAGAATATTGTAGAGAGAGAAAGAGACGTCATTTATTGACGGCCCCAAACATTGGTTCAGATTGATGACTAAATTTAGCAATATTTGACAAATGCAAACTTGTAATAAAGACCCATTATTACATTGCAAGGAATAATTTTTACAGATAATAATAATAAATTCCAGTAAATACATAAATTAAAGAAACATGTAGTCTTCATAGTATATTTCACTAAATATTTTTTATTTTCATAAATAGTTTTACAATGAATTATACTAAATTTACACTTGGGAATTTTAAATTAATAGAAATTACAATCACTTGTTACTTAACATTCTTAGTACTTCCGAGTATGATTCCTGACCAGCAATATCAATTACAAGGAGTATAGTAATTTCTATGTACCGTGTGATTATATAAATGAAACAAAACATTGTAACTAATAGCTTAGTCACATTTGAAATCTGAATTATTGAAAATTTACCATCATAGCGCAGGTTCAAAAAATCATTAAATACTTGATTTTGTAAATAACACACTCAAAAAATAATAGCTAAGAAATGTTGCAAGAGTTTTTATAATTTACCAACAGATCTTTTTAAAAGTTTTTCCCGATATTTTTATTTGCTTTACAATAATTATTATGACGTATGAGTTTAAAGTCTTTATGAGCTCAGTAACCATTTTTTTGATAATTGATTGGTCAGCAGACGTGAAAAAATCATCCAACGCAAGTTTCAGAGATTTGTACTTAAATGAATCTTTTATACGCTTAGATATGTATAGATATTAACGTTCTAGTTAAAATCTTTACTTTAATAATTTGCTTGCTTATTGATTGATCTACGAGCTTATTTTAGACACCAGCTATGAACGTCATTTCTATATGTGAAATGACGTTCTATATTTCAAAACGTGCATAGCATTTCAGTGAAATGCTGTAATTGCAACGAGTGGGATCAGGGCGTCAATGCAGTTAAACCTTTTTATTTATTCATATATGATATTATTAAATGGTATTTACAATATTTATTCTTTTTTGTCTTTAATAAAGAATATTGTCAAAACAAAAGACTGTTATGATAGCCAGTGTAAAAACATTTGATCATATTTATTGATATTTTAAACTGAGAGCGGGACATTCAGAAATGTACAAGAAGGAATGATTTGACAGGAAATGCAATTGAAATAACTATATAATTATCATGTAAGAAACTATTAAAATCATTAAGAAATTGTCAATTATTTATTAATCAAAATTAATTAATTTAATCAAAAGTAGCTAATAAATAACAATTTTAATGAAATAAGGTGAACAAATCAAATTCTTCAATAAATAGACTAAAATATTTAGAAAGTACCATCAAACTTATAAAAAACGAGTAAAATAATTTTAAAATATTTACAATTTCAATTAATTCAAATTAATTAATTAATCAAAATGATTGCATTTTAAATAATATAATCCAATAGTCATAGAACTATAAATAAAATTTCCAAAAATGCCAACTATTAACATTTTTATAAGACAAATAATTATCTAAGAAATATTAAAATCATCAAAAGTTTTAACTTAATCAAAATAATTAATGAAAATCAAGTAAACCGAAGAAAAATTACCTCTTCTTCTTTTTTACTTTGTTCCAGTGCTAATTTTATTTTTAATTCTTCTCGACGTTCTTCATCTTGTCTGATTTTCATAGCTCTTTCGTGTTCTTCTTTGCTAAGTTCAATTGCTCTTTGTAACTCATCATCCTCAATTTCTGATTTGGTCTCCTCGAAATTCAATTTCATAACAGTTCTTGGAACTTTGATAGTGTCTATAATGAATTGAAAAGAAATTAAAAACTTACATTGATTATCTTTAGTAAATTGTTTTCTAATTTCACGACCCAATTCCCCCGGTCTTCGATGTTGATGAGAACCAATTGACGACTGCTTATTTTGAAATTTTTCTTTAACTTTTAATCCTTTAGATCGCTCATTAGTTAGAATTTCTTTGTCTTTTAGCAAAATAACTAAAGCTTTTGATTTTTCACGTATTCCTACTCCTAAATCTTTATGTTCCTCAAAATATTGAAAATCTTTCAATGTTTCAATAGTATGAATATTTTGTAAACACTCTTCGGCAATTCTTTCGTTTCCACATTTAACTAAATAGTCCAATAACACTAATGACTTATAAACATGCCTCCAATTCTTTCCTTTGTCGTTTAGTCTTTTCCAAATCAATTGCATAATATCATCAAAAGCCGAGTAAGAGTTTGTCATATCAGCTATTTCACTCATTAAGGTACTTGATGGACCCCATGGATCATTTGATGTAGCTTCCCTGACATATTTTTCAGCTTCTGAGTATTTATATACCACATTTTTCACTTTTCTTCTTATTTCCATTTGTAATTCCTTTCAGATAGTAAAGAGATGTTTTATTTAATAATAAAATTTATAATAAAACAGCTCTATTATATTATTTTCAAAACCACTTAACTAGCGTATTTAAATAAAAAATATGAAATAGTTCGATAAAACAAACTAAACTTATTTAAGTTAGTATTAAAATTCAATAGTAGAATTATTTTTAAAAATATGAAAGAAAAAGATCGAATATTATTTATTATTTAATTAGAACTTTAGAAGTAAATAATAATAATTTTTACTAATTAATTTTGAAATTTAAAAAAATTATTTATATAACTACATCAATTTTTACAATTTTTACAATCCATGAATACATCTAATGTTTCATCCATTAGAATTTGTAGAAATATGACCACAAGGAAATCATTGGAACATGCATATGTTAATTTTCAAAATGCTGCTGTTGCTGAATCAGCTATAGATCGAATGAATTTGATACCATGAAAGGTCGTTAAATTTGAATAATGTGATCATAGCGTGATCCATCTTGGCAAAAGTCTAGAATAGGAAACATTTTCATTAAAAAATTAGATAAATCAATTAGACAAAAAGAATTACACGATACATTTATCTTGCAAAATTGACGCTGATGAGCATAATAAATAAAAAGGATAGGGTTTCGTACATTTCGAAATTGTGGCTAGTCCAACTAACGCATTAGATGTTGTTAACGCTATGCTAATAAAAAAATAAAATGATTTGTCGGATGTTTTCTTTCAAGAACAAAATTGAGCTAACAGCTATATCAATGTTATATTTACGAATCGTTACATAAACAATTTTTATGAAGACCTCGATAAAAAAAATTGGAATTTAATAAAAAATTATCTAAACCTAATATTTAACCGAATTACCATTTGATATTAAAACCAAATGTTTGGTTGATCATCTATTAATAATGACTCCTAAAATGTGAACAACTATTGAATTGCTAGAATCATTTGCAAAAGTTTGTTAGGATAACCGTTTCTGTATGGTACCTTCCTTGGTACAACTCCATAAAATTACCCAAAATTTGGATATATGCATTTCAGTTCTTTATGTTAAATACGCACTAACACAAAAAACATGCTTCTTAACTTATTATCGAAATCCTTGATGAAGAATTCTGATCCCATCGGTTTATTAATGGCTCACGAGTTCGGTCACCTTCACAATACCAGAGAGGACGAAACGATGACCTGTAAAACAAATGGGAATTTTACCTATTTTACGATTCCTAAATTCACTTATTGTTCTATTGAGGAAAGCATCTAACATTCGCGTTGTAACTCATATAAAACTGGGTATAATATGAAGTCTATAGATAAGTTGGTGCTTTTGATGTTTGTGATGAGCTATGATTAAGCAAGGAACCTCAGAACTGACAAAATGTGGTATACGGTAGGAGAGCCCATGTACAGTCATCCGATTTCTCTCTACTCATCGAGTTGAACTTCATTCTCAAGAGGGTACGATAAAACAAAGAATCGAGTGTCTGAAGAAGTAAAAACCTCTTGAGAAGGAAAAAGTAAAGACATTTAAAATTATCTATTGATTTATTAACTCATTGTTGGCACTTTTATGAAATTGTAATAACTTATGAAGAAAATTGAGCCTTTTAAAAATGAGTTCGATGTGACTATAACATTGCAATATTAGTTATTTGTATGACACTTGTAAAATGCAGTATCGAGAAATTTAATTTTGAAACTATAGATGTATTAAAATGTTAATAGATCCTTTTAAAATTTCAATATTTATTATAGATAATTTGCTCAAACTCTATATAAGTGGGCCAAATATAAAGTTTGAAAATTTTAATTTGCAAAAGAAAGGTATTTTAACAATAAAAAGGCTGATAAAGTATAAATTAGAGCCTAAGCTTGAAACTATCAAAATATTTATTTAAAACATTTTTATTAATCATATTTTATTAATAGCAATAATTTATTAAAATATTAATTTTATTATAATTTGTAATCATTTATTACAAAATCTTTTTTGAAGTAAAAGAAGTTGAGAATTTCTTATAAATTTCACTTAGAATAGAAGTTTAAAAATGAATGTAATTTTTTATTTTTAAAAAATTATTAAATATTTCATGGAAAATTGCTAATTTTTATCTAATTCTAAATCTATGACTTAATAATATAGTTTGTAATTTTACAATTATTATTAAAAGTTTTGTCTCATAAATTTTTAATTTAACACAAAAATTAAATTGAAACTATTGAATGAATTATTTGTATTATTTATTGTATGAGTTGTATTTTTTTTTGAGATTTTTGTAAACTTTCACTTTAAAAAGCATTTTTTGTGTGTAAATTTTCTTAAAAAATAATTTTTAATTATTCCTAATTCTTTTTTTTATTAGTAAATTTTATAAACTAGATTATTTACTATGATAATAAATTGATATAATTAAAATATTATTAATATAAATGAAAAAGTTAACTGATAGATTTGTTGAAGTCTTACAATAAAGTTACTTTGTAAGTTGAATAAAAGAGAATTACATTAAAATATAATCAGAAAAGTTGACTAGGAACGAAATTGATTTAATGAAAACATGTTTATATGCGAGAAGGTACTGAAAACACAATGAAAAGTCGCTAATCAAGTAATATTCCGATTTCAATTTTTAAAAATGGACAAAGGGTAGATTACATAAATCGATTTATCAATAATTGCAGTGAAGCGCAAAAATCAAAAAAATCATTAATTTGAAAAAGGGGATTGACTATAAAATACAACAAAATTAATTAAAACATATATTAATAAAATCAATTAAAGTCTACAGAAGCAAAAGGAAGCATATATTAAATAAATAAAACTGCCAAAACCTTGCAAAATAAGGTTCAGAAAAAACATAGGCAGAAGCGGCGACCAAGAGACAAAATTTTAAGGGCTAAAAAGAATATTGAGTAAGAATTAATAATAAAAATATTTTCAATGAGATAAAATTAGTATATCAAAAAATAAAGAGAAATGAATAAAAAATTTTTAAAAAATATTTTACAAGTAATAAAATCAATAAAAAGCCCTTAAAATGGCAAAAAATAGCTTATTGGTCGCACACATGCACAAAACAACTATATAAGCAGTGAAGCTTAAAACTAGATTCGGTTAGTCGGTGAGCTCTACATTATAGTTAGGTAGTTTTTGGCGGTAAGTGATTACATCTATTTATGTGTTAACCAAGCAATCCCATACAAATGTTTTCCCTTATCACTCAGCACCCGTTGTAAATCAACATTTGAACTAAGTTTGAGTGGGTGGTCGTGTGCGATAAGTGAATATGGTTACCAATTCTATAATTGCTTGGGCAAACCATGGCCCAACGATCTGCCGATAGAAGGCTTGTACTCGATTTCGATTCTAAGGTATCATTCATATACTCTGCTCGAAACCTTATTAGTCCTCCTGTCATGAACTAACCCATGTGATATATATATTATCTTGCTATCGATTCGTGCAAGGAGGAATTTCGTTTCTAATGTTCGTGAAAGTTTGCAGTTATTAGGTGTTATCATTACATCTGTAAGAAGATGGGAATATTAAAATAACCAATCAAACATGCTGGAAGTCAAAAGCATTAATTATAAAGGTTTGCAAAATAGAAGACAATGAATCTTGGTTATCAATATATATATCATGGGTGCAATGCCATATACATTGAAATGACTACCCGTCTTTTCCGCTTTTAAGTTCTCGATCACAGTCAACTTAGTCAATTGATTGATAATAGTAAACACAATTTTGTGCTGCATGATAAAAATAAATGTAAAAAAGTTTTGTTTAAAAATTTTAAAAAATATTTTATTGAGAATTTATTAAAGTCATTTTAAAATTTCTATTTTCTAAAATTTTCTAAAATAATTTTTTTAAAACTTGAGATTTTTAAAATCAGAATTTATGATTTTTAGTATGATATTTTTAAAAAATAAAATAAAAAATTTTTTTGAATAAAAGTAATTTACTCTATAGTTTCAAGTTCTAATCTACCCGACGATGACAGTGAGTTTATCGCTATATATTATAGTATAATATGTATCTTGGATTGGCGCTTTATTTTATTAAATTCATTGTTAATGTTTTGTGATGTTTTTAATAATAATAATAATAATAATAATAATAATAATAATAATAATAATAATAATAATAATAATAATAATAATAATAATAATAAAAATAATGTTAAAAATAATAATAAAACGCCTAGAAAAAAATAAAGTCTAACAATAATTTACCTCTTAAATTTTTGATTTTTCCTTAAATATTGTCACGTATCACTATTTTACTATTTAGACGCACACAAATTTTGATAAAAAAATTTAATTAAAATATTCACCAATATGGTTATAATAAGCTCTTCTTAATTTAGACAACAGAATATGAACAGCTTCCTTCTTTCTGTAGCATCTGTATCTAAATGGACAAGTAATCATTGAAGGATCTGCACAAACAATACAGTCATCTAGACATTTAAAATCCGACCATTGAACCGATTCGTAGTGATCCGTACAATTTTTTAATGTTGATTCCAGTCATTTGATAGATGCGTGTTGCCAAATATTCAGGAGTACAATATGATAGTTTGTTCTTCATATTCGGAAAGAGCTATTCCATCTTCATCAGAATTGTTTTGAATACGTATGAGTCTTGCTCGTCGATCATTTTGATTTTTTTGCTTTTACCGGAAAACTATCTATTTAAAAACAATCTGGGCTTAATAAATAATCTAGAATTTCTTCATTAGTATTAAGATTATTAACTTTAGATTTTATAAAATTAAATATTTCTTGAACTAGAGTGTTGTATTCCAGTGTTTTTATCCCCATGACTGCAACTTTTCTGTTGTAAATACATTCACATAGAGAGGATTGTACTTGACAAGTCTTAATGCTGGAAACAGTCCTGGTTCATAAATATTTTCTGTTTTGTTTGACAAATCGTACAAGTTTATTTGACAAAACATGTCAATGTTTAAAGATAATGATTTAATCTGTAAATCTTGAATCTGATACTTGAGCTCAACTTCCTGTTATGGTCTCTTGCAACCCATTATCCTGCATTTCCCACTCTTGAAGAATAAAATTGGATACTTTCCGCTTCTATCTACATGTTGAGATTTTCCAGATGCGAACTTCATTCCGTCTACTTGTATACATATTAAGTAACCGATAACTAGTTACTGAACAAATAAATACAAATATTTGGTTTCTTACCAACAAAACTTTAAATAAAGGTAAATAAAAAGTTATGCAATAACAAGAAATACAAGTTAAAATTCAAATTTATTATTAAAATCTCTTTCACATCATTGATACCTCTATATCACTAAATCACTTGGTTGCCTAGTTTCTGGGTCGTTTGCAAGAAAAATTATCCTTCCTGAATATAATTTTGTATTTGATTATTGTATTTTATTGAAATCATTGAAATTATTTTGTAAAAGTCAAACACTTTTCAACTATATTTTTAAATTTTGAACAATTTTGAACAATTATTCTTCTATTAAATGTTATTTTTCATAAAAATATCCATTTAGATAATTTTCACCCTTTAAATAACAATATTCAACCAGCTCAACCCCTTAAAAATACCGTATCGTTCACTTTTAATTCTTTTCTTGCTCTGTTGAATCTTTCTGTTCCTGTTATAGGTTTCCCAAATTTTGCATCAATATTACACATGTGCTCATCACTGGATACTTCCTACGTTTGCGGAGATTGTATTTGTATTCCAAATTAATTTCACAACTCTAATACTCCAATGACGTCTGGTGTTATGTGATTTACAATCGTAGATCTTACAACTTTACATACTCCCATTGTTTCAACACCCATCATTACTTTGCTTTTTGTTCCCAATTCATTATCATTTACGCATCTTAAGATACTTGCGGTCTTCATAAGTTCTATATTATTAAATTTTTTGTACTTGTTCAAGCTCATTACGTTTATTGTTGCTCCCAAATCACATAAACCATTCATTTCCAGATTTTGAATTTTGATTACCACACTAAGTCTACCTTTCATTGTGTCATACCTGATAATACTCGACCTCATTTTATCTATTGCCAATATCTCTGTACTTTGCTGTTCCACATTTTCATATCTCTCAATCTCCTCAAAGTTCTTTTTAACAAACCTATTAACTTTGTCAACTACTCGTTTATCATTCTCTTCCTGCTTTCTCTCTCTATCCTCCCCCAAGTCTTTTTAATCTTATTAAATTTTAGGCTTATTAATCCATCATCAACTTATTAATCCATATCAACCATCATCTCTTGACGAAAACCCGTTAATTTATCGACACGGAAATATTTATCACATTGCTGGATAAATATTTCCACATCTTCATCCTTAGTTAATTCTTCTGGTGTCAACTTCCTTAATAGAAGTTCCAGTGACGTGTTCGACATGTTAGATGTTGTGAAAACATTTTCGTTTAATTGAAAATTTGTATTCATTCAAAGTTCAAAATTTATTCAAATCAAAATTATATCTTCCACATTTTTGAGTATTTGAACAAAATTTACAACGGCATTTAAATTTTATTTTATTTAATAATTATTATTATTTAAATTTTATTTTATTTATTAATTTATTTATTTAAATTTTATTTTATTTAATAATTTATTTATTTAAATTGTATTTTATTTTATATTTTAATAATATAATCAGATATTTAAAATATTTTCATCTAATTTATCAAAAGTTAATGAAAATCTTATTTTTTAATTTTAATCATTTTAAAACATAATTTTATGTCCGTTGATAATTATGCTTAAATATCCTCACACTATGAAAATCATTGAATTGTCTCTCTGGGTTGACTGGTAATTTTTATTGGATTTATACTTGATTTACTGATTAATTTTAATTATTTGAGCAATATGATATGTATTTTGTGATTTTACAATAATTTAGTGAAAGTTAATGGTTTTTGTGGGAAACAGATTTTATTCGATTTTAGTCATTGTTTATTTGCTTGAATTTGTTGACAGAATCAAATTGTGGTGATTTTTGATGGGAAATGTTGGGTATCAATAACAATTTTGTAATACTTTAAAGAAATTTTATTTTTTTTGGTAAAATTCAGACTTTTATGATAATTTTAAGGGAATTTAATCGATTGAATGCATGGTTTATATATGGTTAATATGATCAAAATGTTGGATTTTTTAAGGGTCTTTTAAGATATTTATTTGATTAAATATAGATTTCTAAAGGAATTTTACTTTGTAGGTTTTTACAAAAAAATCTGTATATTGTTGGTACAGTGGAGGAAATATCACCTGAAGGTAAATGATTGGCTAAGAGGGGAATTTCTAATATTTTTAGAGGAAATAATCGATTAAGAGCAAGTTTAATGATATTTTTAAGGGGTTTGGATTGGTTGAATATTGTTATTTAAAGGGCAAGGGTTACATACATTGGCAATATTGTCATTTGAAAAGAAATGATTGGTTAAGAGGGGAATTTATTTTAGTGAAAAATAATCGATTAAGAACAACTTTTTTTGTTATTTTTAAGGGAATTCAATCGGTTGAATACCTGAATTTACATATAGTAAATATGATCAAAATGTTGGATTTAAAGGGTATTTTAAGGGATTTATTTGGTTAAATATCGATTCGGGCTAAATATATAACTATTAAGTCGTAAGCTTTCTGTTCTATCAACCTGTCATTTAGGGTTGAAAAAGAAATTTTTCCTTAAATTAGCGATTACATTCATAATTAGCAGTCATTTGGTATTTGACTCGGTAGAGAAAAATTGGAAGAGAGACCACTCAAACGATTTATCTGACAATTTTCTTTAGTTTATTTATAACCAAATTACTACCTTTAATTAATGTTATTTTTTGTCAAGAAGAGTAGCACCTTTATCTAAAAACGAATCACCTATTAACCTTTCAGTGTTTTAAACGATGAGAGATTGAAATTCGCCATCTTTTTTAACCTCTACATCAATACAAAATTGAATCCTAACCGATCATATTTGATTGATAATATTATTTAATTTATTAATTAATGCTTTTATCAGCCAGAACAGTTCAACGTCGTATTGAAGATATGGCGATAAATATTGACACCCAGGTCAAAAATGATTTGTTATCTAGTGATGTAATTACCATTGCTCTCGATGAAAGTACTGATGTAAATAGTATGGCTAGGCTGGCAATTATTATTAGATTTGCATTTATACATAGTTCAAACATCAATGAAAAACTAAACGTACTTATATTTTCCTTCAAGTACAAGAGTTTACTAAATTCAATAATGAGAAGGTATTAGATTTAAAAAGAAAATTGTTTTCCATAACAACTGATGGTGCTCCGTTTTTGGTTGGAAAACATGTAGGATTTGTTTAACTAATGGAGAAAGAATTTGGCCGCCCACTTTTGTCATTCCATTGTATCATACATCAAGAAAATTTATTTGGGAAGGCATCTACGCAACAAATTATGGATGTAATTAAAAAAGTGACTAAGCGTAAATAAAATAGTAGCACGATCTGCATTAACACACAGCCACTTTAAATAATTTTTAGAAGAAGTTGAATCTAAATATGGACATTTGTTGTTACATGCTGAAATATGATGGTTTAGTCGAGGCAATGTTCGTGGAGTGCTTTGATGATATAAAAATATTTCTCTATGAAATCGGTGAAAATGACATCGAACTCAAAGATAAACAATGATATTTAAGACTTTTGTTCTTAAAAGACATTATGAAACTTTATAATATTTTAAACGTTTGACTCTAAGGAAATGACCACACTATTTTAAAAAAATGTACGAGGAACGAAAGAGTTTTTGTTCAAAATTATTATTATTTGAAGATAGCATAAAAAGTAGAATATTTATGTTTTTTCCTTTGTTAAAAAAACAAAAATGAAAAAGATAATATTGATGAAAACAATCCAATTATGTTCGAGAGTTATATTTTGAACATTAAAATTGAATTCGAAAGTAGATTTCAAAATGTTAAGAAGCACGGCGAAATGTTTACCTTCTTAATAAAGCCCGATGAAATAGACGGAAAAAATATAGAATTACAATATTTTAAATTTCTTAAAATTGATAATCTTAGTTTAGACATAATTAATTTTAAAAGCATAACGTCGTGGACTGATAAATTCAAGACGTTACAAAAAGATTTGGAAAAAACAAAAGATAATCTTTTTATGATATCGACCTGTTGGGCATCACTTCATGTGAAGTTTTCGTCTTTAAAAAAAATTGCCTTTGCAATTTTATCTGCTTTTGGATCCTCATAGAAATGCGAACAAATACTTTCACATATGAATTATATTTTAAGTAAGAGCAAAAGCAGTTTGTATTCGTCTTATGGTCACAAAATATTCACCAGACTTAACTAAATTGACGTCACAAATTCAGCATCAAGGAAGCCATTGATAACGAAGAGATCTTTTATAAATAGAGTTCATAATACATAAATAAATGCTGTTAGTGTAATAATAAAGTTTGTAAGTATTTTGTAATTGCTTTTTGAATTAAAATTACTTTTTATGAATCTGAAGATATTTAATTAATAAGTTTAATAAAAAACCCACTGACCCGAATAGTCTTCTTAATAGCCACATTTTTTTTAATTGGACCCATAGCCAATAAAGGTTACTGAGCCGTGTAATAGCATATAATTTAAATATAGTAAAATATGATTCAATCTATTATTTAACAATAACATCACACAAAAGTTTTTATTAAATCTTGTTTCCAATTAAATCTCTTGAATGAAATTAGGTCTCATTCCTTTTATGAAGGGATTTGGATCATAGTCTTTGTAAAATGATGTTTTGCTGTTGCATTTCGGATATTTGTTGGAAATGTAACTCTTTCTTATTAGACTTAACGACACAAGGAAATCATCAGCAGGAAAAAAACAAGGCAATGTTGACAATTGCTGACTTAAACTTTCATCTATAGGAAATCCCCAGAAATCGAACATAGAAATCAAATTCTGTTGAGATATGATGCTTGAAATGTTCATGAAAGTTATCATTTTCTGACTGTCAGTTATTGGAGATATTTTGTTTGTTTCATAAAATTCAAAAACATCTTTAAAAAATCCCCAACCTAAATACTGGGACATTTGTGAGTATATCAAAAGAGCTAACCAAGAATCTGACGTCCATTTAGAAAATTCTGCTCCACCGTCTAAGTATTCCTTAATTTCAACTGTATCATTTAGTAGACTTTTTAAATTTGAACCATATCTTCTGACCTTAAACAACATTTGATAGACAAAAAAACATAGTATGTTATTTGTCACTTCTGTTGTACCATAAAATGTCCAACTTAATCTTTGTAAATTGTGACCGACTTCATGACACATTCCCCAGCTCCCGAATTTTCTAATATAAGTTGAATTGAATACTAAGTTAAACCAACTCTGATAAAGTTCTATTGGATATCCTGAATGCCCATATCCACCACTTATCATTATATCAAGGACAACAATTTGAGGTCGTTCTGTTTTCCAATCATTATCCGTTAACACCATTTCCATTCTCACAACTGTATCCCATATATTTCCCATTAAGTCCACCATATATTCACCGTCGAAATCTTTCAATCTTCGACTTTCTTCACAAATTACAATGCTGTCACCTGCAATTTGGCTCCAGATTCCTGGGCTATTTCTTCTATCATTCCATTTAGATGCTGCATTACTATCTCTCAAATTGAAAAAAGGTGTCACAACGACATTTGACAATTCTATTGTAATTTTCGAACCCAAAGCATCATTATATAACCACAAAACACCACCAAATGCTGAATAAATATGACCTTTGTTAGAAATTGGTATTCTGTATATGTTTATACTCGGATACCTTGCCCATTCTGGAAGAGAATCTGGCAAATTATCTGTGTGGCATCCAACACTAATTGCCCAAGATCCGCTTGATCCAATAACGTTGTATTCTAAAGTGCTTCCAGCTTCTAAATAATACCCAATCGGATTTTCTGTTGAAGGCGTGACACCGATTAGGTTAAGCTTAACTGTGACCTTTGGAGGCGAAGCAACAAAATCTCCCGGGAATAAATCGCCACATGGTGCTTTAAAATTTGAATAGGCTAAAGCTTGATTTTTCATTATTTCACCAAGGAATCTGATTAATTTCCTATCATTTGGGTTTGTGGCTTTTTGCACATCGCAAGGACAAATCCATTTCAGAAGCTTTTCATATTTCTTTATAATGGTGATTAAATACTCAGGCATTTTGCTATTGTTTAACATGGACGAAGAGAATATTGGCAATAGGCCAGCTACCAGTGGGGCTTTTCTTATCAAGTAATCGTGATTAAGAAGCATCCTATGTACAAGATCTTCTAATCCAATAAAATCATCAATGAACATCGAGTCGGGCATTTCGGTGTTTACAACTGAACTCGAACTTGTGTAAGAGTTGAGAAAGTCAACATTAAATATATTGAGAATTTGTAAATAAGAATTCCTCGCTTCAACGGTATTCGATTTCCAAAAAGTAATTTCTACAACCATCGACACTGTGCCATTGAGTAATAAAGCCTTCCAGGCATTTAGTATATCATCTGGATGTGCTCTCCAAACATCGAAATAAACGACAGTTCCCGGTTTAATGAGAGAATAAAATTCACTCATTTTCTTAACTTGACTGGATATAATTGTAGGGGGGCTTGGATTGCCAAATGTCAGCCACGATAAAAGGTTTGTTCTGAATTGGTCCTGGGTCGCATCTGAGTTCATATTTCTCAAATATGCTGATTTTGCAAATGCAACCATTCTTCCCTTTCCACTTTCACATGCAACTCCAAATGGTAGGGATTTCATATCGTAAATTATTGGTTCACAATTTCTGTTAAGGTAAATAACAGCTGAGCTATAAGGAGGAATTGGGGCTATTGGAACATTTTTCCGAATGATTGGTGCAATTTTCTAAATGAAATTTTAACTATTTACAGTTTCCTCGACAGTTACTTACGAAGTAATCTTTTGTTATTGGAACTAGAGACACACTATCAACAACAGGTCTAGTTGGTACAAGAACATTTGTCGACTCCTCTCCATAGACCTCTATGTCACACAAATACAAACGTTCGATCGGATCATAATCAAACGGATTTCCTTTGATAAATACTAAATAACGACCGACATAAGACGGTCCCTTGCAAGTCAATTCATTTGTTGAGTTATTTTGAACGAGTGGATCACATTTGCCATATTTATTAATTAGTGATTGAAAGTGGCAGGCTTGAAACTCATTTCCGATATAAAAATTCGCTTCCTCTGTAGCACGATCTAAAAGGCGGGATGGGATGTTTTGTCAATTCATCCTTTATTAATATTGCACTTACAGTCTCCATTTCTAACAATTATTTTATTAATCATGTATGTCTGCCCCAAGTCGAATGCAATCATTTTCTTATTGTTACTCTCAAAACGAACACAAGTTTTGACATTTCCGTCATTAATATTGGTTGAATGATCCCGAGAGTCCGACGCAGCCAGAATCTTTTTATTCAACAAGATGTTCTTGTTGCTCACTGAAAGATTCACAAATATAAAGTCAATTTTAAGATTATTTTCTTTACAGCTTTATGATTAAATTAAATTTTCGATTTTCTTTATTTTTATTTCTTTTCAGACTATTTTTACCATCATATAAATTTGGTTAGCCCGAATTTAGCCAGAACATAAAAATTGAAAGTTGCTGAAATTGACACAGAAAATTGCTCAATTGTAGATTATATTTTACTGATATGATTTAATTTTTTTATCAAATTTTATCTTATTTCTTTCATTCGACAAAAATGAAGTTTCATTTTTCCATATTAAAATGTAATAAAATTATATTTTAAAATAACTTTTATTGTGAAATCATGAAGGAGGTTAATTTAGGGCCCCGCTGTTATTAATAAAAGCTCAAATCGTCAATCAATTGTTTGTCTGGAACAATATTTCAAGTATCATTTTTCTTTTCTTGATTTTCTATTTCATAAAAAAAAATTAATTTAAAATATTAACATTATAATTTATAATTTTTAAATATTTTTACTTGACAGCGAGACCGAGGAAAATATAACCAAGCATAGGATTTGAATATTAAACATTTTTGTCATATTTCAATATTAAAACCTTCAGTAATATGATTTCTGTGATTTTATGACAAATTTATAGTCAAAATTTTAAACTTATTATTTGCAAGTATTTCATGTTTAACATTAATTATGCAGGTGAGGATTTGAAAGGTTTCTTTTGACACTATAATTGTATAAATATATATGAAAATTTTATATCAAATTATCTATTAATATTTTGTCACGCAATTACCCGAAATTACTGATATTTTGTTATTCGTAAAGATTGTATAATAATAAAATAATTAAAAAGTCTAATCTAATATTTTATAATATAATATAATTTTCCATTATTTTATAAAATATTCAATTATTTAACATATTATGTTAAAGTGCAACTTGAAAAATATTTGTTGTAAATAATTAATTTTACTCTTTATATTTTAACACGTTGACGGACAATTGCGGCTATAGCCGTCAAAGCGAAGTTCACAATGTGGCATGACTGCTATAGCCGTCCAAAACGAAACGGTCGTTTTTAGACACTACGGCTATAGCAGCACAAATGTGCACTTACTGGCGTATACGTAGAAGCATAGTGTCGTGTTTTGAAAACATCTTTTTAGGTTGAAGTTCATATTTCACCTGTTATACGAGTTGCAGATTCAGTATGCACGTGGTTGTGAAGGGAGTAGTGCGACATATAGTGTCAATTTTCGAACTTCGCTTGTTCCTACTGTCCGTCAACGTGTTAACTTCTGAATGAGCCACGTATATCTTGCAACGGCAAGTTAATCCACTTCCCGTGATCGTTATCGAGCTGAAGTTTGGCAGCTAGATTCATCTTCGAGAACAATTCATTATTTTGAAATTTCAGATGGATCGAATATACTATAATTATCTTTTTTGCAAATTTTCAATTCGGTCACCTAATGTAAAAAATATTAACACGTTGACGGACACTAAATATTAAAAGGGGTTCAAATTTTGACACTCTAATATTTAATTGTTATATTAATTGAAAATTGATTGCTATTAGAAGTGTCATAATTAATAGCTTCAATTATAATTGTTTCTCATTAGCCAACAGGTTTGGGCTCTCTATCAGAAATTTGAAATTTTGGATGACGGATATAGCCGCATTGTCCATCAACGTGTTAATAAAATTTTCATTTCAAAGTAATTTCTTAACTACGTGGTTTTGCGTAATATTAAATTTTTCATAGGACTGAGCACGCATATTGAAATTTTAGATTTGAAAGAATGTAAAAGAATGATGTTATTCTCCGATAAATCTTTAACACATCACTATGGAGTTTATTGGTATTCTAATTTTTGATACAGAATATACAAACATATAAACTTTCAAACGCAATCCTCAAACATCATAACTAGCAATCGTAAAACGGAGTGCTTTTCAAGGTTAAAAAAAGAGTGCAAGGAGTGCTTTTTATTTTCGAAATAAACTTGGAGATTTCAACAAACAAAAGGAATGGATTGGGAATATTATATTTTCCTATATATAAGAAAATATATTAATATTTTTTTAATAAAAATAGAGTATTTAATATTATTTATTAAAATATAAATATAGTAATTTTTGCAGATTTTCTATTGTTAAAATAATTAATTAAAATAATAAAAAGCTAAAATAAATACCCATCAGTGCTTTGATGTCTGATTAAATAATTTATTATTATAAATAATTTATTTATAAATTTATTATTTTTAACCCAGAAATTTGAAAAAAAGAGTGCGCCTTCTTTTTTCCGATCCCTAATCATTACCAACCTCTGATCTTCAACATACAACTTTGACACAGTATTATGTTAGTTATAAAATTTTCTTTAATTATCCTTTTGAGAAATATTAAAAACTATGTTTTAGTTAGTTTTTTAACTATAAGCTTTAGCAAAAATTAAACGGAAATATGTGCTATTGTCATTTCCCAATTGAAAGCTCAGTTATTTGATAAATCTATTTGACCTAGTTATTTGTTTCACAAATCTATATGAACTACTTATTTATTAAATTAAATAGTACTTTATAGGAAATCCAATACTGGTTTTCGATTAGCCGGTAATGGCACTTTCTTTTAGTCTAGAATCATAGTTTTAGTCGCAAACTATGATTCTAGAATAAAAGAAAGTGTCATTAAATACAACAAACCTAACCAAAGTTATAAAAAGGGAACTAATTTTATTTAAAGAAAGTGAAAACGTGTGTCAAGACATTTTAAAACGGGAGAGTGGGTTTAGTTCGAATAGAACAACACAAGAGGCAGAAAAATAATTTTCAGTATGAAAGACAATTTCAAATAATCAGATTCATTTCTCCTCACCAGGTGTTATAACGGGATAAAACAGCGCATAATTGTGAGTTTGAAGAAGTGGACTAATCCTTAGCAAAGGGGAAGTTACGATATTATTAAATATCTCAACATTTAATAAGGATTTTATGTTGTTTTAATAATAAATAATTATTGGGAATTACGTATTTTAAATCGAAGATATTAAACTTAGGACTTTTTTTATTCTTGGTTTTAATTTGTCGTATATTATTTATTATTATTGTATTTTTTTTAATAATTGTTAAAAAATTTCTTTTCTTAATATGATTTATGAATTATTTATTTTTATCACATTGTAGTAGGAACACTGTAAGGGACACCCTGGGTTACCTCTTATTTTTAATAAAGCTAATCATTCTGATGATAAAATAATAATAACAACGATAATAGTAATAATAATAATAATAATAATAATAATAATAATAATAATAATAATAACCACCATAATAATGAATAAAATCAGAGTAATAATCTTATTAATGATCAACAATATCAATGAAGACAAATAACTATAATATTAATAACAATAAGAATAATAATTATAGAGTAATAATAATAATAATTATAAAATTAATAATAATAATAATTATAATTATAATAATAACAACAACAACAACACTAATAATGATAATTACAAAAATGATTGATGCAATTAATATTTAATAATAATAATTATAATAGTAATAAAAATGATTGCTAAAATTAATAATAATAATGATAATAATAATAATAATAATAATAATTATTATTATTATTATTATTATTATAAAAGAAAAATTATGGAAACAATAATAATAATATTAATAGTGTTGGGCCAAAACTTGACTGGCCATTTGTTCGTGCGACATGTCTAAAATATCATCATTATTCGATTCAATTAATTCATCCACGTTAGATCAAAATCAAATGGATGGTGCCTATGTTATTGTTAGTGGAGTTATCTAGATTTAAACATATCGAACGCGGTTAGTGCCAATCATTACTACAATCTTCGGCAATTGAATAGGCTGTGCAACTATAAGCCCTTGGGGAAGCTATTTAGTCGACCACACTTTCATCATGGCACCCCTATATATTCTATTTTAGTGGTTGCCCGAATTGTGAGACGTTGGGGGAAATCCTGCTGCTATATCAACGAGTGAGTCGAAACTTACAATCCACCGGGTATTAATGTTTGTCAAGTCGGAGTTTGTCGCGCGTATGGTGGTGCTATTTATTAGAATTCATTTAAAAGTTATTGAATACTTAGTATTGGATAATATTGTGACAATTGATTTTAAATTTTAATAGGTATCAGGCTTATCATTTATTGGGGTGTGTTTAATACTTGTTAAACACATATTATCAATTAAAAATTATTTCAAAATTTGCTACATTTTAAGTGTTGACGTTGAATGAGATAAATTTACAGATTTACCAACTTACGATATGGATAAGCGTTACATTGACTTTAACGTGTCTATTTCCGTAGTGGTGTTTAACGAATTGTAATTACAATTTGTATGACATCAACAAAATGGACTTTGGTAAGATTTACCTTAACTTGGGCATCCGTTTCTACATTCGTTATGTTTCGAAATGTGTCGTAATGCTTAGCTGACCTTCGCCCTAGATTATCTCACTAGCGTGGGGCGTCCGCATCCGCTATCTAATGTGAATGCGTTGGTGAATGACATTTGATCTGTTTATCCGGTACGTCTAATGTCGACGGAAATTTCCATCTCTCGGATCGTACGAGTTTACTAAAATTTGGACTTACAGTTTCCGGTCGATTTCGCTTACTATTTCGGATAACTTTGGTTATTAATTAATTACTTTCTGATATTACATCGTGACATCTACTGTGGTCGTACGCGGTTATGAGGCAATTTTGGGATATGTCAGGTACGTCTGTTACTCTTATTAAACATTTTATTGCCTAATTTTAGGAAAACCAGTGTCTTTGATCTCCTTATGGTATTCCGAAATAGAATATTAAAACATTTCAAGGAAGACTTATCTGTTTGATTCTCATCTCATGCCTATTAACGTCTCGTTTCGAATTCTTGTTGGACATTTTGTTATATTGTTACGTCATTTTCGCTTGCGAATATAATGTGGATTGTGCTTGGAATTATATATGTACTTAAATGATGCAGATTTTTATGAATTTTTCGGGTGGGAGATATTGTCACGATTCTCAATATCATCAGATTTTTAGTAAATTTTTGATAATATTACACTACTATCTTTATCCTATGTCAACGATTCTTATGAATTTAGTGTTAATCGATTTAGTTGCCTTAATTCCTTTTAAGCGATTTATTTATTTTGGTTTACCTTTGAATAACGAGTCGATTTACGACCTATTTTATTCTATCCTTATACTCTTCATTTTATTTTTAATTTAGCTTCAATCAATAAATTATTTTTAGATTGAGTTTTATTTCAAATCAATGGATTTTCGTTAATTTTACTCCATAATTACTTTGCTGTCATTAGATTAAATTACGTTAATTGAATCAACGAATTTCTCAGTTTTTATCAATAGTTGCCCTACTTTTAGACGATGAATTACCTTATGTTGAATCAGAGGATTAGTTCGTTTTAATCAATAACTACTTTACTTAATTTAATTGGATCAATAAATGTAATGGTTTCCTACTAATTTACCGGTGATTTCAATTAATTTGTTTCAAATACGAATTTAATTTACTTTTAGCAATAAGTTTTAATTTATTTCAGAATATGAATTTAATTTACTTTTAGCAATAAGTTTAATTTATTTCAGAATATGAATTTAATTTACTTTTAGTAACAAGTTTTATCTAATTTATTTTAGAATATGATTTTAATTTACTTTTAGTAATAAGTTTTATTTAATTTATTTCAGAATATGAATCTAATTTACTTTTAGAAATGGGTTTTATTAATTTAATTTACTTTTAGTTATAAGTTTTATCTAATAATTAAACCTCTTAATTTACGTTTAGCAATAAGTTTTATCTAATTTATCTCAAAGTATTAGCTATATCAACGATTTCGATTTCATTTTATCCCCGTACCCTTTCCCTTTAATAGACCTTAGGCGTACATTGTGTTTATATTATATTTACTGAGTGCCCACTGGACTACTCGATGTGATGATTTTAAGCCGTGTGTAATATAAATTTAGGTCGATTTTACAGAAATGAGAAACGAGGAAGCAGCCGGAGACTTCTTCCTTATTTCTCGTTTCAGCTATAGGGATAATATTGACGTTACGACCCCTGCGTTCCTCACGCTGAGTCTTCACGGGTACATATCATTGGCGATTTTCCACGCACTTACATGCATCTGTACTATGTAGATTTTGCTTTCTTGCGTTATGTGTTGGCTGTGGGCCGGAAAAATTTCGACAAAAATTAAGTTTAGTTTATATAAATTTATAAAACAATGTATTGATATTAATAATATTTATTAATTATAAACAAATAAAGATAATTACCATCCAATAGGCTACGGCGTGAGAACGCAGTAGCTGAAACGTAAAATCATCATTCCGTATAGGGGAAATGGACTGAAGAGGGAATGGTCTTTTGCCTATTTCAACATCACTCATTTCCCATAAATTCGACCTAAAATTTGTGTAACAAACGGCTCAAAATCCTGACACCAAGTAGTCCAGTGGGCACTCATAAACTCTTAATATTGACACAATTTTATCCTATTATTAACTAAAGGAAGGTAATGGGGAAATTTGTGCGGAGAAATCGTTGATATGTCGATAACTCGTCAAAATAAAAGATAAAAATCAAATAATTTAAATTTCCAAACTTAGAGAGTTACTATATTAATACGAAAAACTTTGCAGTGTCATAAATTCCGATAGTTAAGGAGAGAAAAATTTAAACCCCGACCCAAAAACAGAATTGTCGAATAAATCTTTGTCAGCGTCCTATCGATAGTCACACTGATTCAAGCTAGAGAGCGTCTTAATGGCCAAGAGCAAATATAAAATATGTTGATTAAAGAGATAAAATATTAAATTAGTAGAAATTAAATGTTCGCTCGTAAAAGTAATGTAATTAGGTTTTAAATAAAGGTTTTTGCCAAGTAAATTAGTAATAATCAATCTTTGTAAATCATTTGATTAATATTCTTGCCGCTAAATTTGAATAATAAATATGAATCTGATAACATAGATGATCAAAGGATGGAGATGAATGGGACGATTATAACAGTAATGACAACTGAAAGATAAATAAATACGAGTCCACATTATCCATGCATAATTCAGGAGTTTGTTAGAACAGTACACCAGAAACAACATGTTGGTCGACTATTATTATAAACCCAATAATTACAGGAAAGGAACCAAACAATTTTTTCTATTTTAAATAAAAATAAAGTACCATCAAATTCCAAAATCAAAATGTTTGAATGTGAACTGTTTCGGAGAGATGGGGGAATTTGATGGCATTGCAGCTGATTTAACAAAATCCATCGACGGATGTGAACTATAGTCACTGGTTTCTGAGGTTCTTCCTGACTTTAAAAAACTAAATTTAGCTTTATTTATTTGTTCAGTTACGTACCGCCCACTCTAAATCTCTTCTCGTCATGAACCCAATTAAACATTTCGAGTCGTAGGAGGCGGTAACGGGAAATACATTTATAATAGACCCCTCACAAGATCATCCATTTCTTTCAAGCCATTGAATCCTGAGTAAACATTAAGAGAAATCCTTTAGACTAAAAGTTAAATAATAATCACAAATAAATAGAAAAACTACCTTTTAAAATAGTAAATTATTGGCAAGTGGAAGATTGGCCGGTGCTGAGATAATAATGAATCCCATAATGAATCTCAGCCGATTGAACTTATAACGGATATTGATTAATGGATGAAAGAATACATGTGTAAATTCTGGTGAGGTCTGATAAATTTCGGAAGTCAAATGTGTGTCGGCGAAGGCAATCGGCATACATGGAATACGATCTGACATTTATAAAAGGTCAATCGTTAAAATAAAACATTAATCTTGTATGCCACTCTCTAAAAATGGAGACACACAGGCAATATTAGTGGATAAAATCCATTCCAAATACCACCAATGCATACATTAAATGACATAATTCGATGCACACACTCCCGGTGAAAGTATGTAGGCACATAATCTCTATTGGTGAATATAATGTTGCCAGAGAAAGTCAACACACCGTTACTCTCTCACCCAATATAAGGAGACGATAGGAGGTAACTAGTCATTTTAACTATACTGATGGCGAATAAAATTTGAGATTACCCTGCGAATATTCCACGAAGAAGCGAGGTCGGATCGACCTCCATGAGAGCTTCAGAACGGCCTAAAGATGGTAATTTACAATTTATTAACTTGAAAAGTCTTAATTATTACATCCGAGGATTGGCCCTTAGGAATCAGACACGATGACAATGCACGAAATTTGAAGACAATAATGCCTAATGTTGAGATACCCACCATGTTGATTAAATAAATTTTGACAAGTTAATTGCTTTTCTAATCTGTCGGAGAAAAATCCACACTGTTTATGACACCAACATTTGCGAGTAATAAACCGTAATGATTCTCCAATGACTCCTACATCCCAACCTACCCCTCTAGAGAAGAGCGGACTTCAATTCCATAGACCACCAGCACTTATGATGTGAACTGAAACCGAAATAACGAAATACCAGTTATATAATTTTTGAATTGGTTATGGATAAATTAACGCGGACAATCCGTTTGTAGTTTGAATTTGTTAAGTATACACGTTGCTAGAGGTTGATAAATCTAATTTCAAATATGATTGATGTTGACCCTAATTTAAGTCTTATGGTAGATAATAAATCTGATTTTGATTATGGTTAACAATAATTTAAGTTCTATAGTAGATAATAAATCTGATTTTGATTATAAGTATGGTTAACAATAATTTAAATCGTATAGCAGATAATAAATCTGATTTTGATTATAAGTATAATTAATAATGATTTCTACTCTTGTGGTAGATAGCAACCTGATTTTGATTGTGAATACGATTGATGATAACTTAAATCTTTGGTAGTCAACGAATCTATTTTTTAAACTGGAATATTGTTCTAATAATCAAGAGTTTTGTGATGAATAATGAATTGAATTAGGAGTATTATTAATCTTAGCTTGAATTTTTATGGAAATTAACGACCAAATTCGAACAAATCATTTAAAATATAAGCATAAGTTTTCTGCAAACAACTCGCCTTAATATGACTTTGAAGCGCATCGACGACTTGAAGCAAACCCTGTCAGGATGGCAGTCGCAAATTTGTAAATCATTTCAAAATTGTATGTTTTATTATAAAATGATATGCTACATAACGAACACCCTTATAAGACGGCATAACTGGTGGTATATGAGAATTGAAGATCGCTATAGGCTTACAAGATTAGCAAAAGGTCCAGCAACGATAGAAATATCACGCAATATTAGGACAATAAGTCTGACGTGTTCTGGAAAAGTCGATTAAAATAGATATTAACTGAGTTAAAAACGACCCGATCCGTAACCTGTAGAGATTTTATTAGATAAACCCAAGAATAATCCATACCCTAATTTATTTAGATAACTCCTGGATCGACGCGTCCCGGGTCACATTACACTTTCCGGCACACTCAGCAGCTCGGTGTCGGCAAGCGATGTGGGACGCTGGATTCACGATCTCGCCGGTCAAGGAATCCCGGACGGGAAGTCAAATGGACAACGACGACACTGACCTCCCATTCGTTGCGATTAAACGAGAGCCCGGCCGCAATCCGGCACGGAAATTCGGGGCCAAGTCGAATATCTGCTCGCTCGATTGGAAGAGCATCAGCGGCAGACGAATCGGCAAGTAGATAAAGCCCGGAGGTACCTAGAGGAAGTGAATCGTGATATAGCAGCCGGTCGGATCCCGAGTACGGACGGGTACGCCCCTCCGTACAATACATCATTCAATTTGGACGATCCTCGACTGGATGTCACGACCACTGCTATCAATGTAGTGGTCCAAAGAAGATATTGCCGAGAGGGATGCGGAACAGGGATTCGGAATCGAGTAAACATCGGGAGCATCCATACGCTCGGGAATACCCAGGGCGAAGGTAGAGATCTAGCATGGGCCAAGCATGTCTAATCTAATTTTGTGATAGAAATATAATTTTGTCGAGTTCCTCGTTTAATTTGCGATTCAAAACGTCAAGAAAATTTTAAGTAAAATCACTAAAATGGTATAAACTTAGCCGGCCACGTACAGTTTAATAAGCAATTCTATGTAGAAACTTAAGATTATCATTCATGAAATGGCCCTATATCCATATAACCATAATAAAACTTTATTATGCATACCACTATATTGGAATTTATAATGTGTTACTATTATAGACATGGACTCTCATCAAATTTTATAACGAGAATTGGAACGACTGCCGAAATCCAACTCCATACTCCAGCAGCAAATCCTACAGCTAACTAAGGAGATACAACAGGCTAAGGCCACGTGGGTGGAGCCAAATAGAGCAAAACATATCTATCAAAAGATGACGGCGGCGCAAAAGGGTTGGGCTGAAGAAAAACAGCTCAACCAGAATCAGAAGACTCAAATTAGAGGTCTGGAGGTAGTGTTATCGGCGTGCCAAGAGGGTGCGGCGGTAACCTACCCGTTAGTTTTCGCTTCGTCGCAATTGGCCTATCGAGAGGCAATGACGGTCACAAAACCGGCCATCAAACCAACTCGGCACCGACCAGGGAAATCTGAGCGGGCAAAGCGTCGTGCTGTACAATTGAATAAGGAGTAAAACAATAATGATCCGTCTGTTATTTAATAAAAACTTCGAGTCGAGTTCCACTATCTGTATGCCTTGTGTTGTTAAATTAATTTCATTAAAATCGCAAATCTGTCCAAAGAGAAGTTAGAAGACACCAGATTCAACAGTAAGGGACCGGAAAAGAAAAGCGTTGAACCCAGTTTGTGATCGGGCCAGAGTAGTTCCTAGAGGGCGCTCACCTTTGGTGATCTCAAAAATCAATGGTTGCATCACCAACGTTGCGTAGCGACGGGTAACCATTGGGGGCCAAGCAAATATTTACATCTGGGGTCAAGGTTATCGAAACCGTAAACCCCACAATAGTACGGACTTCAAAGGAATAATAAATATATCCATTTTGTTTTTATATTTGACCTTAATGATCATATTGTAATACTTAAAATAATGGTTTCATTAGTGTCTACAATAGTATTAATCGATTTTTATTAACTATATAGTAAGGAATAAGAAAATTGGTTTATATAATATAATTAATACCAGAATATATAAGCGTTTTTCCTATTTTATATTACAGGTTCTCATCTTAACTCTTTAAAATCAAAAATCTAAAAGATAATTCAAATAAATACTATATATTTTATTATCATTTTAATTATAAATTAATTTTCATCTTTTTCTCTTGCCACTTATTACCATGGCAACTTATTATAGGATTTCAATTTTCTATAATAAAAGTAAGTATGGATTTTTTAGCTTCTTTAATTTTAAGTTTTCCCCATATTTTAGGATTTTCTGGAGGATTGAATTCCACCTGTCAACATTAGCAACTACCGACGCTTACAATAGGGTAACATTATTAATTTACTTTAGATTAATTTTAATTTAAATTGTAGATTTCTCTGCCATCTCACTGGAATCAATTTATCCGATATGGAATTTTTCATTATGGTGGGTTACTGGGTTTTGATATTTTGAAACTATATGGTTGTTACCCAGACAACCCCATACAAATATTCTTTCGCTTACCACTCGGCACCCGTTGCTAAGCAACGTTGGAACTGTGTTCGAGTGGGTAGATCGTCCGCAAAAAGTGAGCGTTATTGCTAATACTATAATTGACCGAACGATCTCTGGGTCCAACGAGCTGTCGATAGAAGACCTGTGCTCGCTTTTGATTCTTAGGTCCCATTATTCTCCTATCTCTTTCAAATGTTAACCTATACTCTCATATCATCTATCTTTATGTCCATTTGCTTAGTCCTTCTTATTATTGTCCATGCTGATGATTATTCTTTGGCCTGTACACCCTTTGTTATGTTAAATACACCCACATTATATCTTTCACCCTTATCCCTATTATAACTACAATGTTTCCCATTATTATTACCAGCATTATTATTGTTGCCATAATATGTATTACCTTTATTAATTGTTGCTACTGTTACCTTTATTATTATTTTTATTACTATAACTACCATTATATTTATTGTTATTACCACTATGATTATTACTATTATTATTATTATTATCATAATTATTATCATCATTACTACAAATACCATGATTATTATTATTATTACCATTATTATTATTATTATTATTATTATTATTATTATTATTATTATTATTATTATTATTATTATTAATATTATTATTATTATTATTACAATTATTATAATAATTATCAATATTATTAACAAAATTTTGTGTAGGGATTCGTCCTTATTCCTCAGCTTTAAGAAATATTTTTCTTATATAACAATTTAGCCGTAATCCATTTGTATTTCCCTGGTTTTCGGTAAAGTATTTTTGTTGAGTCGAAAAATTTGAGCAGCGTTCCGCCCTTATTTTACACGTTCCATTTTTACGTTACTATTTTTGTTAAGTATTTGAATTAATTCGGAAAATTTGAGCAGCATCCCGCCCATATTTTCCGCCTCAACTCAAATTAATTTATTTAATTTTTATTTAAAAACATTATTTTTCATGATTTTGGTCATTCGGATTAATCTTTTTCCGATGGCTTTTCATTTTAACTGTTGCAACGATTTCGCAATTTTCCCCACTACCCATTCCCTCTCTTTGTCCTTAAGATCTATGTATGTTCATATTATAGTTAACGAGTGCCCACTGAACTACTCGGTGTTAGAGATTTTGAGCCGATTGTTGTTAAAAATTTATGTCAATTTTACAGGAAACGGATGATGAAGGAGCAGCTAAAGGGCTACTCATTTACCCTCCAATTTCCCTATCTACAGATAATATTGACGTTCCAACTCCTGAGTTCCGCACGCCGGAGCCTTCACGGACACGAATCATTGGCGATATTCCACGCACTTACATGGTTCGAATAATATGTTTGATTTTATTAACTTGTGATGTGTCTTTGGCTGTGGGCCGGAAAAAGGATAACAAATAATATTTTACCATAGCATTTGGAATAAAAGTTTCGATGCACTAAGGCTGTAGATAGAAAATATTTTTTCAGCATATTACATCGGCCACATACATTTGAAATTCATTGTATCCATTCCATAAAATTTACTTCGAAAATCCCATAAATTTAATTCGATAAATCATCCATAAATTCGATTTGAAAAATCATCCATAAATTCAATTGGAAAAACAAAATTATCCATAAATTTGATCTGAAAAATCATCCATAAATTCAATTAAGAAAAATCACCCATAAACTCGATTCGAAAAATCATCCATAAATTCAATTGGAAAAACAAAATTATCCATAAATTCAATTTGAAAAACAAAAATCATCCATAAATTCGATCTGAAAAGTCATCCATAAATTCTATTGAAAAATTACCCATCAATTCCCTTCGAAAAAATCAATTAATAATATTGCACCAGTTGAGAGTGATCGTGTTCAGGCAAAACACTTACCCGTGTTAATTGCCTGAATGCACGGCTCTCAACCAGTTATACAACCAGTTATACAGTTCTGTAATGAAATTTTTTCTCCGAAAAATAAGACTGAAAATTTGTGAAAATACATCGGTATTTATACCTATAATTTGGCCTTAACCTTGCGTGTTAGTTTTACAGCGATTAAACAAAATTCGACTTTGAAATTATTTATGTTATCTACATTAAATTTTTATTTATTTCTTAATTTAAATTGGTAATTTATTTTTAACATTTTTAATTAAATTTATTCATCCAAAAATATTTTTTTTTATTCATTTAATTCATTTATTTTTTAATTTTATATAAATGGTCATTTTACGGTCGAATTTTCTTGTTATTATGTTATTTTTTATGTAAATTTCGTGCGGTTCTTGATGCATTTTGTATTTATTTTATTTTAATTTTTATATTTTTGATTTTATATTTATTTATATTCTCTCAGATTTTAAAGTGTTTAGTTGATGTTGTATATTGTATTTTAAGTTATCTTGGTGCTGGGTTTTCGTGCTGTATTACTGATGCATTTAAACAATTCTCAAGGATATTTGTGTGCTGGCCCAACAATTATATGCCTTTTTGGAATTTATCAAGTCGGTGATTTTACTCATTGTGATATTTTATTGTTTGATGTAAATTAATTTATAAATTACCTTTTCGTTTATTCTTTTTAATATAAAAAATGGTCTTAATTTTATAATTGTATTTATTTTTCTTGAAATAGTGAAAGCCTGATTGTAGAAACTTTTGTACAGTTATTTTATATTTAGTTTAAAATATAACTAGGGTAATAGTGGATCATAATCATCGGAATAGGGACTGAGTAAAAAAAATTTTAAAATAACAAATATAAAATATTCGGTAGTGTTAAAAGTAGTTATAGTAATAATGTTCCCAAAAATAAAATAAAATTAATATTTACACAAGTAATTTTATAATCATAATAATTATAATAAAATCAGAAAGAAAAGTAAAACAAGATAAAATTATATAAAATAAACGAAAATAAGATTTGGATTCACACAAGTAGTTTTATAATTCCGAACCTAATAATAATAATAATAATAATAATAAACCCAAGATGAATGTAAAATTATGACAATGAAATTAAATTCAATAAAAAATTATAATAATAGTATTAAAATAATAATAACAATATAGTAATCCGAATGCAATAATTGGGGTACTTATACGCCTGAAGCTTACTTTGAGACAATTTTTCCACTAAGTATTGTCGTTTATAATCGATTTTAAAGTAACAATTCGTGATTTTTCGAAAATTAGGATGACTTGTGAATCTCATCAACCATAATTTGCGTAAATAGTAGTTTCGTTCGTTCTCACATCTATCATAAATTATATTTTCGGTTTCCTTTTAGTTGTGTCATTCGTGTTCATCAGCTCCTCTATTTTTCGTATTGTCATTTATTGTCCTTTATATTTAGACCTTTCCCAGGACCTCAAAACTACTCTCTCGATGGTTGGGCGATAGTATTTAGAAATGGAGAATATTGAGCGATTTCAGCGACGCCTTCACCACGGGTTCCCCGCTAACCACCGGTTTGAACCGGGGTAACAAGAATTCATTTTATTGACTTGTGTGCATGTGAGTTATGGTATGTAGCATAAGGTAATCAAATTTAAATTTAAAATTTATTTTTCGTGATGGAGGTTTGAACCTAAATGAAACCCTAATTAATTAATGATCAAATTCCGTCAAAATATAAAATGAAAATTTAACTAAAATTGCAATACATTTAATTGTATGGCAATATCGATTTAACATAATAATAACAAAAAATAATAAAATAACAAATTTTACTTTCATTTGATAATTCGTAGATTTCACAAAAATTAATAATAAAATATGAGTTGATTGAGTTTGAAAGGTAATATATAATAATAATATAATAAGAGTACGTAATAAAATAAAATAAAATGTACTGAAATTTGTCTATCCAGCACTGCCTTATAAACCACGATTTTCGGTGTGTGTGTTTTGATACGGTAAAACAAGGAATTTTTGAGAATATTTTTAAAATATAATTTTTTAATTCCTTTTGATTTATCATTAAATTTTTACATTATTATTGGTCAGTTTAATTTCAATCAAAATTAACTAAAAAGAGTTCACCATTAACCCTAGTTGGAGCGGTAAGGATTGTGGTTGGGGGCTTGTCAACCCATCATTCACCTGTTTACCGGCACGAACACAACGAGCTTTCCAACCAAGACATTAAAGATATTCAAGATATTATATCTTATTGAGTAGTTAATAAAAGAGCTTTGAAAGTCTTTTTACTACCCTTAGATTGACTTTTCGTTCTTTTGTTTTTTATTCAAATATTTTATTTTAAAATATTTTAAAATATTTCAAAGCTCTTTTATTAACTACTGTTAATCATAAATGGCCAAAAATAATGATGTTTAAGATAATTATAAAAAAATTTTGATCCAAGGTGACATAAATCTTCATGAATTATGATTACAAAATCTTCCACGAAGTCAGGTGGAATTAATATTAAGATATTATTTCCTTCTAATACTAGAAATTCATCGATTATCTTTAAATTTTCCATGTTTTATACACATAACTAGCTTTAGTACTATCTGAACAATTTTCAATTACACCTTTCATTAAATTTTTCACTTCCTTGAAATTTGGATTACCTTTGTGAAATAATATTTTAAATCAAATAAATTTAAAATTCAAATAAAGGTTCAATAAAGATAGAAACTCCCAATTAAAAGTAAATTTAGGTAACACTACACTGAAGCACTCCTAGTTCTATATCAAAGGCTCAAAGCTTAACTTTTCTAGCTTTAATGTTTGCAAAATTAGTGATTATTTCATTGAAGTTTATTTGACTGATAAGTTCACGTTCGATGAAAAGTTCATGCGTTGTTGGCCTAAAGTTGAACTCAAGTAGTTTTTAATAATGTTTAGTTTGCTGAAACTCCTTTCAGCAGTAGCTACTGTGTTTGGCATTATGTTGGGCCAGAACACAAACGGCCTTGTAAATGTTTAAATGAATCGGTAACACACATGCAAATATAACATGCAGATTTAAATTCAAACCTATTAAAACATCAATTAACCCTATCAAAAAATGAGAGAGAAAACAATAAAATATAAAAATCATAAACACAAAAATAAATTAAAGTAATAACAAAATGCAACAAGATCCGCACGAAATAAATATAGACATAACACGAAAACCCAATGATTTTGACCAAATTTGACAATTTAATAAAAAATGAGAAATTTCATGAAAATGAAATAAAAATCAAATAATTTGAATTAGAAATAATTCAATTAAAAATCTAAAGAAAAATTGTCAAATAAAATCTCAAAATAATAAAATTAAAGATTAGAATATACCAGAAAATTCCAAGGTCAAAATTTGTTTTACTAAACCAAAAAAGAACACGCAAGGTTATGGTCGTACAATAGGTATATATACCGATTCATTTTTACACAATTTTAATCATTAAATCAGTTTTTGAAACATGAAAATTATTCTTAGTTTTATTACGAAGTGAGTGAGAGTTTTGTTTATTTTAAAGCTCTCTACACGTCGCATCCTCGCAACCTTGATTGAGCTCTGCTTGGGTGTCGGCGCGGGGAGGGTGATGTTTTATGATAAATTTGTTATGCTTGGATTTGGTAATTTATATTGTTATTTTAATAAAATATTTATAACGCATAAAAACTTTGTTTTATATTTGTCGAAATTTTTCCTGTCCACAGCCAAAGACACATCACAAGTTAATAAAATCCGACATATTATTCGAATTCGTGTAAGTGCGTGGAATATCGCCAATGATTCGTGCCCGTGAAGACCCGGCGTGCGGAACGCAGGGGTCGGAACGTCAATATTACCCCGTATAGAAGAAAGGAGGGATAAGGAAGTGGTCTTTTGGCTCTTTCCTCGTCTCTCGATTTCTTTAAACTCGACCTAAACTATCTTACATACGGCTCAAAATCATCACACGAGTAGTCCAGTTGGCACTCATTAACTATAAAATGAACACAACGCGCCTAAGGTCAACCAAGGGGAAGGTGACGGGGAAATAGAAAAATGAAATCGTTGTTGTGAATCAAAATTAATTATGAATTCGAACCACTACTATAAATAATTTTAAATTTCAAGATATTAATATGGATTTAAAGCGACCCTAAATATCGCGCGATAACCATGAACTTATAATAATTAAGTCACATTAAACTAGATTGCAGTAAATTATAGATTCACGTAGTTGTCATGAACTTCATAGGTATACTCTTATGAAAATGAAACATAAATTTTTAGTTGTTGCCTTATACTTACATCGATGAAATAATCATCTATGTACCTTTAGTATCTATAGATTTTACTGCTGCATAGGTAGTCCAAATCTTCTGAGGTAATCAAAATTTTCTGTAACAACTATAAATTTCTAACGACACATCGAGGAACAATATTAATACTTAGATAAACGTAGGTCAAGGCAATTAATTTAAACCATTTGATACCTAAGTGATATTAAATAGTATTGTTCAAAAATAGGATAAATTAGCGCAACTATACAGTAAATAAATTAACGTAACAAAAGTCCAAACCAGGGAAATTTAGAAGACGAAAATCAAAACTCGACCAAATTATTTAATTTTTTCTCGTAAACAAACCCAACTTACAGAATTCCGATTCCCAACACGAACTTCGAATCCCACTGACAAACTAATATATTAGGAGACACTCATGAGCCTTCTGAATTAAACAGAAAACTCCCCACGATTTAAATAAGTATGAAATAAGAGAAAAGAAAAACCCCATATCGATTTGCCATAATCATAATAGACAATCACCAGAATACCCTAAAAAATACCAAAATCGGCATAAGCAAGTAAATCCATAATCCAGAAAATCGTTAAATAATTCCATTTGTGAGACCACGGCATTCCCCAGTTGAGTCTGAGGGTTGAGTTGGCAAAGGGGGCATTGCGTTTTTGATGAATGGATAATTGAACTCCCCGGCAAAATCTACGCAACGACGATCAGCTAAAAATTAACATATAAATCAAGTTAATCAGAACGAGCCAAAAACCTTACCGAATCTACCAAAACACAAAAAAAGGAGAATGTGCATATAGAGAACAGTAATATTGATCCGACGAGCCAACTACAACTAGCACGCCAACGTGTCGCACACAGACTATGACATTTTAAAAGGAAAGGAGAGGAATCGATAAATTGTTTCACGCACACACTCGGTAAAACCAATTAGTGTGACAAAAATACCACCTACCCGTACAAAGCACGCCCACCCACAGCCGGTTTAATAAAACCACGCTAGCAACCCCGAACGATTAGAAATTTTTAGATACTATTGGAAACATGATTCCACAACAAGTTTTGAACGATGAGAATGCCTCGACTAGAACGTCTAGCGAAGGAATGGCGTTAGATCCCGACTCACCAATCGAAGGTAAAAATTTCATACGACTTCTTTTTTGGGTTCTAAATAATAATGTTCAAATAATTATGTAAATAATTAGAAGTTTTTAATGAATAAATTAATAGCCCAGTTCTAAATAATAATGTTCAAATAATTATGTAATTAATTAGAAATTTGTAATAAATAAAATTAATAACTTAGATTTTCCAAGTGTTATAAACGTGACATTTAACGATGAACTTTGATTCTTCCTAAAAATTAACTATTTTAGAACTTGATTTTTAAATTGGTAGTAAAAGGAGGATAAGACCTTCTGATTTATGACGGAAATTTTTCTAGTTAGGCTTAATCAACGCAGGTTTATACACAAGTCATCCTTACATAGACAAAAACTTTTTAAGACAATTATGTACCCATGTTCGCCTTATTAATTTTCTTCTCATTCATCCCATAGTTCTAGAATGTTGCTTTGAAATTTCCACTTTCGCCAATCAAACAACCTAATACGTAAAAATTCTTAACATAGTATAACAAGTTGATACCTTAGTTTTCTCGTTACATAATGGTAGAAATAAATGTGTAATATAAAGCGAAACGGAAGAATTTATCACAGATACGTTTGTCCATTCTAAATTCTTAATATCGCGTGGAAAGTTTGTAATTTATGGGGCACGCGTAAGTAACCGGCAGGATAACATTAGGAAGTTATAATTGCGTTTCCAGATAGAGAATGTTAGAAAGATAGGCCTACGCTAAGAGTCAGAATGTAAATTTTTTTATTTTTCAATAGTATTTTAAGAACTATAATGAGAATTTTTGTTTTCTTCAAACATTATTTCCTCCAGGAAAGATGACAAGCCTATTGATTAAATTTTTATTCAGAAAGATCAGGAGCTATCATTCGTGTCCCCACGCACGTTGCCGACGAGTGGCGACAAGCCTGGCAACGAGCCTGGCGAGAAAGATACGGCGAAGGGCCCCAAACAGGATGGCCTAAGCGGACGTCTCGTGATCGGTGAAAGGAGGTAAACCGCCGTACCCATCGACAAAAGGAAGGTGTAGCCGGAACCCGGCCCAGGAAGTTTACGCTCAGGCCCGGTTCCTCCTCTCTCAACTCGAGGATCACCAGAGTCAACTCAACATCCAAGTAGCCAGAGCCAGGCTATATCTTATGAACGTGGAAGAAGATATAGCAGCTGGCAGAATCGCAGACACTGATGACTATACGCCGCCGCACAGCCCCACGTCCGGTCGTGCTGGCGGGAGAATGAATATTCGCAGTGACGATCATCCGATGCCCCGAGCTAGTAGCATTCTAAACACGAAACGGCCCGTCTTCGTGTACTCAGGCTACTCTGCCGACGAAGGGGTGAAGAGATGCTTCAACGACCTCTGATCCCATTGCTCGGTGGACTGTGGATTCCTTAACCTCGTCCGCCACATTAACAGACTTGAAATTCAACTTAATAAATAATTTGTTGTTTAAGATTTTCAATTTCTTTCTTTTCTTAGTGTAACATTTGCAAATTTATGTTTAATCAAATTTATGTTAATAATTCTGGATTAGTAACAAAAAAGTTAATTTTCGTTAATTATAGAAATGGAACCCCTGCAGATATTACAGACGGAACTAGCGCACGCGCGAAAAACCAATAAAAGCTTTTACGACCAAATTGTCCAGCTGTCCCGTGAGATTCAACAGACAAAAGCCACATGGGTAGACCCAAAGAAGGCCAAGTCAATGTATCAAAGGCTTACAGCAGCCCAAAAGGGATGGGCAGATGAAAAACAATTAAATCAGAGCCTCAGAACACAGATAAGGGGACTGGAAGTTGCACTATCTGCCTGTCAAGAGGGGGCAGCTGTAACTTATCCCCTCGTCTTTGCTCCTGCCCAATTAGCATATCGAGAGGCGGTAGCAACTCCAAAAACGACACCAACAACGAACAGTTATCGTCCTGGACGCAAGGAGCGGGCCAAACGCCGAGCCGCTCGACTGCTAAATACTACTCAGCCGATTAACTGAAATTATATTACTTCTCTTATGAAATATGTATTCACTAGTTTTGTTTTAATATATATTCATTAATATTTTTTTTAATCGTTGACTAAAGAGTTCAATGGATGCGATTGATAAAATCTACGGCATAAAGAGGACCTAATAATCTAAAGCGAGCACAAGTCTTCTAACGACAGCTCGTTGAACCCAGAGATCGTTCGGGCAATTACAGCATTAGTAATAACGCTCACTTTTTGCGGACGATCTACCCACTCGAACACAGTTCCAACGTTGCTTAGCAACGGGTGCCGAGTGGCAGCAAAGAAATGTTTATATGACGTTACCTGGGTAACCACTGTAAGATTAAAACAAGCATCAACACCCAGTAACCCACCAATTATAAGAAATGTTTTAGAGCTTGTTCAATAGTCGGGTACGTGTCTTGCAATTTCCATGTAGAGAGAACATTTACATGATCTAAATGAAACATGTCATAGGGTTTTTTGTTTTGCAATAACTCAATAATTTGGTGTGTAAAGAATTTTATTTCAATTATAAATTGCTCTTTATTTATTTCAGGATATTTGACTGATAATAGATCAGCTTTAAATTCTAAATCTTCCATTGCAAAAGATTGAAATATTTTTCCCTTCCGGTTCCGGTAGAATTACTAATAACTTAAATTAAACTTTAGCTTTATAGTAAAATATATTATCAACACAAAATACTTACAAGTTGATTCAGAATACGTAATTTTGCACAAAATTTAAGTTGAAAATTTTCAAGTGAAATTGAAGTTAAAAATTATGAATTTGGCTACTGTATTTATAATTTGTGTGTGTGTGTGCGATCAAAAGGCTGTTTATAGCATTTTGAGGATTTTCTAATGATTTTATTAAATTTTTAATTTTTTTTAAAATTTTTTCTCATTTTTCTATATTTTTTGTTCCATCATAAGTAATGTTGGACCAAGACACGATTTTTTTAATGAATCGGTAACAGCACGCAAATACAACACGCAGATTTAAAATCAGACCCATAAAACACCAATTAACCATGCTAAAATACGAGAAAGAAACAATAAAAATATAAAATCGAAAAACACAAAAGTAAATTAAAATAATAACAAAGTGCAACAAGACCCGCACGAAATAAACATAGAAATAGCATGAGAACATGAAAATTTGACCGGAATTTGACAATTTACCAAAAAAAGCGAAAAATCCAAAAAGGTGGAACTGAAATGAAATAATTTGAATTGGAAACCATTCAATTAAAAGTTAAAAATAAAATTGTCAAATTAAATCACGAAAATAATAAAATTAAGATTAGAATATACAAAAAAATCACAAGGTCAAATTTTGTTTTACTACATCAAATTTAACTCGCAAGGTTAGGGTCGTACAATAAGTATATATACCGATTCATTTTCACAGAATTTTAAGCCGTCTTAACCGGACAAACAGTCTTGAACCAGTTTGAGTCAGAACAATTTCTACGATTTTTAATGTGAGTGGAGGAATGTTCGAAAACTTTCTCCACGTCGCGTTCATACAATCTCATATGAGCTCTATCTGGGCGTCGGCGTGGGGAAAGGTTTGTAATGAGGTTTCGAGAATCCTATATCATGACTCAACAATGTATTATGCCAATATGTATACGTCAATTCAAAATAAAAATTTTAAACTGAATAACTCATTTATCCGGCCCACAGTCGACACAACACCGCAAGTTAGTAAAATCTACACACACCAATCGAATTGTGTAAGTGCGGTGTAAGTCCGCCAATAATTCGTGTCCGTGAAGGCTACTGCGTGAGAACGCAGGAGTTGAAACGTAAATATTATTCCGTATAGGGGAAAATGGGTTGAAGAGGGAGTAGTCTTTTGGCTAGTCCATCATCACGCTTTTCCTGAAACTTCGACGTAAATTATAATAAAAACAAATCGGCTCAAAATCGAAACACTAAGTAGTCCAGTGGGCCCTCATAAACTCTTAATATCGACATATTCTAACCTAGGATCAACTAAGGGAAGGTGACGGGGAATTTAATGTCAAAAAATCGTTGTTATGACTTTTGGAAATTAAAATTTAAAGATTTTAAGTGAAGCTTAGCAAAACTCAATTTCAATCTGCTAATGACTTCCATCGTAAAAATAACATGATTCTTTAATATTAGAGGGCTAAAATAAGTGATTCTGAAAACTCAGTTCAGTGAACCCATGTAAATTTTCTAACGGTTTCCATCGTAAAAATAACACCGCCCCATACCCGTAACCGTAAATCAGCGGTAGATCCCGGAAATGCCATCACTATCTGACGAATAACTAAAAGAAAATTTAAACCCCCGTCCCGACCCTATTATTAACTAATTATGAAAAATTGTACGTCATGACAAACAAAATCTTCATAAAAGATAGAGAATCGATATGACGGCCACAAGTGGTCATGAGGTTGATTACATACGTTAAGGAGATATTAGAACAAAAATATTAAAATCAATTAAAAGGGATAATTATAATCGTTAAGCGTAAAACATAAGGAGAAATCAGAACGACCAAGTCCCAGATTAATAATTAAATTAAACTACTTGGAAAAAAGACCATCTCGTCATAAACGATAACAAAAGAAAAATCAAACAAATTGAACACTCCAAATGAATACCACAACGATTATAATATAAAGATCATGCATGGGCAAATGCCACCATAAATAACAGTTCCGCAGATTTTTCTCGTACTCGATGTTGACCATGAATAGGAGCCACAACAGTAGGGATTCACGATGAATAGGTGTAGTAATTCCATCCAAAGTAGAATCGAAGAAGTAATCGCGACCAAAAACGGACCTGAAATTCGATAACTCTCCGAGAATAACAACCATTAGAACATTCCAGGTAGCTGACGGAATAACCTGCATCATAATTTCATCAATATCCCACGAATACATTCCTATCCCAAGAGTAACATTATTCTAGAAACTTAATCAATCAGTTGACGAAAAGAAAATCCACCAAAATTACCCGTATAGAAGTTTAAAGGAACTTTCGCCAATACTAAACAACCATAAATGCTTGGGAATAAATTACTGGCACGCATGATCTACTGACAGGAAAATTGACATGACATTCATCTAGAATGCCGATCGGTTTAGAAATAACTGCAGATTAATTCGCATGCACCACTTCAGAGAGTGCATACACACAAGCAACTTTTAGCAACAACGCGTGTGCTGACAAAGAATTTCGATATTTTCTTTTCTCGATGCATGTATCCCCATTCATATATAATCGATGTACCCGTCTGCTACATCCAATTCAATTATTCAAATGTCCAGAAATTCGCGGTATCTAAATACGCCAGATGAGTATCTACGAAGAACCGAAATAGATTCAATGGAGACAAAAGAAAAAACACGAGAAGGTAATTATCATAAATTGTCAGAATGAGAATTGATTATTTCTCCTAGTCCTAGTCCCACACGTTTAGCACAGATGACCACGCACGACTCCTTACGATGATCCTGGCCTGGAATACGATAAATCTAATGTTTTCGTTAAATATAAATTACCTCTTTTAACTTGTTATACAAACTGCAAGAGTTATCCAATTGAGATATATGCCATTTCCAAGCCCAACTAACGAGGATTACGAAATCCATTTTCGAGTTCGCAATACGACCCACGATCCATTCCCGGTTAGCCATGTTCGTGAGAAGATGCGAACTCCAGCTTTCATACACCATGAATGTTTAAGTTATGTGCTAGAATAGAAACCAAGTTAAATTTATCATTTAGTTTTCATTTAATCCTATATTTATGATATTTAGTATTTTACTATTTAAAATTTTAGCTCTACTTGAATTAATTTAAATTTTGGAAAAAATTATGAACTTCATTTAAACAATGATTTTTGTTCTAAATTTTACATATTTTCTTTAATTTTACTATGAATGATGTTTGAGAATTTGTTAAACTGGTATAAGGGTAGGTTCGATCCTATGCTTAGATCGAGAACGAACGAACAAATATCATGATTAATAATAATTTTTTTTCTTTTCTTCGTCATAATAACCTTATTTATTTTAATAGTCATTTATAGATTTTATTATGATCATTTAAGGTAAAGGTATGCACGTTTTTTCAACAAAATGGAAATTCTAAATATCAGACATTGACCCATGATTGAACAAGTGGTGGTGTTTGGAAGTAGGATGTCGCAATCATGTCGCGTAACCGTTAAAATGTATCGACGAAATCAAATTTAGTTCGTTACGAAGTACCCCAACGGTAATAATAAAAAATCTCGATGAACAAACCAGGATAAACGTACCCACATTTAGTATCCCAATAAATTGGCTATGCCCTACGCAAACCGACTACCCTATAGTCCCACCCCAAAATCTAGGAACGTGTCCGATCAATTCCCATAATTCAACGAGACGATCCATAACCGGAGGAACGGAAAGACTTACCTGCATTAGTTCAGACTACAAATTATTAGAGATCAAAATAGATAAATTGCAATAATATGTGCATTGTTCCTTTAGAAAATTCATGGATCGACGCGTCCCGGATCACGCTACGATTCCGGGCACACTCGGCTGCTCGGTGTCGGCAAGCGATGTGGGACGCGGGGTTCTCGATCTCGCCGGTCAGAGAGTCCCGGGTGGGAGACCAAACGAACGCCGACGATACCGATCTCCCATTCGTCGCCATCAAACAAGAACCCGACCGCAACCCGGCCCGGGAAATCAGAGGCCAAGCCAAATTCCTGCTCGCCCGATTAGAAGAGCACCAGCGACAAACGGACCAGCAGGTCGAGAAAACAAGACGGTACCTAGAGGAGTTAAATCAAGATATCGCTGCCGGGCGAATCCCGAGTACGGACGGGTATGCTCCTCCGTACAATACTTCGTTCAATTTAGACGATCCCAGATTGAATGTGAACACTGGAGCGGTCGACGTGGTAGTCTCGCGCAAGATCCTTCCAAGAGAAATGAGAAGAGGGGACACAAAATCAAATGACCCCTGTGAACATCCATATGCTCTGGAATACCCCAGAGGAAGCACCAACCGACACTATCCGAGAGCCGGTTCACCTTGATTTTCTGTTGTAAATACATTCTTCTCTTAGATTTTTCTTTGCTTGTTTTATTAAGAAATTAGAAATACATAGAAAGTAAATAGTTCGAGTACACAGAGACACACTCCACCGACCTAAGGGCCCATAATTAAAATAAACACTGTTTACGATGTATGAATTAATGTCAAGTTTCTTTTATATATATGAACCCCTGTCAAATCCTACAGCAGGAATTAATGCAGACGCGGAAAACAAGCGCAGGGCTTCACCAACAGATCCTGCAGTTGAACAAAGAAATCCAGCAAATCAAGGCCGCCTGGGTGGAGCCAGGTAGGGTCAAACGCATTTACCAAAAGATGACAACTGCATAGAAAGGTTGGGCTGAAGAAAAGCTACTCACCCAGAGTCAGAAAACTCAAATTAGAGGCCTAGAGGTAGCGTTATCCGTGTCCCAAGAGTGCGCGGCGGTAACCTACCCCTTAGTATTCGTCCCAGCATAATTGGCCTACCGAGATACAACGGCCGCCGCGAAGCCCGCAACCAAGCCACCCCGACATCGGCCAGGAAGGTCCGAGCGTGCCAAACGTCGCTTCGCTCAAACGAAAGACGAATAACTCTGTGAATATGATCCCGCGTTGTTATTTAATAAATAGGTACGATTGATTTTTAGAAAATTATATGACTTGTGTTAATAAAAATGGTGAGTTACTGGGTGTCAATGTTTGTTTAAATGTTCTTATGATTACCCTGGTAACGCCATATAAATGTTCCTAGCTACCACTCGGCACCCGTTGCTAGGCAACGTTGGAAATGTGTTCGAGTGAGTGGATTGTCCGCAAAAAGTGAGCGCTATTACTAATGCTGTAATTGCTCGGACAATCCATGGGTCCAACGAGCTTTCAATGGAAGACTTATGCTCCCTTTGAAAGTCCCTTGTATGTGATGGGTTTAAGATCAGAGTTCATTATAGTGGAAACGGGATCCGATGATGTCGTTCTTAAAAGTAAGACAACGGCTACCCGACGAAGTATGAGCACTCGGGAATTGACAGCGGGAGTTTTCAATACTTATCAAGCTTTAAAAAACATCGCTTCGAATAACCAACAAAAAAAATATAATTTATAATCAAATATATACAATGTACAAATTAAAACACGCTTAAGTCAAATGGGTTTTATTTGATAACCGAGCGGCTCTACGTCTGGCCCGCTCCTTTCGCCCCGGCCTATAGCTATTGGTTATTGTTGTGGTTGGGGTTCTGGCCGGCGTTGGATTGGACACCGATTCCCGATAGGCCAACTGGGATGGTGCGAAGACGAGGGGGTAGGTTACGGCCGCTCCTTTTTGACTGGCGGACAAGGCAACCTCCAATCCCCGTATCTGCGTTCGGAGATTTTGGTTCATTTGCTTTTCATCGGCCCACCCCTTTTGAGCGGCGATGAGCCTTTGACGTACTGGTTTGATCTTAGTCGGGTCCACCCAGGTGGCTTTTGTTTGATGAATTTCCCTAGTTAATTGAATGATTTGGTCGTATAGCGCTTTGTTAGTCTGCTGGGCACGGGCCAGTTCCGTCCGTAGTAATTGTAAGGGATCCATTGCTATAATTAATGACATTTAAAATTATTAGTTATTGATTCAGAATTACTTAGTATTCGTATTATTAAACATAAATAAAATTTTTCTATTAAAACAATCAAACAAAAACAAAATGACCATCTAAGGTGACAAGTTATTTATTTAGGAAGATTTTTGACCACATTCAGACTAGCGTGTCCCCACCATGGAACGACGGGTTCAGGAGTCTGTGAACCCCCTCTCTACCCATTCTTCCGGAGAACAGTTGGAAGATATCATCACGGGTCGCTTCGTGTTGCGAACCCGAGTAACTTTTGGCCTGTTGGGGTCCTCCTGGTGGTCGTTGGTCCTCCCGCCAGCATGATTAAGCGAAGCCTTGTATTGAGGTGGGTGGCGGTAGATGTTGGCGATTCGGCCGGCTGAAATGTCTTCCTCGATGTTTGCCAAGTATTGGCGGGCCCTGATCACCTGCACGTCCACTTGTCGTTGGTGGCTCTCGAGGCGACCGAGGAGATGGCGGGCATGCTCGCGGATCTCCCAAGCCGGGCTCCACTCCTCCCATTTTTGGTCAGACAACCATGGGTTGCAGTTAATTTCCCTTGCCTGACAGTTGGGCTGTCAGGATTCCGGTAGGGAAAATTCGGGGCATCTGTCTTGACAGAATTGTCTCTACGCTTGCCTCCATCGATCGGCAACGTGGGTAGGGACATAGACCATCGGCCCGGATTTTCCTGAATAAGGAAGATTCATCATTATCATTATACATTTGTTTCAAAATCTAGCATCTTTTATGATAAACAAAAATTATAGGTAACCGATAATTTATATAACACCTCAACTTATTTGCGGGTTAAAAAAAATATCCTAGTAAAATGTATCGTTTCATTACATGGTACACAATTGGATTCACAAAACGAAACATGCCAAAACGATTTCCTATAAAACTCTCTTGCGACTAATTATAACATTTTGGCAAATTTTTAACATATACTTATATATCTATATCCGTGTATAAAATTAAATGTTCATTTTAATGAAACTATTTGGGAAAAACCCATATTTTAATGATTAAAATTATTTAATAAATTAAAATATTCACTAAATTTGCCATAAGCTACTCTTACCACAGTTATTTGCAATTGATACAAACGAAAGTTCTACTAGGTAGAGTAATGAAGTACAAAAATTATAGAGCGGAAATGCACCTGTGCACATGCGAACTTCTCCCTAAAAATTTTCTAAGTTCTGGAAAAACAGCAAAAATTAAATATGATATTGATAAATCCGATTCTTATTATAATATCGAGTTAGACACATTTAGTTATTCCTTTTGTTATAATTAAAGTAATGTTGCGATGTGAACTAGGTGTACTCTTATTTAGTTAAACAGGTTTATGGGTACAGCGCATCCCCAGTTCTTATTAACATATCCTGAAGTATCCATCTCCAATCGGAGTGCTCTTATCTAATCGTACCTAATGAGCTGGCCATCATAGTGAAATTGAATTGAAAGTAAACCCCTCCTGTTGTAAAAATATCTACTCAATGAGTATTGAAAGGCAAAAATTCTTGAAACCCAAAGTACTTCCGAAATTTCTTATATTTCAAATTATAGTTTCAACAAAAGTTTAATAATAAATGTCTACTTTTCATAAAAATAAATATAAAAAAAAAATAAATGTTTTAAATCAACAAGTATTTATAGGAACAAAATATAAAAATGCAAATCTTTTAAAATTGAAAATTTATTTTTTTATGAACAAATATACGTTAATTAATTTTGTTGAAATTAAACCAGATTATAAGAAAATTTACTTGAATGGCAGATTTCTAATTCCACATCTCCGACCTCATCGGGTGATTTATCGGTCGGCTTCTCGTTGTAGTCCGTTGGCTGGTAAGACATTTTAATTTCTCAGAGAAAAAATTCGTTTTGATTATTGATTAGTCTATTTTTCTTATATAGTCTGGGAAAGAGAAAAGGGTAGGTGTGCGTAATTACTACATTGCTAGAGAGAACTAGCTGCTTACTGCGGGTATGTGGTACAATGACAAGCTTGTTATTCACCAACTTTCTCGCGAATTATCGAGTTTCTAATTTTCTATATTTACTAACTTGGTAAATTTCAGAGTTCATGAAATTTATCTCCGCTGGATGATCATCGTGAGTAGAGATTTGTATTATGGTTTTTAAATTTCTTAATTTTTTGTTTTTAGGAATGATGCCCTAACATGAATACTGGTGAAGTAGTTCAGTTGTCCACTTAATTTTTCGGAAGAATTATTATATTGACTAGATATTTTCGGGTAATTTATTATAAATATTCTATGAGTAAATTATTATAGTGAATAGGCATTTTATGGGTAACATATCATATTGGATGGATATTTTTTGTGGGTAACTTATCATATTGAATGGATAATCTATGGGTAAATTGTTATATTAAATAAATATTTTATGGGTAAAATTGTTATATTAACTAAATATTTTATGGCTAGATTATTATATTAAATAAATATTTTATGGCTAAATTATTATATTAAATAAATATTTTATGGGTGAAATTATTATATTAACTGGATATTTTATTCTTTCAGATGATACTTAAATTTAGTTCGAATGACGTCGCGGAGCCCCCATTGGCTGGTGAGCCTCGATCAAAAGACTATTACGAATGCTGTGGAGTGGTTGATTCAAATGTTCGTGTTTCTCGGATCAATGGCTTATTTGGACGTAGGGAAATCACGATTACAGGTTTTGCTAGCTATTTGAGTTCTCTTTAACTTAAGAGTTCTTACTCTTTCAGGATTAACTCGTTGTGGATGTAGGATCGAGCTGGGTTTTGGTGCAACAATTCCCTTTTCCTTGTGTTTAAATAAAACTGCAGTTCGTTATTAATTGGATTTGGGTTTGACCTTATGCGGGTAGATAGATTGCGTTTTATTTGTACTCATTAATTATAACCTTGGATACTCAAACAACGTTCACCGCTATGAAATTTCGTCGAACCAGCAAAAAGGTTGTTCGTTATCTCGTAGGCTTTATCTTGAACTAAGTTTCGGTGATTATCCTATCAATGGAATTTAATTACCTTATGATGGCATTTCCTTCGGTTTATAAGTCGCTCTCCTTATTCCATCGTTACCCCAATTTCTATGCGGAGTTCGTATTTAGTTAGTCGAGATTTCGGTGAATTAATTTTAAATTATCTCTCAAAAAAAATTTGATTAATCAGGAGTTAATTGATGCAAGCTCTATGGTTCCTGGTTTGGATGGAGTTAAAATTCATTACCACATCGGGACCTCGGTTAGGTTTTTATGACGATCGTTTATCTTAGCTAGGTGTATCTATTTACGTCTCTGAATCGGATTGGTTTAGCTTCGTGACTCTAACTACTATTTGCTATACATTTTTGGAAATTGCTCAATAATCAGGATGGATTTTAAGTTTACGTCTATAGCTCAAATTTTTGGGGTTAAAAAAAATAGTTTGATTTATTCACATAGCAATGATTTTATTTTTCTAATTCCCCGTCACCTTTCCCCTGGTTGACCTTAGGCGCGTTGTATTCATATTATAATTAATGAGTGCCCACTGGACTACTCGGTGTGGTGATTTTGAGCCGTGTGTAGAACAATTTTAGGTCGATTTTAAAGAAATCGAGAAACGAGGAAGTAGCCAAAAGACCACTTCCTTATTTCTCCTTTCTTCTATACGGGATAATATTGACGTTCTGCACGCCGGGTCTTCATGAGCACAGATCATCGGCGATATTCCACGCACTTACACGAATCTGAATAATATGTTGATTTTACTATCTTGTGATGTGTCTTTGGCTGTGGGCCGGAAAAATTTCGACAAATTTAAGAAAACAAAACTATAATTTATATATCATGAATAATTTATTAAAATAATAAAACAAGTTACCAATCCATAATCCATAAACCATAAAATATTACTTCCCCCACGTCGACATCCAAGCAGAGCTCTATCGAGAGTGCGAGGATGCGACGTGGAGAGAGCTTCCAATAAAACTCTCACTCACCTAATAGATTTTTAAAAAACTAGTTGAAGATTTTCAAAAACGATTTTGATTAAATTTCATGTGAAAATGCATCGGTATATATACCTATTTTTTGTCCCTAACCTTGCGTGTTCTTTTTGATTTAGTAAAACAAATTTTGACCTTGGATTTTTCTAGTGTATTCTAATCTTAATTTTTATTATTTTGAAATTTTATTTGACAATTTTTTCTTTAGATTTTTAGTTGAACTATTTCTAATTCAAATTATGTGATTTTTATTTCATTTTCATGGAATTTGGTATTTTTAATAAATTGTCAAATTTTGGTCAAAATCATTGGGTTTTCGTGTTATGTTTATATTTAATTCGTGCGGATCTTGGTGCATTTTGTTATTATTTTATTTTTATGTTTATTATTTTATATTTTATTATCGTTTTTCTCATATTTGATAGGGTTTAGTTGATGTTTTAATAGGTTTGAATTTAAATTTGCATGTTATATTTGCATGTGTGTTACCGATTCATTTAAACATTTACAAGGCCGTTTGTGTTCTGGCCCAACAAAAATAACGAATTCGAACCAGAAGCAAGTTGAATAATAAGTTAAATGGCACCAGACACACCAGTGTGTCGACCAGGAAAAGAAAAGCGCACGCAAACCTTCTAACGGTAGTGCCTTGAACCCATCTTGAGGTCGGGCCAGAGTAGTTCCTGTGTGGCGCTCACCTTTGGCGATCTCAAAACCAATGGTTACATTACCAACGTTGCCTAGCAACGGATAACCATTGGGGGCGAAGAAACATTTGTATTTGGGGTCAAGGTCACTCCAACCATAAACCCTTAAATAAGATAACCGCTACCCATGTTTAAGTTTTTCTAGAACATTTATGTCTTTTTGATTTATTTTTAAAAATTATTTTATCGCTTGAATTAATAATTTTTAATAGTTTAAGATCGATTTGAAGTTCTATTTTCGTATTTGACTCAAAGCGCTGATTTAAAATTAATAACAATTTGTAAATGGAACTCACTTATAAATAATTATTAATAATTATATTAAAAATACATCTGATTTCCTAAATTATTAAAATTCTATATTATAATAAAAAAGAATTGTTTAAAATTTGAATTAGTGTTGATAATTGTTTTAATCTTTAAATTTTAATTAATTTAAGTATAGTTATTAAAAAAAGTAAACAAATAAGAATTCCTACTAAGTGGATTTTATTAATAATATAAATATAAAATATTCACATGTATGAAGTTAATTCAAAAGCATTTTTGATTCCAATTTATACTTTTCTATCTATTCTTGGATTAGTTGGTAATTTTCTGATTTGGATTAATTAGTTTTAATTCAATTTTAGGACTTTATTACTGTCTAAGTGGTCAAGGCTACAGATTTGATATTGGGTGGTTTTTGGAGGAAACATCTCCTTATCTCTGGGCTAATATCGGTATTGGATTATGTATATCACTGTCAGTTCTAGGCGCTGCATTGTAATGTTTTTACTTTATTAATTATCACTATTTTATAATTTTAGGGGCATATATACAACTGGATCAAGTATTTTAGGAGCAGGTGTTAAAACGCCAAGAATCCGAACCAAAAATTTAGTCAGCATTATTTTTTGTGAAGCTGTAGCTATTTATGGTATTATTATGGCAATAGTAATTTCACAAAATATAGCGGTACGATTTAATTTTAATAATTATTTTTAAGTTAACATTGTAGTCTTTTGATCGTTCCATTGCTAGTTTTAACGTACTGAAAGCTAACTATGCTGCTGCTTTTCGCATGTTTGGAGCAGGATTAACAGTTGGATTGAGTAATCTAGTTTGCGGAATATGCGTTGGAGTTGTTGGTTCCGGTGCAGCTCTCGCTGATTCAGCGAATGCAAGCTTATTTGTAAAAATTTTAATTGTAGAAATATTTGGCAGTGCTATTGGATTGTTTGGGGTAATTGTTGGGATTTTACAGGTTATATTAATTTTTCAATAATGGATATTTTATTTTCATTTCTCAGGTGTCTGGAGTAAAAATGGGTAACCATGCTGGATAGATTTTAAAACTGATTTTATGATTTATATAATGTGTATCAATTGATGTAAAATTTGACAGTGCATAATAATATTGTATTTCGTTTAATAATTCAATCTTAAATATCTTTTGTTATTATTTTTTGTTGGAAATAGTGATATAAATTTTAAAGACTTGTATTTATTATTATGCAACGAAATGCTTATTTTTTTAAATTAGTGTGAATTGCATTCAATACAAACTTATTTATCAGTTATATAATAAATGCTAAATAACTTATTTTATACTAAATTTTCTTAATCTTGATTGTTATCTGAATTCTAATAGATATTAGTGCTATTGTAAAAACAATTGTGTTTGAATATCTTAAGTTTTATGAGTTGGGAACAATTTTGGGCTAAATTTGATATCAAAACTGCACAATTTTTAGTTATGAAAATAATTTTAAAAAGTCATATTTATGATCCTGAATGTAATACCTATTTAACAATGTGTGCATTTTGAATTATAGCCGGAAAATGTTTGAAGCATTACTTTGCAGTGTAGAGTTAAGGTAGACAGTAATGTATGAGGCCGCGTAAATTGATATACCTGTGACTTATGTAGTTAAAGTTTTATTTATTTAACATTAAAACTTACAATACAAAATATTTTCATATTCGCATAAGTATAATAGTATTGTTAGATAACGCAGCTTATCGTCCTTTTAAAGGTTATCCAAAAGTTCTAGTGCTGGCAAACTTTTCTATTTCATATACACTTTGTATTCTATACCGAAATTGAAAATTTCTATATTCTATTTACAAATTGTCGCGAATATATTTAGGTTTATAATGAATTAAAGCAAAATTTCTATTGAGCAATAGAAATGTGCTCATTAGAAACGTATTGTTATCTGTGGCGTAACTTTTTAACTTGCAATTCTTTATGCTTAGTCATTATGAAAGCAGCATAAAAAAGCTTATTGCCAGTTTTCATATTACAATTAGAATCGAAAATAAAATTTTGGTAGATTTATTTAATTTTTATTTGTTAAAAGCTATTAATTCAAATTAAAACAATTATTAAATCAGCCGGTAAGATTTATTAAAAAATAAAAACTTTAAAAAATACGTGAATGTTAAAATAGTGTTGGCGAATCACATTTTAATTTACCCATAAATAGAGATTTCTATTATGGTATTTAATTACCCCGGTATTTAATTATCTATACATCTAGGATATTGCTTGGAACCTGATGGGTAAAAGAAATAAGATTTTCGTGGCCACTTTAAAGGGATTCCCACCAGATGCGGGTATAAAAATGACGTTGGAAATGTATTTCAATGGGCAGTTTCTAGTAAAAGATGAGCCATATTACCATGACTGCTGTGGAGTTTATGGTCCTGACAACCTTAACCCCAGATGAACATTGTTTGCCATGCCCAGTGGTTACCCGTTGCTAGGCAACGTTGGTGATGTAACCATGGGTTTTGAAGTCGCCAAAGGTGAGCGCCACATAGGAACTGCTCTGGCCCGACCTCAAGCTGGGTTCAACACACTACTTCGGAGCCGTCATTGAATTTCGATATGCTAGCTGAGCAGGGGCGAAGACGAGGGGGTACGTCACCGCTGCGCCTTCTTGGCAGGCTGGCACCACCACCTCCAAACCCTTTATTTGTGCTCTCAGGTTCTGATTGATTTGTTTCTCCTCTGACCAGCCCTTTTGAGCCGCTGTTATCTTCTGGTAGAGCGTTTTACCTTCGTCGGCTCTACCCAGGTAGCTCTAATTGGTTGTATTTCTCTTGTCAGCTGTAAGATTTGTTCATGAAAATTCTCATTGGTCTTTTGCGCGTGATCCAACTCTTGTTGTAGTATTCTCACGGGTTCCATATCTGCAAAAGAGAGTTATTATATCGCGTTATTTCACTTCAATGTATTTAATTAATTGTAATCATTAACTATAGGATCATACAGGCGTGATTTATTAACAATTCAAACTAAACAAGTACCAAATTCAACTAAGATGTTTTATTTCATTTAACTAAGGCATTCGTCATAATATTTTATTGTCGATAATTGTCATAACGAGTTTTCCGATGATGTTTGAAGGAATCTTGTGTTGGGCCAGCACACAAATAGCCTTGAGAATTGTTTAAATGCATCAGTAATACAGCACGAAAACCCAGCACCAAGATAACTTAAAATACAATATACAACACCAACTAAACACTTTAAAATCTGAGAGAATATAAATAAATATAAAATCAAAAACATAAAAGTAAAATAAAATAAATACAAAATGCATCAAGAACCGCACGAAATTTACATAAAAAATAACATAATAACAAGAAAATTCGACCGTAAAATGACCATTTATATAAAATTAAAAAATAAATGAATTAAATGAATAAAAATAAAATATTTTTTGGTTGAATAAATTTATTTAAAAAATGTTAAAAATAAATTACTAATTTAAATTAAGAAATAAATAAAAATTTAATTTAGATAACACAAATAATTTCAAAGTCGAATTTTGTTTAATCGCAATAAAACTAACACGCAAGGTTAAGGCCAAATTATAGGTATAAATACTGATGTATTTTCACAAATTTTCAGTCTTATTTTTCGGAGAAAAAATTTCATTACAGAACTGTATAACTGGTTGTATAACTGGTTGAGAGCCGTGCATTCAGGCAATTAACACGGGTAAGTGTTTTGCCTGAACACGATCACTCTCAACTGGTGCGATATTATTAGTTGATTTTTTCGAAGAGAATTGATGGGTAATTTTTCAATTGAATTTATGGATGACTTTTCAGATCGAATTGATGGATGATTTTTGTTTTTCAAATTGAATTTATGGATAATTTTGTTTTTCCAATTGAATTTATTGATGATTTTTTGAATCAAATTTGTGGGTAATTTTTCAATTGAATTTATGGATGATTTTTCAGATTAAATTTATGGATAATTTTGGTTTTCCAATTGAATTTATAGATGATTTATCGAATTAAATTTATGGGATTTTCGAAGTAAATTTTATGGAATGGATACAATGAATTTCAAATGTATGTAGCCGATGTAATATGCTGAATAAATATTTTATATCTACAGCCTTAGTGCATCGAAACTTTTATTCCAAATGCTATGGTAAAATATTATTTGTTATTCCTTTTACCGGCCCACAGCCAACACATAACGCAAGAAAGCAAAATCTACATAGTACAGATTTGTGTAAGAGCGTGGAAAATCGCCAATGATATGTACCCGTGAAGACTCAGTGTGCGGAACGCAGGAGTTGGAACGTCAATATTATCCGTACATAGGGGAAATTGGAGGGTAAATGAGTAGTTTATTGGCTGCTCCTTCACCATCCGTTTTCTGTAAAATTGACATAAATTTTTAACAACAATCGGCTCAAAATCTCTAACACCGAGTAGTCCAGTGGGCACTCATTAACTATGAAATGAACATAAATAGATCTTAAGGACAAAAAGAGGGAATGGGTAGTGGGGAAAATTGCGAAATCGTTGCAACAGTTAAAATGAACAGCCATCGGAAAAAGATTAATCCGAACGACCAAAATAATGAAAAATAATGTTTTTAAATAAGAATTAAATAAATTAATTTGAGTTGAGGCGGAAAATATGGGCGGGACGCTGCTCAAATTTCCTGAACTAATTCAAATACTTAACAAAAATAGTAACGTAAAAATGGAATGCGTAAAATAAGGGCGGAACGCTGCTCAAATTTTCCGAGTCAATGAAAATACTTTGTCGAAAACGGTAGAATAGGGATGAACCGTAAAATAAGGGCGGAACGCTGCTAAAATTTTCGAATTTACAAAAATACTTTATCAAAAACCGAAAAATATAGATGGACTACGGCTAATGTTGTATATCAATAAAAAATTTAACGCTGAGGAATAAGGACGGATCCCTACAAAATCTTAATAATAATAACGATAATGATAAGGGTAATGGTAATTATAATAATGATAATTGTAATAATAATAATAATAATAATAATATTAATAATAATAATAATAATAATAATGGTAATAATAATAATAATCATGGTATTTGTAGTAATGATGATAATAATTATGATGATAATAATAATAGTAGTAATAATCGTGGTAGTAATAACAATAAATATAATGGTAATTATAGTTATAGAAATAATAATAAAGGTAATAGTAGTAATAACTAATAAAGGTAATACATATAATAGCAACAATGATAATGCTAGTAACAATGATAGGGAACATTGTAGTTATGATAGGGATAAGAGTAAGAGAACTAGTGTGTGAATACTTAACATAACCAAGGGTGTACCGACCAAAGAATAATCTTCGACATGGACAACGATAAGAAGGACTATGGGAATGGACATAAAGATAGATGATATGAGAGTATAGGTTAACATTTGAAGGAGATAGGAGAATAATGGGACCTAAGAATCAAAAGCGAGCACAGGTCTTCTATCGACAGCTCGTTGGACCCAGAGATCGTTCGGTCAATTATAGTATTAGCAATAACGCTCACTTTTTGCGGACGATCTACCCACTCGAACACAGTTCCAACGTTGCTTAGCAACGGGTGCCGAGTGGTAAGCGAAAGAATATTTGTATGGGGTTGTCTGGGTAACAACCATATAGTTTCAAAATATCAACACCCAGAAACCCACCACTTGTGTCTTTCGGCTGGTTCTTCGTTCCTTCTCATGTTGCGGGGAAGGATCTTCCGCGGACAACTACGTTGATGGCCACCGCTTTGGTGTTTAGCCTCTCGTCATCGAGGTTGAATGAGGTGTTGTACGGCGGAGCGTAACAGTCTGTACAAGCAATCCTGCCTGCTGCGATGTCCTCGTTTACGCTGGCAAGATAACGCCTGGCCCGATCCACTTGGATATCAGTTTGTCGCTGATGTTCCTCAAGACTAGCGAGGAGGAACTCAGCCTGGCCGCGGATTTCTCTGGCCGGATTGCGGCCCGGTTCCCGCTTTATGGCCACAAACCGGAGCTCAACCTCCTCCATTTGTTGCGGAGTGCCGGATCTGGATTCTCTGACCTGGGATACGGTGAATCCCGCATCACACATAGCTTGAAGACAACGATTTGCCGCGTGTGCGGGGAAACGTACGGTGACTCGGGATTCATCGATCCACGACTCATCTAAATGAAAAACCAATGATAAAACATTCCTTTAATTTGCTGGGTCGTCTAATTTTCGGCAATATCTCAGACGTGCGTCGATGAGTGAAGTTGCGCACGTCATGAATTATTTCCGTATATTATGTTACTTGACTGTCTTCAGGATGCAGGGTACCGTCGCTTGCATGTGGGGTGATGTCGTCTTTTAGTTATCTCGTTACGGATTCCATCCTTATTACCATTACCCTAGATTCAGCTTAATGGGAGTTTGCTCTCTACTACGAGGGTCGATGTAAGCGGCTTACGGAGCAACGTCGATCTACCCGACCCAGTCGAGATGAGGACTAAATCCGAGTTCATTAGTATTATTATCCATGCAACTAACTTGACACTCTCATTTCGAAAATATATCTTTCAAGTTATTTTCCTTATCCCTACTTGAAAATGGAGTTTGATATTGCAGGGAAATTTCTCCTAAACATAATACATTTTCTAACCAACTTATCCTACAAATCGGGTCTTTAAATGGTAACCCGTGAAACTTGAATCAATTCAAATCGTCCTTGATCAGCGTGAAAGAGATCTAGTTGGTTTCTGGTTGTTGCTATTTTGAAACTATATGGTCGTTACCCAGACAACCCCATACAAATAAATTTCGCTCGCCACTCGGCACCCGTTGCTAAGCAACGTTGGAACTGTGTTCGAGTGGGTAGATCGTCTACAAAAAGTGAGCGCTATTACTAATGCTATAATTGACCGAACGATCCATGGGTTCAACTACCTGCCGGTAGAAGGCCTGTTCTCGATTTAAATTTACTGGGTCCCTTGCTAAAAGTATTTCCGTTATTGTGATTGTCACAGATTTACACTTCAGAACTGTCGATTTATTTGGGTCGGATAACTCTACGAAATATTTAATACAACATTTATTAAATGACACGGTATGATCACAAATTAGATCCCATCTGCCACTTTGAGCCGCCGACGTTTTGCGCGCTCAGCTCTTCCTGGCCGGTGCCTGTTGGGTTTGTCCTTGGGTGTTTCTGGAGGCATCTGGTCACGATAAGCCAGCTGTGACGGGGCGAAGACCAACGGATAAGTTACCGCTGCCCCTTCTTGACTCACCAACAGTGCTGTTTCTAGCCCTTTGATTTGAGTCTTCAAATTTTGCGTCAGTTGACGTTCACTGGCTCACCCTTTTTGTGCTGCCTTCATTCTTTGGTAGACCACCTTTGCCTTTTTCGGCTCGATCTAGGTTCCCTTGATCTGCTGTATTTCTCGGGCGAGTTGTAGGAGTTGTTGTTGTAAATCTCTGTTAACTGCCTGGGCCTTGTCTAACTATTGTATTTTTCTTTATGCAGTTATTCATATGGGGTAAATTTCGCTTGACAAATTTTTCCAATTACTTTGGATTTTTATTATTCCTTATACCTTCATTGTGACCATCGCATTTATTTGGGGTTAGTTATAAGGCGTCGAGATTTCAATTTGATAGATGTTATTTCCATGACTTTAGAGATCTTAGAAAGATCCTTGCGTTTACCGATACGACACTTCGAGGGTTAATTTTATTTACAGCTCTATAGCAAAGTAAATCTTTATATTTTAGTCAAAATGTTTGGTTATATTTACAAATTTCAGTGAAATAATATTTGGTTTTATAACCTTTAGCAAATTCGTTACGCCGGAGTTTAGTATTTTAGTAATTGTCATTCATATATAATATACCATAACTACCTCTCCCACGCCGCGATCCAAGCAGAGCTCATTCGAGGTTGCAAGGATACGACGTGGAGAGAGTGTCGAACAATCTCTCACTCACATCAAATTTCAAGATCTTCACTGATTAGACGAAAATTGGTTCAGATTAAAACTGATTTCAATTTTTGTAAAACTGATTAAACTGATGTGAAAATGAATCGGTATATATACCTATTGTACGACCCTAACCTTGCGTGTTATTTTTGATTTAGTAAAACAAAATTTGACCTTGTGATTTTCTAGTATATTTTATTCTTAATTTTATTATTTTGAAATTTTATTTGACAATTTTTCTTTTGCATTTTTTAATTGAATTATTTCTAATTCAAATTCTTTGATTTTTATTCCATTTTCATGGAATTTCGCAACTTTTGGTAAATTGTCAAATTTTGGTCAAATTGTTAAGTTTTCATGTTATGTTTTTTGTTTATTTCGTGCGGATCTTGTTGCACTCTGTTATTATTTTAATTTATTTTTGTGTTTTATAATTTTATATTTAATTGTTCTCTTTCTCGCATTTTAGTAGGGTTAATAGATGTTTAATAGGTTTAAGTTTAAATCTGCCTGTTGTGTTTGCGTGTGTATTACCGATTCATTTAAACATTTTCAGGGCCGTTTGTGTTTTGGCCCAACAGATCGATTAAAGGAACTGTACAAGGTACAAATTTTTTCGACCTAGAATATTCAATTACGTATGTGGTGGTATACCGATTTTGAGTCTGTTGTGTTACTCTATTCCCCATTGACTATGGCTTTAACGACGCATTCATATTCTGAAAATCCTTTTGTTGGATGGTGGACAAATGAGAATGACCCCTTGTTATTCACATCAAGAATGGTACCAGGTTCTACCACAAAACTACTATCTGCCAAAGGTATCGCGTTCCATATACTAAAAGGTGGTAAAATTTCATGCATTATTTGTCTTAATTGACGATGTTCAGTATATCTAATTATTTGGGACGCTAATCACTAGTAACTATTAGGGTGAGACTCTTAATTTGGACAATATTGTGAATAATAATCTTATTTTGGGATTATCTTAATCGACTATTAACGTGAACCATCCCAAATGATGAGCTCCAACCCACCGAAATGACATGCCGAGGATATATAAGTTATTAAGAGAATCCGTGGAAGTCTAATAGATATCATTAATGAAACATTTTAATCTACTCTGGGTGTTCATACATTCTACTACTAAAAGAACCTGTTATGGTTTGATAAGAATAAAAATGATTTAATTTACTCAAGGTATTTATATAATCTACTACTAAAGGGACCTTTTATGGCTTTATAAAACGTAATAATAAACTACTTTAACTTACTCCGATTATTTATATGATCTACTACTAAAAGAACCTTTTGTGGTTTGATAAAAATTATTAATAAAATAATTTACTCTGATTATTTAGAATGTTATCAATAACCTGAAATTGGACTTCTCGGCATGGCATTAAATAACAACAAAAAAATTGGAGGTTTCATCAGTTGGAAATTTAGGTCGCGCCGTCAAAATTAATTATCCTCGTTGTCGATGTGTTAGTCTGTTTCAATACTCGGATCATTCCCTCATCGAACGGGTCAGGGTCAGATCGAAGATTCCTGTGTGAGTTTGGGGTTATCGCCTAGTATAATTGGATAAGATCGATTGTACTCTGCCGTGCTCGTTCAGGCCTCTCATAATCACTTCATAAAAAATTAACATAGGACTCATTCATTAACGAGATAAAATTTTATTTCTCATAAAGGTTACTAGCTCTATTCTGATTCGCGAGGTTGGTATTGGAGTCAGTTGTCTCTGGGTTTCCATCTAGGTCTTATATAGTTAAAAGGTGGATTAACACATAGAAATTAATTTACTTGAAGCGTGGGATCTGGGTTCCAGAATTATGGCTTCCTCTGGGGTCATAGCTGGAGCGTTCATATCTATTCGATTCGGTTGATAGGACATTCTTAGTCTTCTGAAAAGTAACTGTCGGCCTCGATTTGTCGGTGACTTTTATTCTATCCGGAGTGTTGTCATTATGAATGATCAGCGGTGTTATTAACTGGACACGCCGATTTGGTATTAGGAAACGAGTGTGTGTATCGGGTATTTGATTCTACATGTGTCCGCTGAATTCATTTTCACTTTGTCGTACACGAGATAATTTTCAGTATCGATTCACTTGGATGTAAATCTCAGGTTAGATGTACATTTAGTAGACATTTAATCTGTCTATTGCACTCGCCCTGTCTTCTTAATTTATCCAACTACTTCTGGTTCGTTCGACATTTATTGATGAGTTATTCCCGTTGGGTTATTTCAACAACAGGTATTGGTTGATGATTGAATTTTAACGAGCTATTAACTTTGGCTTTTTAGGGTTTCAATCTCTGATGGACGAATGTTGGGTGGAAAACTACCTTCGACAACTTTTCCAATTCTAGTGTCGATTTATTTTATGTCTATTTATCGAATAAAAATTTTGAAACCGTTATTTATTGTTGTTTTCAAGAAATGAAGCAGTTTAGTGGCATGAAAGGACGGGATAAGTTATTTGTTTTATGCGGGAAGCTGTTTGTTGTTATAAATATTAGTTAGGTGTTTGGTGATCCATTCGTTTTTGGTATTTTCCTATAACGATTTTATTTACTCCTTAAATGTTGACGGCATTGATGTTTGACGTGTCGATATTGAGTGGGATTGGATTTTTTTATCGTAATGAAAATTTTTGTCGCGTTGGAGAGAGATGGGTTTACTACTTATCGAGATATTGATCGAGTTATCATTTTTATGTTCGATTACTAAACTGTTGTTTAACTGGGGAAAATTATTATGGTTAGTAGCTAGTTATTTGGGTTTATATTGTCGGGGACCTTTCGTTTATTGCTGCTGCACGTGTGTGGTTCGAAATTTTTATTGCACTTTAATGTCTTAGAATCTTCAAAATCCTAGGTTTAATTCGAAATTTAAAATTTTTAGAAATCTTTATTATTTATTCTTTTTCTCCTAACCAATTTTATTAATTTTAATTCGAAATAACGTATCAGAAGTCCATAACAACGATTTTATTTTACTATTTCCCCGTTACCTTCCCCTCCGATTGACCTTAGGCGCATTGTGTTCATATTATAATTAATGAGTGCCCACTGGACTACTTGGTGTGGTAATTTTGAGCCGTTTGTTGTCGGTGATTTTAGGTCGAGTTTATGGGAAATGGGTGTCGACGAAACAGCCAAAAGACTATTTCCCTTTCACCCTTTTTCCCCTATACGGAATGATATTGACGTTCTCACCCCGGAGCCTTCACGGGCACGAGTTATTGGCAATTATACACGCACTTACACAACTCGGTTGTATGGTTGAGTTTTTATGACTTGTGAGATGTTTCTTTAGTAGGTAGTTATGCGCACACTGGAACATAAAAAAACATAGGGGGAGGGGGGGGGATTATCGCAGATTAAATTTCGGATTATCTTGATTACATAATGATGTAATCAACTTAATTAATTTTGTGTGTATTTTAATTAATTTTTGTGTGTATTTTTTTTCGAAATTTTTTTCGAGTTTTTGGCGCGATTTTTTTTTTGAATTCAAATTTTTGGAACATGTTTTTTAAATTCAAATTTTGGCGAATTTTTGAAATGAAATTGAAATATTTTTTTTTGAATAAATTTTTTTTAATCACACTATAGTCAGGGGGTATTTTTGAAAAAGACTAAAATAAATTGGCTTGAATCGCCTAACGATAAAAAAGCATAAAATTAAAATCGGCTCAAATCGCCTAAGATAGTCAGAGAGGGTATTTTCATTCACAAAATTTTTTTTTTAATCACACAAAAGTCAGGGGGTATTTTTGAAAAAGACTAAAATAAATTGGCTTGAATCGCCTAACGATAAAAAAGCATAAAATTAAAATTGGCTCAAATCGCCTAAGATAGTCAGAGAGGGTATTTTCATTCACAAAATTTTTTTTTAATCACACTATAGTCAGGGGGTATTTTTGAAAAAGACTAAAATAAAAATGGCTTGAATCGCCTAATGATAAAAAAGCATAAAATTAAAGTTGGGTCAAATCGCCTAAGATGTGATATAGTCAGGGATATTTTTAATTCGTAATAAAAACTAATGCAATATTTGGTCTCAATACTTTCTATAGGTAAATATAGGCATAAAATAAAAATGGCTTGAATCGCCTACTGATAAAAAAAGCATAAAATTAAAATTGGCTCAAATCGCTAAGATGTGATATAGTCAGGGATATTTTTAATTCGTAATAAAAACTAATGCAATATTTGGTCTCATTACTTTCTATAGGTAAATATAGGCATAAAATAAAAATGGCTTGAATCGCCTACTGATAAAAAATTGACAGGGGTATTTTATAGGCTTGTTAAAAAAAAACACTTGAAATATTTGTTCACACAATTTTCATAGGCAAATTTAGGCTCTAGATAAAAATAATTTAAAATACCTAAAGTAAATTAAGATAAATTAAAGTACATTAGGATACATTAAAGTATATTAAAGTAAATTTAGATAAATTAAAGTACATTAGAATACATTTAAGTATATTAGAGTAAATTAAGGTTCCTCAAGTAAATTAAGATACATTAGAGTACATTAAGGTAAATTAAAGGGTCGAAAGTCAATTTATGTACATTAGGGTACATTTAAGTAAATTATGGTTCATAAAGTAAATTAAGGTACATCAGAGTAATTTAAAGTACGTTTGAATAAATTTAAGTAAATTAAGGTTCTTAAAGTAATCTAAGGTGCCTAGAGTAAAGTATGGTAGGTTAGGTAAGAATTTTTTTAAATTAAATAGAGTCAACAGTTAAGGGTAATTTTTAAAGCTGAAAATTTTAAAAGCAGTTATAGTAGGCAAATTACATAAGGTAAGAATTTTTTAAAAGTAAATAGAGTGTCAAAAGGTAAGTTACATAAGGTAAAAAAATTTTTAAAGTTAAAGAGTCGACAATATTGCATGATAAAATTTTTTAAATAAAATTTTTAGTATAGTTTTATCGATCAACTTTTATACATATTTTTAAATGATAAAATTTTTAACATAATTTTACAATGGAATTTTTTATACATGATTTTTAAAGATGAAATTTTTAGAATAATTTTACAATAAAATTTTTTATACATGATTTTTAAATAGAATTTTTAACATAATTTTACAATGGAATTTTTTATACATGATTTTTAAAGATGAAATTTTTAGGATAATTTTACAATGAAATTTTTACACATGTTTTTAATTAAAAAATTTTTTAATGTAATCTTACAATCAAATTTTTAGTATAATTTTTACTATTACTTTTTTATACATGTTGATAACGATCAAATTTTCAAAGAAATTTTTCAAAAACTTTTTTCAAAGAATTTTATTAAATTAAATTTTTGAGTTTCAGTGTTACATAGTATTGACTAAGGTAGGTAGTAGTCATTCGCAAGAGCAACCCATCTCCTCCACTCTGCAGCAACCCATCCTTAATAATAATAATAAAATAATAATAATAAATAATAATATTAATAAAATAATAATAATAATAATAATAATAATAATAATAATTATAATAATAATAATAATAATTAAACGATAACGCCAATAAAAAACCTTTCGTACGATATATTTCGATAGCACAGCTATCATCTTCAGGTACTCAAAACCAACTAAAAATATTATGAATTAACATTTAATTTAAACAAATTATTTTTTATTAATTTAATTTTTTAATAAATAAATATTTTTAAAAATATATTTTAAATTTTAAATTTTTTACTTATATTCTAATTTTTAAAAATTAATGTAATTTAAAATTTTCAATTATTTTAATAATATTAAAAAAACAAACATGATTTAACATACGTAAACTATTTAAAAACATTCAAAACATTTGTAGTCACAGCACTCTGCACATTAATCTTTGGATCCAATGACCTTATCAGCAATGCTTCACATATCACTCGTTCCCAATAACTATTAAAACTTCTCAACAAAATTCTAAAATCAGACATTCCTATATCACTTTTACAGCCTCTATTGTGTTCACTAATATTGGTCAAACCCTTCAATCGACAATGCTCTAGAACTCGAGTACAGAGATGACGAGAAGTCTCTCCAATGTATGTGGCATTACACCCATTACATGTAAATTGATAAACGAGATCAGAACACAATCCAACCGGAGTTTTTGATTTATTAATAAACATATTGCGTACCTTACACGAATTAGAGACGATCTTATACTCTAAATTTCCTATCAGTTTACCCAACTTCCTCTTATAATTTGTAAAGCCTTCAGAGTACGGCAATACTAACACATATTTAGGCTCAATTTTTTTATATCCATTTTTACAATCACCCAGATCAACACTCAATTCACACCCATCCGACAAATTACATTCAGACTTTCCACAACATGGATCCTTAGGATTTTTAATCAATTTATCAACAGTTTCTTTTATCATCAACAATAAAAATGATTTAGAATATCCATTCTTTATCAACAACTCAACCAATTTATCAACACTTTTTACCGAATTAGCAAAAGTAGAAGATAAAGCCCATGAACGATAAATCAATCCTTTCACCATATTTCTCTTATACTTAAATTCACAAAAGCTTTCTGGAGAAGTATAAAGACCAGTATCAGTTGGTTTTCTATAAATCTCTGTCTCATACTGTTTATCTTTGCGTTGAATTAACAAATCCAAAAACGCAATTGATGACTTTCTCTCCGTTTCACATGTGAATACAATGTTTTTATGTAAACTGTTCATAAACTGCAAAAACGGTTCTACATGTTTCTGGTTTTCAAATATAAGAAAAATATCATCCACATACCTTTTATAAACAAAAGGTTTTTCAAATTGGAAAGAAGCAATTTTCTTTTCCAAACTAGCCAAAAATATTGATGCCATCGTTGGTGCTAAAGGGGAACCCATAGCGACTCCATCTATTTGCTGATACCATTCATCATTGAAAAGAAAATTGACATTTGAAGTAGCAAATTCAAGAAGTTTTCGAAATGCCCTTCTATCCAAAATGTGATGTTCCGAATCATTTTCATTCCACAACGCACAGCATAAGTCAATTGTCTCAACCAGTGGCACATTCGTAAACAAACTACAAACATCAAACGAAACCATAACATCATTCATACTTCGTTTTTGTAGCTTTGCAATACAAGAAACAAACTCAAAGCTATCCTTACATTCAAACTCTGATCGCATTAATGGTTTTAATAATCCATCTAAAAACTTTGCTATTTTATACTGGGCAGTACCAACCATCGACAAAACTGGTCTCATAGGTACACCATCTTTATGGATTTTTGGTAGCCCATATAGTTTAGCTGGCTGCGATCCTATTGGACGAATAGACTTACCTACCTCTTCATCAATAAGCTTCTTCTCAATAAAACCATTTAAAATTTTTTGCACAAACTCTTCATCCTTAAGAGGAGGTAATTTTCCATTCTTCCGACCCTTTGGCAATTTCACAAACTGAGGAGAATTTAACAAATCATTCAACTTATTTACATACACATCATGGTCAAGAATGACTATCCCATTTCCTTTGTCAAACTTACAGATATTTATATTTTTTTTAGCTAAGTTTTTTAAAGTCATAAAATCCCTAATATTCTGCTTTTTGTTTTTATCGATATACTCCATCGTACTTGCACTTAACGAGCTCTTCACATAATTACCATTAATGCCTTTCATCGATCGGGCTATATGAAAATATAAACTTTCAATTTTTGCAAACAATTTTGTTTCATCCAAGCGATTCTTAATACAGTGATTTGGACCAAATTTTAAAACACGCTCTTCATCATCAATCAACACTATTTTACTCAAATTTATCACAGTATTCTCCACACTAAATTTAGAAATCCCAAATATTTTTCTCAAATTAATCAATTTTTTAATATGAGCATTCTCTTTAAATTTTATTTGCACAATCGAATTTTTGATACACCATTCTACACATACCTGTAAACAAAACTCATTCGTAGCATTATTTAACATTAATCCAATATTTGTTAGTTTTTTATCAATGGAAGTTCTCCTTATTTTCTCTGATTCCAACATTCTTCTTAACGTTCTTCTATGTATTAATTGGACATCTTTACTAGAAAGACAATCACTTAGTTTCATTTTATAAATGAACGAAGGAATCATCTTTTCTTCTAAACAAGTCTCAAGAAAACTAATGTCTAGTTCCTTTCTTTTGAGGGAGTTATAAACCTTCATAAACCTTTTGAATATTGGAACAGCTGCAGCATGACTACAAATGTTTTGAATGTTTTTAAATAGTTTACGTATGTTAAATCATGTTTGTTTTTTTAATATTATTAAAATAATTGAAAATTTTAAATTACATTAATTTTTAAAAATTAGAATATAAGTAAAAAATTTAAAATTTAAAATATATTTTTAAAAATATTTATTTATTAAAAAATTAAATTAATAAAAAATAATTTGTTTAAATTAAATGTTAATTCATAATATTTTTAGTTGGTTTTGAGTACCTGAAGATGATAGCTGTGCTATCGAAATATATCGTACGAAAGGTTTTTTATTGGCGTTATCGTTTAATTAAATCGTTGCCAAATTTATTTAATTATTTATTAATAATAATAATAATAATAATAATAATACTTTCAGAAAACATAAAAAGTTAACTTACTTGGTATCAACTTCTGAACACTGATAACCCATACACAGTGAATAATTCATTAATAACTGAACAACAATCACTAGGTACTGTATACAAATAACCGAGTACTGTACAGCTCTCTATATACATATTAGGCATTGAATAATTTACTTATTCATTAAAATGACATATTTAAATAATATTTACTCTTTCAACACAGATATTGAATCAACTTAACCCATTTAAAAAATAAAATTTTCTCTCAATCATTTCCTCTTAAAATACTTGGTTATTCACACACTCACAATATGTTATCAATAACTAGTTACTAAACAAATCAATATCAAAAATTGTTTACTGACCAAGAAATCTTTAAATAAAAGCACATAAAAATTTGAACAATCCAAAGAAATACAATTTCAATTACAAATTTTATTAACTTCTCCAATCTTTTATCGATCATTGATGTCTCCAAATTGTTTGGTTGCTTAGTTACCCGATTACTATCAAGAAATTATTAATCATTGAAGCCCAATCAAGTGTTGTATTTTCTCTGAATAAAAATTTATTGCTTTACTGTCTTGTATGTGATTTATTGAAATTATTTTGTAAAACTTAGTTAAAAAACTTTGAAATTTTTCTACCATTTTTGTAATATTTTTAATTGCGTCCAACAATGAACAATTACTAAACGTTATTTTCAAAGATGAATGCCAACCTTTTCATTTATTTTTCACACGTCCCTAAATAAATTAATTGCTAACTCATAAAATAATTACTTAAATTTATTTTTATAGATTTTCTATTCACCACCAACTCTTATTGTTTACTGAATGATAAATTAATTAGTAACTACAAGTAGTGGTTAATCTAATTGCTAGTGAAAAGAAACTTGATGAGAAAAAGATACTTAAATTAATTTCTCAAAACATATATTACTTTCATTGTACTTGGAATAAATTTTCATATATTTATTGAAAATGATTCGACTCTTCAAATTATTAACTCAAAGATGCTAAAGGTTTGAATAAAACTGATAGAAAAAAAAACATTAATATCTACAGCATTACTAAAATCAAATAACTATAATTTCTGATACCATGCTTCAATACATACATAGGTTCTTGTGTACTGATATCACTTACTGAAAACCCAAACTTATAGGAAAAATGTATGTGATTGTCTATTAGTCTTTGTAGAAATTATTTTTATTAAATTGTGGTTAGCTGGTGAATAGAATTTGATTAAAGTAGTGGGAAAGATGTAAATTTTAAATAAATTTGATTAAATTTGTTAATTCTTTAAATAAAATTTTTTAAAGAAAGCTTCAACATAGTAGCAAATTTTAAAGAGAATATTACTTATCAATTAAAAATTAAATTGAACTAACTAAGTTGTAAGATAATTGAAAAATTTATTAGATCATTTTTTAAAATTTTATAAGGTAGTTAGGTAATTATTCTAGGTACTTGTTGAATGAAAATTAGTGTATGTTATCGACTGCTCATAGTATTTAATTCTGCAATTTCCGGATAAATAATTATTAAATTCTTGATTCCTGGAAATAATCGTAAATATTTAAATTATTCAGAAAATTGTCAAAAAAACCTAAATAATGTGTAACAAAAAAGTTTTAAATATTAGTCAATTTTAGTTTTTAATTTAATTGAGTTACGAATATTTTAATAAAATCAAATAAATAGTTACATGAATCAAACAATTTCTTATAACTGAAATATTATCGATATATCCTGATTAACCTTATATCAATGAAAAAAGTAACAATTTTCCTAAGTATCTTATAAATGCAACCAACTCAATCCCTTAAAAATACGATAAATTCACTTCTCAACCAATCATTTCTCTTCAAATATCATTTTCACTCCATTATATCAACTATATTCATACTTTTCATAAAAACCTATCAAGTACACAATATTTACCCTTTGAACACTAATATTCATTCTAGTAAATTCCTTTAAAAATATTATAAATTCCTCACTTGACCAATCATTTTCCAACAAATAACAATATTTCAAGCCATATTCAATTTTTTTTTCATAAAAATCATAACAATACCCATTTCTATAATATTTACCCTTTAAATAACAATATTTAACTAACTCAAGCCCCTTAAAATGACAACAAACTTGTTCTTAATCGACTATTTTTCACTAAATAAATTCCACTCTTGACCAATCTTTTCCCATCAAATACCACTTTCTCCTACTCTACCAACTATATTCATTATTTTATAAAAATCACCTAATAAATAACGATACTTAACCGACTCAACACCTTAAAAATATCAACAAATCTGCATTTAATCGATTATTTCCCTTTAAAATATCATAAATTCTCTTCTTAGCCAATTGTTTTCCCCTAAAATAAAATTTACTCTCAACCAATCATTTCTCTTTAAATGAGAAATATCCCAGTTATATTCATTATTTTCATAAAAAATCACCGACATATCGATATTCAACCGAATAAATCTCTTGAAATCACCTTAAAATAAAATTCCTCTCTTGACCAATCAAATCCCCTTAAAAATATTATAAATTCGCCTCTCAACCAATCATTTCTCTTTAAATTACAATAATCCCCGCTATATTCATTATTTTCATAAAAATCACCAACATATCGATATTCAACAGGATAAATTTCTTGAAATCCATCTCGTGACCAATTATTTCCCCTTAAAAGATCATAAATTCTCTTCTTAACCAATCATTTCTCTTTAAATGACAATATTTCCAATCTCTTAAAAGTTTTACACACATATTGATATCTATCTGAACAAAGCCCATTAAAAATATTATAAATTCCTCCTCTATATTCTCCATATCACAAAATTTCCTCTTAACCAATCATTTCCCTTGAAATCACATTTTCATTCACTGCACCAACAATACACATATTTTTGGTAATAACCTACAAGGTAAAATTTCTTTAGAAATCTATATTTAACCGAATAAGATCTTTAAAAATCGGATCATATTTACTATATGTATTCAACCAATCAAATTCCCTTAAAATAAAAATCTTAATTTTACCAATAAAAATAAATTTTCTTTAAAGTATTACAAAATTGTTATCGATACCCAACATTTTCCGTCGAAAATCACCACAATTTGATTCTGGCAACAAATTCAATCAAATAAAAAATTCATCAAAAATGACTAAAATCGAATAAAGTCTATGTTTCCCACATAAATTTAATTTCACTCAATTTAATAACTTTTTAATAACTATTCCTCCGCCCATAAGTGTCCATCAATATATATATATATATATATATATATATTTATTTAAATATAATTGACCGATGAAATCAACTCAATTGTTAATAATTTTTAATTGAATTTTTAATTCATCCACTCTTATAGTACGTTCATTATCAGTGCATATTTTCATCTTTTAAGTATATTTGTTGAACAGTGAATAATACAGACTCCATTTCAAGTATTTCCAATATTTAATTGATATTTCATCTCATCATTGAGAAATTTACAATCTAATTTATTATAAGCAATTTTCGATTCACTGAATATTTTTTAGCTTCAATTCATATTTTCTCACTTTAATGATTGCTTTCCTCTTTAATGAATATTTTCTCTCTTCAATTAATGCTTTCCTTATTCAATGAATGTTTTTTTTTCTTCAACGAGTAATTTTCTCTTCGATGTATATTTTCTCCATTCAAAGTATATTATCCTTGTAAGTTTTTAATATATCAATTGATATTTCATCTATTTAGTAGATATCTTTAACTATCCCACTTTTTTTCCCAGAAATTTCAATGATTTTAGACACTTAATGTACTCTTTCACCAACATTGCTTCTTCACTGAAAATTTTCTTTATAGAATATAATCTCTACTAATTAAAATTCTATTTTTTGACTTGTTATTTTCAATGAAAATTTAATTAAATAAATAACATCTTTTAATAGACTAGGTTGTACTCGACAAAAATAAAATAATTTTAGGCTATGTAAATCAATTAGAGCTTTTAGGGAAATTTTATGATAATTTAAGTGATATCTAATTTTACGTGGTATTTATTTTAGTAAATTTTAATCATCTTTGTGAATTTTATGGTTTTCTTCTGAATTTTAATAGATTTAGGGTTTGATTATGTTTTTAATGAAATTATTGAAGAAATTAGGTTAAATCTATAATTTTAGAAACACTTAATTTCTTGATAATTTATTAGATTTGACTTGATTTTAGGATTATTTTAAATAAAAGTTAAATTTATGATCAAAATATTTATGAAACATCTATTTAAGATAATTATTTAAGAATTAGAATCGAATTGACTGATAGATTTTGAATAGTAAATGATATTTTAATTTTATGTTATATTTAAATAGTTGATTAAATCAGTTAATTTTTAAAAATATTTTAGTGAAACCTAAGATTTTAATTGATTTTACAGTGTAAAAAAGGAGATCAATAATTATTATCATTTTCCATTTATTGATTTCGTGGATATCAATCACAAAAGTAGTATATTGTAGAGATTTTTAAGAGGATGCTCAGTGTGGTTAACAATATACATATGAAAATCGTTGAATTATATCTATGGGTTGACTGGTAATTTTTATCGAATTTATACTTGATTTACTGATTAATTTTAATTATTTGAGCAACATGATATATATTTTATGATTTTACAATAATTGAGTGAAATTAAATTTATGTGGGAAACATAGACTTTATTCGATTTTAGTCATTTTTGATGAATTTTTTATTTGATTGAATTTGTTGCCAGAATCAAATTGTGGTGATTTTCGACGGAAAATGTTGGGTATCGATAACAATTTTGTAATACTTTAAAGAAAATTTATTTTTATTGGTAAAATTAAGATTTTTATTTTAAGGGAATTTGATTGGTTGAATACATATAGTAAATATGATCCGATTTTTAAAGATCTTATTCGGTTAAATATAGATTTCTAAAGAAATTTTACCTTGTAGGTTATTACCAAAAATATGTGTATTGTTGGTGCAGTGAATGAAAATGTGATTTCAAGGGAAATGATTGGTTAAGAGGAAATTTTGTGATATGGAGAATATAGAGGAGGAATTTATAATATTTTTAATGGGCTTTGTTCAGATAGATATCAATATGTGTGTAAAACTTTTAAGAGATTGGAAATATTGTCATTTAAAGAGAAATGATTGGTTAAGAAGAGAATTTATGATCTTTTAAGGGGAAATAATTGGTCACGAGATGGATTTCAAGAAATTTATCCTGTTGAATATCGATATGTTGGTGATTTTTATGAAAATAATGAATATAGCGGGGATTATTGTAATTTAAAGAGAAATGATTGGTTGAGAGGCGAATTTATAATATTTTTAAGGGGATTTGATTGGTCAAGAGAGGAATTTTATTTTAAGGTGATTTCAAGAGATTTATTCGGTTGAATATCGATATGTCGGTGATTTTTTATGAAAATAATGAATATAACTGGGATATTTCTCATTTAAAGAGAAATGATTGGTTGAGAGTAAATTTTATTTTAGGGGAAAACAATTGGCTAAGAAGAGAATTTATGATATTTTAAAGGGAAAGAATCGATTAACAGCAAATTTGTTGATATTTTTAAGGTGTTGAGTCGGTTAAGTATCGTTATTTATTAGGTGATTTTTATAAAAGAATGAATATAGTTGGTAGAGTAGGGGAAAGTGTTATTTGATGGGAAAAGATTAGTCAAGAGTCGAATTTATTTTAGTGAAAAATAGTCGATTAAGAACAAGTTTTTTGTCATTTTTAAGGGGCTTGAGTTAGTTAAATATTGTTATTTAAAGAGTAAATATTATAGAAATTGGTATTGTTATGATTTTTATGAGAAAAAAAAAATTGAATATGGCTTGAAATATTGTTATTTGTTGGAAAATGATTGGTCAAGTGAGGAATTTATAATATTTTTAAAGGAATTTACTAGAATGAATATTAGTGTTCAAAGGGTAAATATTGTCTACTTGATAGGTTTTTATGAAAAGTATGAATGTAGTTGATATAATGGAGTGAAAATGATATTTGAAGAGAAATGATTGGTTGAGAGTCGAATTTATAGTATTTTTAAGGGATTGAGTTGGTTGAATTATTAAGATACTTAGGAAAATTGTTACTTTTTTCATTGATTTAAGGTTAATCAGGATATATCGATAATATTTCCGTTCTAAGAAATTGTTTGATTCATGTAACTATTTATTTGATTTTATTAAAATATTTGTAATTCAATTAAATTAAAAACTAAAATTGACTAGTATTTAAAACTTTTTTGTTACCCATTATTTAGGTTTTTTTTGACAATTTTCTGAATAATTTAAATATTTACGATTATTTCCAGGAATCAAGAATTTAATAATTATTTATCCGGAAATTGTAGAATTAAATACTATGAGCAGTCGATAACATACACTAATTTTCATTCAACAAGTACCTAGAACAATTACCTAACAACCTTATAAAATTTTAAAAAATGATCTAATAAATTTTTCAATTATTTTACAACTCAGTTAATTTTTTAATTGATAACTACTATTTTCTTACCAATTTGCTGAAGGTCTTATTCTAATATTTCTTCAAAGTACTAACATTATTTACAAATTAAACAGTTTTATTTAAAATTTACATCTTTCCCACTACTTTAATCAAATTCTATTCACCAGCTAACCACAATTTAATAAAAATAATTTCTACAAAGACTAATAGACAATCACATACATTTTTCCTATAAGTTTGGGTTTTCAGTAAGTGATATCAGTACACAAGAACCTATGTATGTATTGAAGCATGGTATCAGAAATTATAGTTATTTGATTTTAGTAATGCTGTAGATATTAATTTTTTTTTCTATCAGTTTTATTCAAACCTTTAGCATCTTTGAGTTAATAATTTAAAGAGTCGAATCATTTTCAATAAATATATGAAAATTTATTCCAAGTACAATGAAAGTAATATATGTTTTGAGAAATTAATTTAAGTATCTTTTTCTCATAATAGTAAAAATTATACTAAAAATTTGATTGTAAGATTACATTAAAAATTTTTTCAATTAAAAACATGTGTAAAAATTTCATTGTAAAATTATCCTAAAAATTTCATCTTTAAAAATTATATATAAAAAATTCCATTGTAAAATTATACTAAAAATTCTATTTAAAAATCATGTATAAAAAATTTCATTTTAAAATTATTCTAAAAATTTCATCTTTAAAAATCATGTATAAAAAATTCCATTGTAAAATTATGTTAAAAATTTTATCATTTAAAAATATGTATAAAAATTGATCGATAAAACTATACTAAAAATTTTATTTAATAAATTTTATCATGCAATATTGTCGACTCTTTAACTTTAAAAATTCTTACCTTATGTAATTTACCTTTTGACCCTCTATTTACTTTTAAAAAATTCTTACCTTATGTAATTTGCCTACTATAACTGCTTTTAAAATTTTCAGCTTTAAAAATTACCCTTATGTAACTTAACTGTTGACTCTATTTAATTTAAAAAAATTCTTACCTAACCTACCATACTTTACTCTAGGCACCTTAGATTACTTTAAGAACCTTAATTTACTTAAATGTACCCTAATGTACATAAATTGACTTTCGACCCTTTAATTTACCTTAATGTACTCTAATGTATCTTAATTTACTTGAGGAACCTTAATTTACTCTAATATACTTAAATGTATTCTAATGTACTTTAATTTATCTAAATTTACTTTAATATACTTTAATGTATCCTAATGTACTTTAATTTATCTTAATTTACTTTAGGTATTTTAAATTATTTTTATCTAGAGCCTAAATTTGCCTATGAAAATTGTGTGAACAAATATTTCAAGTGTTTTTTTTTAACAAGCCTATAAAATACCCCTGTCAATTTTTTATCAGTAGGCGATTCAAGCCATTTTTATTTTATGCCTATATTTACCTATAGAAAGTAATGAGACCAAATATTGCATTAGTTTTTATTACGAATTAAAAATATCCCTGACTATATCACATCTTAGCGATTTGAGCCAATTTTAATTTTATGCTTTTTTTTATCAGTAGGCGATTCAAGCCATTTTTATTTTATGCCTATATTTACCTATAGAAAGTATTGAGACCAAATATTGCATTAGTTTTTATTACGAATTAAAAATATCCCTGACTATATCACATCTTAGGCGATTTGACCCAACTTTAATTTTATGCTTTTTTATCATTAGGCGATTCAAGCCATTTTTATTTTAGTCTTTTTCAAAAATACCCCCTGACTATAGTGTGATTAAAAAAAAATTTTGTGAATGAAAATACCCTCTCTGACTATCTTAGGCGATTTGAGCCAATTTTAATTTTATGCTTTTTTATCGTTAGGCGATTCAAGCCAATTTATTTTAGTCTTTTTCAAAAATACCCCCTGACTATAGTGTGATTAAAAAAAAATTTTGTGAATGAAAATACCCTCTCTGACTATCTTAGGCGATTTGAGCCGATTTTAATTTTATGCTTTTTTATCGTTAGGCGATTCAAGCCAATTTATTTTAGTCTTTTTCAAAAATACCCCCTGACTATAGTGTGATTAAAAAAAATTTATTCAAAAAAAAATATTTCAATTTCATTTCAAAAATTCGCCAAAATTTGAATTTAAAAAACATGTTCCAAAAATTTGAATTCAAAAAAAAAATCGCGCCAAAAACTCGAAAAAAATTTCGAAAAAAAATACACACAAAAATTAATTAAAATACACACAAAATTAATTAAGTTGATTACATCATTATGTAATCAAGATAATCCGAAATTTAATCTGCGATAATCCCCCCCCTCCCCCTATGTTTTTTTTATGTTCCAGTGTGCTCCTAACTACCTACTTTCTTTCTCTCTCCGCTTTGCTGGGGTGACATTTTTTGTGATTCGGTTTTGGTTGTGAACCGTTACTGTTTTTGGTATTGATTGGAGTGGGGTTTGAGATTGACAATATGATATTTGTTTTAATGCTCGAAAACGTGTTTTGTTGATGCCCAATTTCTGCCCTTATCGTCTCATTTAACTTTAGTTGGTAATTTTCCTTCTTTAATTTTTCTATTTCTGTTACCATCTCGACGTGTTGGGTTTTTAATAACACATTCTGTTGATTCAATCTCTTTGCCTGTTCTGGTCGAGTCAAGGTTTCCTCCATCAGACGACATCTTCGTATCATCGATTCAGCTCGTTGGCTCTGTTTCAGAGCCTCGTTGTGGTAATGGGCTATGTCTTGCCGGAACCTCTCTTTTGATTGGGTTGCACTAAAATGATTTAGAAGCGGTCTTAATTCAAATCGATAATCGTATTTGGAATTTTATCTGAAATGATAAAGAAGAGAATTATTTATTTCAATTAGGAATTCTCATTAAATTTTATCAGATTAAAAATAATATCCCTTGAATAATATAAATGTGGAGTCCCCTTTATTTAGTTAATCAAGCACCCGTTTAAAATTTTGGGAATTCATGACCCTCCCATTAAAATAAAACTCGCAATGGAAAGTATTATAAATTAAAACACAAATAAAAATAAATTTTGTTTTACTGTTGAGTGAGAAGGGTATTTTTCTTCTCTCTTATTTTTAAACACTCCTACTCGGGTGAGAGCAAAGAAGTTTTTGTCTTATTAGGTGTTGATTATAGATTTAACATTTCTTTTTTTATGTAGGTCACTGTTAGAGATTATTCGGGATTTTCCCTATTCTTAAGATTTATCCTCTAATTCTGTCCTATTCTTATCAGTGGCATAATTGAAAGGTTGGCTAATTTTATTTTATTATATGTAGATATTAGATAATTTATTAGGCTCCTCGTGGCGACTCTATCACTCGTCGTTCTCAATAGAATCAACACTATGAAAATAGTTGGCATGGAGCTTAAGGAAGTCAATAATATTAAATCCTCGTTAGGTACAAGAAATTTAGAGATTCCGACCGGTTAAAGATTACGTTATTGACACTCAAGTTGGACAAGAATTCGAAGTTAGGTACATTAATATCTAAGTTTAGCAACATTTTTATGGCATCCAGATTTGACTTAGGTCATACAAAAGTAATAACACATGAAATAAAGACTTCAGGCCCTCAATTTTACTAAACTCCAGAAGACAATCGATGCATTTAGAAGGCAAAGTTGAAGTGTTAGTACAGAATTTATTAGAAGCTGGAGTTGTGAGGAAATGTCGAAGTCCGTGGAACACACTATTAGTGATAGTTGGAAAACCAGATGGCTCTATAAGAATGTGTCTAGATTTCAGGTTATTAAATTTGGTTACAGAAAAGTTTTCATTTCCTATGCCAGACATGCACTTATTATTGGATTGCTTAGGTAAGTCAAAGATATTTTCTTCCATTGACTTAGGACAGGCCTATTATTAAATAAAGTTGAATGAAAATTCGCAAATCAAGACGGCATTTAGTACAAAAGAAGGACAATTCTGTTTCAATAGGTTACCATTTGGTTTGCCAACCGCTCCTGCCACTTTTCAGAAACTTATGCCTCAGATATTGGAAGGATTAGTTTTCAAAGGAGTGGTTGTGTACTTTGATGACATTTTAATATATGCTGAAAATCAGGAAACTCATGATAAATTCCTAGTTGAAGTATTTACACGCATTAGAGATTCCGGGTTGAAAGTCAATCCAGAGAAATGTGCTTTCAATAAAAGTGTATTAAATTTTATTGGTCATACAGTGAGTGAAAAGGGAATTCAATCAAATAAAAGATTTCAGAAATTGAAAATGCAACTGAGCCAAAGAGTACTACATAATTGAGATCATTCCTAGGTTTAACAAAATATTATCGACGATTTATCAAGAATTATTCAACAATAGCAGCTCCTTTGTACGCCACAATGATAGGTAATGACAAAATGATTGTTTGGACTGAAGAATGTAAGAAAAGTTTTATCACTTTAGAAAAACTCTTATGTAAAGCACCAATATTAGAATATCTAGGGTCAGATCAACTATTTATCATTGATACGGATGCTAGTTTTGGAGCGATAGGTGCAGTTTTATCTCAGATTAAGGAAGACGGCACCGAAGGAGTGATAGCGTATGGTTCAAGACATTTGACAAAGCATGAACTGGGATATTTTGTGACTAGAAAAGAGTTGTTGGCTCTTCACGAATTTATTGTACATATTAGACAATATTTATATGGGAGAAAATTTGTAACCAGAACGGATCACAAGGCATTGAACTTTATGAATACAAAAAAACCAATAAGTCCAAAATTTCAGACATGGATGGCAAATTTATCCGAATACGATTTTGCGTTACAATATAGAAATGGAGAAGAACATGGAAATGCTGATGGTATGTCTTGTTTAAATAATACCATATGCTCTCATTTTCAGATGGAACACAAAGATGCCAGAGAGACGAAATGTAAAACTCGATACATAAATAGTTTACAAGGAAGTTCAAATATTATGAAAATTATTAAACAGAAACAAAACGAAGACAGAGTTATTTCAGAAATCATATCACATCTTAATGGAAATGAGGCTCACATATCTTATGAAACAATCAGTAGCAGTATATTCAAGTATTTGAAGATATTACAGATACAAGATGACGTATTGATGATTAATACAGACGGAAAACTTGCAAGGGTTGTATCCGACTCGTACGTAAAACCTTTAGTAAATTATTTTCATATTGAACTATGCCATCTGGGTATCAAGAAAACCTTATTTTATTTAATGGACATTTTCTTTTGGCCATCCATGAATCAAATTATTACAGAGTGTATTAATAAATTCAAGATTTGTGCTAGTAAAAAGATTGATCAAGGACGAACAAAAGAAATCTTATTGCCAAGAACAGGAGAACGATATCTAGAACAGATGGTTGTGGATATTGCATATATGGAGACAAAAGAAAGTAAGAAATGCATGATAGTGATAATAGATTGTTTTAGTAAATTGGTCAGTTTATCAGCAGCAAATACACGTATGAAGCTACAGTTTTGAATGTCATTTTGAATAATTGGATGTGTCATTTTGGTAGACCTGAAAGCACTCTCACAGATTGAGGAAGAATTTTTGAAGGATCAATGTTTCGTGTTTCGATTGAGAAATTTGGTATAAAACAAAGATTTAGTTCACCTTACCAACATCAATCGAATGTTATAGCAGAGCGAATCATAAGAACAGTTCAAGACATGTTGGCAACATCATTGGCAGAGATTAATACAAAGAATAATTGATGTAGATTGTTACCAAAGACTAAATTTAGTTTGAATCCTACAATACAAAACTAGACAAAATTCTCACCTTTTGAAATTGTATATGGCCGGAACATTAATTTATATTCGGGAGTAGGATATATACAAAAATGCAGAGAAGAAATTGAGGATGAAACGAAAACTAATATAGTAAAGGCAACTAAATCTATGCAAAATAAAGATTTAGGCAACTGGGGTAATCGAGTTTTCATGGTGGAAGAGAAAGTATTAGTACGGTTGGAACCACATAGACGAAAGAAGAAGGGAATTCAATATGAAGGACCTTACAAAATTTTAAAATTCTTATCGCCAAGACAAGTTGAATTACAATTTCCACATTCAATCAAATCAAGAAGAATCGAATGGCAGAAGAAGTATAAAGAAAATCCAGAGGAGGAGAGTGATGTCCAATAATGAATATTAAAATTTTTTTTTTAATATTCAGAATTAATAAGACACTTTTTTGAATTAAATAAAGAAAAGTAACGGATGCGACCAAGCCAGTGACGAAAACTTAGCAACGACGCCCAGGGAAAGCGGAATGCGCAAAACGTCGGCCACTGTGAACCTGGGATTTACGTTAACGCGTAGAGTACTGATAAATAGAATATTATTGCTATTCTTCTTTAATTTCATCTGTGTTGTTAATTAATTGATCTGACAAATGAATCTAGAAAGTGTCAAATATACACGGAAGGGACCGGAATAAGAAATCGCACATAAATCTTCTATCGGTAGTGCGTTGAACCCATCATGTGGCCGGGTCTTAGCAGTTCTTCAGTTCAGCTCACCTTTGGCGGTCTCATAACCAGTGGTTGCAATTCCAATGTTGCTAAGTAACGGGTAACCATTGGAGGGCAGAAAACGTTGTATGAAAGGGGTCAAGGTTAGATACCACTAACCCCACATTTTTTACATTAACAAACAAAAACAAATTGCTACAATAATAGATCCAACGTGCTAAAATAGTACTGTTGGGCCAGAACACAAACAGCCTTGAGATTGTTTAAATGAATCGGTAATACACACGCAAATACAACATGCAGATTTAAAATCAGACCCATAAAACACCAACTAACCCTGCTAAAATATGAGAAAAAGAACAATTAAACATAAAATCAAGAAACATAAAAGTAAAATAAAATAATAACAAGTGCAAATAAACATAAAAATAACATGAAAACATAACAAATTGACCGAAATTCGACAATTTACCAAAAAATACGAAAATCCATGAAAATGGAATAAAAATCAAATAATTTGAATTGGAAACAATTCAATTAAAGAATTAAAAAGAAAAATTGTCGAATAATTTTACAAAATAATAAAATCAAGAATAGAATATTCTAGAAAATCACAAGGTCAAATTTTGTTTTACTAAATCAAAAATAACGCACCGCAAGTCAATAAAATCTACACACAATTCAGGCTGTGTAAGTGCAGTTTATCTGCCAATAGCCGACGTGAATAATGCAGGGCCCAAACGTCAAATCACAACCGTCATAGGGGAAATTGGGAGGAGGGGAAGTAGTCTTTTGGCTGCTTCTCCACCACCCATTTTCCGATAATTTCGACCAAAAATTTAATTCACATACCGGCTAAAAATCATAAACATTGAGTAGCTCGGTGAGCACTCTTAAAATTATAATATGAACACAATCATCCTAAGATCAAATTGAAAGGGAGGAAGTGGGGAAATGAAATCGGAAATCGTTATTATGTTTTAAATATTTTGAATTAAAAAAATAAAATTATGATAACGTATAATTAGAACTAACTACCCTAATATTTAACTGGCATAAGCTTGAATCGCGGCTAAAGAAAATAATATAAGGATAAACTATGAACAAAACGATCAGGGCGTAATCGGTTTTTCAATTAGTAAATTCACTACCAGCCAGTTGTACCGGATATAGGGCGTAATAAATAGCATTAATATCAGCGAAATTTTTATTATTATTAGTTAACTAGTATACTTGTAAATTGAGACTTCTACAAAACACCCAAAAATTTTTATAATTAACCCTAATCAAACAATAGAATAATAATATAATAAACATATTGACATTCAAAATATTTTCTCCAAGAGTGACCCAACCACCAGTCAGAATAATCAGGTAAAATGAAATAATATAATCCCAGAAAATTTGTGTCAAATTAAATAAAAATCGTGTTAAATAATCTCTAATGTTACATCTAGACGTACCACGAGACCGTGAAACCGCACATTAGCTTGCATAATTTTCATCCACCATAGAGAGGTCGAGTTAACTCCGAAGTAAACAAACCAAGGAGCAAATGAAAGACATACACTGGAAATTTGTATGCGACCAGTGGATTGAGAATCCCGTAAAACAATACGAACAAAAATCGAAGAGAACAATAATATAGAGATATGCACGCGTTCGAATCACAGGCGCAGCATCCGGCATTAATTATATTTAGTGGGGAATAGTAAATTGACATTGTGGTGAGGTGATGGAGGCTTGCGAACTCAGCGGGATGGTAAATTAAATCTCTAAGACGAATGAGGTTTTAATCCATTAAAATAATACAAAAACTAACCAAAAATTGTAGTCGTAAAACACAAGTCTGGAAACCAACAGCAAATAAGTAATGAATCGTCCGATAAATTAAAACTTGAAAAATAAAATCCACATGATCCCGAACAAACGGTAGACGTGGCGAGACGTGCATAATTCCACAAGGATCAACTGGAGGAGTAAAAAATGACCACGTGGAGAAAAGCCACCTGATATAAATCGATCACCAGTGTAGAAATTGTGGAGAGAAGAAATTGTAACACAAACACTCCCAGACTGAGGTAGAACATAGACTATAAATAGGTCGACTGACGGCGATCAGCCAGAAATTCTACAATCATGGATTCAACGAATGACAATAGACAGTACGATCGACGAGGCAGAAATCGTCCCTCACGCCATCCAGACGAGATCACAATGGAACCAAGAACGGACGCACAAGAAAGTAAGGATTACATTTAATGATATAAAATTTGCTTTGATTGTAAAATGTTTTATGTACTTTGGTTGTCCTACTCCACAAGGAAGAATACTAATCCAGTCGAACCGTAGCAAGAAGAAAAGTTCTTACTAGTAGAAAAGCCTCACAACAATCCACGAAGACCGAATCTCATGAATTTTTTTTTGAAATAAATAATAGATGTTCATTTGTAAAAATCCTATTACGATAAACTCATACGAGCGACTAAAACACAAGATCCACTAAATGAGCAAATCGCCAGTTCCAATATTATTCAGTGAACAACGCCAGCAAATTCTTTGATTAAGTAGTAATCGGCCAATCACTCTTCACCGTGCCGAAATGATGCCATGTTCGAGTAGATATTTACACAGTTAAGGATCATTTATGTTTGAATGCCAAATACACAATCCGCCCGAGAGTCGCTGTAAAATGCTGAAATTCTCCTAAGCGTCAGATAAAATTCCACAGATTTATACCCAAGTCAATTACACACTCTGTCGGAAATACCGCTGAAGATATAAAATGTTCCCGATGAAATCGTAAAATTCTAACCAACGACTTATGACACCCGTCGCCGTGTTAAGCAATCGTGATAGAACAAACGAGTTGTGGACCCAGACGACCTCCAATTTGGCAACAACGCAGGCTACCCTGACGTAACCTCCACCAGATTACTTACTCATTAGGCGTCTTAAACCCAACCCATATTATAAATATATCAATGTACACATTTAATGCTCTTACTTGTTAGATATTCATGAATTTAATTTTATTCGTTTTAACAGATTCATGGGTGGATGAATCCCGAATAACAATGAGATTCCCATCTCAAGCCGCCGCAAAATGCAGACAGGCGATGTGGGATGCGGGATACTCAATTTCCCCAGTAAGGGAATCGAGGTTCGGAGTACAAAGTGGAACGGAGGACGTCGAACTGCCGTATGTGGCAAATAAACGAGAGCCTCGACAAAATCCGGCTAGCGAGCTCCGGAGTCAGGCGGAAGAACTCTTGGCACGCCTGGAAGCCCATCAGAAGAGGACCAACCAATAAGTGGAGAGAGCTCGTCAACAATTACAGCAAATCAACGAAGATATCGCGGCTGGCCTGATCCCGAGCACGGATGGGTATGCTCCTTCGTACGGCATCTCATTCGAGCTCGACGATCCTAGAGTGAACCGATCAATTCCGCCGATGACTGTGTCCATGCCGAAAAAGGTTCTCCCAAGGGAAATGAGGTCAGAAGCAAGAGAACACGGGCCGGAATGGGAACATTCCTATGCACGAAGAACAACAAAACAAAAATCGGAAAACTATCATTCGCGATCTCGTTTTAACTGAATTTAGTGAAATAAATTATTCGGAATTTATTGTTTTGCGTACTTACATTTAGTTTCATTAAACTGTTTTCATATAGCATACCCTGTAGATATATTTTTTAACGTATGGAAAATACAAAATTAATAATAAATTAATTCTATATTAGTCAAAGTAATCTATTAATGGCCGTTTATTGTAGAGATGGATGCTAGTGTGATATTGGATGGGGCTCTAAAATGTGCCCGGAAGGAGAATACAGATCTCCACCGACAGTTACTAGAATTAACCAGAGAAATTCATCGCGTAAAATCAACATGGGTGGAGCCATCTAAGGCGAAGGTCCTGTACCAACGAGTAACCGCCGCCCAACGTGGATGGGCTGAAGAGAAACGATTGACGCAGGCCATGAAGACGCAGATTCGCGGACTAGAGGTAGCGCTAGTGACCTGTCAAGAAGGCCAAGCTGTCACATATCCCCTAGTTTTCGCACCGGCCCAGCTGGCGTATCGCGACGCCACAAACCACCTCAACGTCGTCCAGAGAAAATCGAACGAGCGAGACGACGAGCGATGAGATCGACGGAGCAACCAAAATGAAAAATGTCATAATAAATAAATGTTTTAGTTGAAATGTCTACACGCTTATTAAATTTATTAATTATGGCTAAGAATAATCTACGCAAGATAATAAAGATTAAATCAGAGAGAGAGAGGACGGATTGTACTTGCAAGTGAAAGGGACCGGAAATAGAAATCGCACACATACCTTCTATCGGTGGTGCGTTGAACCCGCTATGGGATCGGGCCTTAGCAGTTAGTATATGGCGCTCACCTTTGGCGATTCCATAACCAGTGGTTGCATTACCAACGTTGCTTGGCAACTGGTAACCATTGGGGGAGAGACAACAATTTTCAAATTGGGTCAAGGTTACTGACGTCATACACAAAAACCCATAGTACATTAAAATATGTAGTAACCATTAAAAATGAAATTGAATCAATTATATAAAATATGTGATTTGTAATAAATACAATTTCAAAAATCTTCAATTATTATGTCTCAAATAAAAGATGACGTTAAAAATAGTGTCAGAAGTGGGATAACGACAATTGCGGAAAATAACTTACTCCAAATAAGAATCCTGAACTACTTTTCAAACGAAAACAATTTTTTGCTTAAATGGATATTTCATTTCCGTGTTAGAATGTACGGAGAACAGATTACGAATAACTCACATCCCTTGTTATACTCCCAATATCTGTAATCTAGGGTTGATTTACTCACGTACACCTCATGATTTTAATGTACTGTCGCGTACCCATGACCGAAATCATGCTGGTACTGTACGCAACAGCCGAATGCCATTCGAGCAGGTGAGCACTGTCTCCAGTAATACTACTCGAACGACCTTCGTTTCCCTGTTCACAGCGGCCTCTAGAAGGACTTACGCTTACCATCTGAACCCTGGGATTTCTACGGTGAACCCAATTTATCACACAGACGTTCAAGGGAATGAATTGTGAGAACGTTCAACCCCGGCTTTAAGCACTTGTGCCGCATTAACCTATTTTCTGCAACCTCACGAGGGTCAGTTGCCCTTTCTACTCCAGACATTTATTTAATTCACTCTTAGTTATCTCCCGCATTTCATTTGAATTAGCCACATCGCATAAATTTCAGTTAAATTCATTTCCTCCTACATTAGTTTATATATTCAAAATTATTAAATGAAGAATAAGTGTAATTCGGACATTTATTTAATTATGCTAATTTCAACTAAGAGAAAAATTCTACGATTATAAAGTTTAACAGAATGATCACGATAAACTAAGTCAGATTGTAATGAATGCTCTAGTTGGGAAAACACATTCCGCTCAATTTACGGTTCCGCGTCGTCATCTATTCGACCGGTAGACGCCGACGTTTCGGAGCTCGATACGCTGTAATTGAAAGGGACACCGAAGAGCTCGGTTCTTCCTGATTTGGAGTGACCGGCGGAACGATCACAGAGTGGGTGGTAGATGACACTCGCCCAGTTAGGACGGCTGTTTCGTCGGATGTTAGTTACAAATCCTCCAGGATATGATTCAGATCTGGTAATTCTTACTCGCCCGCTTCTAAATCTTTGTAGATAGGAATAGGTGGTGGGGAATGGTTAACGAGGAGGCGTACACTATATCCGGGTCCATCTCCGGAAATTCGAATTCGGTATCAGCTGGAGGTGGCCCGCGTACGTCAACTGGCTCTCCGGCCCTTTCATTTGCTCTGATTTGATTCGCCTCTGCCAGGCGCCTCTCACGACGCCGGCGGTTTCGATTCAGTCGTCGTCGTTGTGTTTCGATTCTGGGTCCGGTGACCTCTCTCGTGGTTTGCCCATTCGATTGCTGGGGTAGGGAATTTGTAGGGAGATGATGGGCCGGTATTATATTCAGATCCTGCGCCCAGGAGTGACTCGATAGACGAGTTCGGAGTTCGCTTTCGGTAAAGATTCTCCGTAAAGCGGCGCTCTGTTCCGCGATAGTGACGCGTTGACTCCGCGTTTCAACAATAAGATCATCCCGGGCCCGAGACACGAGGGATATCTTTTGAAATAGGTTTCGGGTGGTTTCTGGCGAGCTCCAGGTACTCTTCATTTTTTCATACTTTGTTCGTAGGGCAACGTGTTCCCGTTCCAACTGTTCGAGCCTCTGTCTCGTAGCTATTGATGATTCAGAGAGACGGGGAATCCGCGGAAGGTTTGATAAGCTGGGCATTTTGTTGTAGGCGATTTCCTCAGTGAAAATAACTAAATAGTGAGGCAAGGAATCATTCACTGGGGTTATCATTACATATATAATTATCGAGACAATTGATAGGTGTTATCCCGTGTGGCAGGATAAGGTTCACTCATCTAAGGTAAGGAATCCGCAGAAAAACTTTCAGAATCGCGGTAGTTTAGTCATGCGTAAGACAACAGGATAATTATCTCGTTGTTGATGGTAGTGATGTTAAGCTCATAAAACCATTTATTATCTTAGCAATGTCGCTCATCAGGGCTTTCATTCCTATCATAATGGAGTTATTGACGTAAATTTTTAGTCACAATTTCGGAATTTCGGTCGACGGCTTCTGTCGTATGATTATTTCATTTATTATTTTTTGATCGTCTTATTTACGATTATTTTATTTACGATTATTTCATTTGTGATAATTTTATTCACGGCTATCTCATTTATAATTATTTTACTTATTTCGGTACCGGGAAAGTGAGTATTGAACTAATCATACCGGAAAGAAGTCAAATAAAAACAGCGATGTTCACATTAATTTGACCCTAACACTCTCCGTGCCAGATTACTTCAATCGATACTAATAGTTTAACTCGTTTTAGACAGTGTCATTCTATATTGATTATTTTACGATATACATTGATTGTTAGAACTATCATAATTAACGGTGCGTGTCGAGATTGTGTGGTCGTTCCATTGGTTCACCTGCAGAAGATCATTACTTATTTATATGTTAATGGTAAACCTACGGATTGATTAACATTTTAGCGTATCGAAATAAAGTCGACGTTATTGGGTTTTTACTGAGATCACACAAAGAGTCTGACATTCCCCCAAAAATTTGCCGATTTACTATTTAGCTGAGCCTTTCATCATTATATTATCCCTGCTACCCATATTATCCTAAATAAATGTCGAGGTTTTCAAAAATGATTCTGATGATTTTCGAGTAATCATCCTAAAGATCCCTAGTCAATAGCGCTCTTCCCGTGATTTTATAATTTTTCCTGCTCGCTCCGACCAACGTTTCCACCAGATGCTGCGAATTGTTTAACGGTGCCCTACGTGGAGGGTCCTGTGCCATTTTGCCAGGCCCCGTCGCGGACAGACCGAGATTTTGATTAGGTTCGACCCGTAATCACAACTAGGGAACTTAATCCACCAGCCGGACTACGGATCTGCCTAATCGAGAACTATTACTATACATATATTATATAAGAATTTATGCGGGACCTCGTATATAACTAATATAACTGACATATTAAATCATCAACAAAATATTATGAACGAAACATTATGAACGATTAACGATATTATTAACATATTACATTACATAACTTGATAAAAGATAAAAATAAATCCAAAACTGCCTTACTTAATATGGTCGATAAAGTTTTCAAAATTGATGAGAGTTACAAACGTTTTTGTTATAAAAGTTAAAAATAATGAAATTGGTCACTGCTTTTATAGTATTTTTGTGTCTGTGTGCGACCAATGGGCGATTTTTCGCCATTTTTAGGGCTTTTTAATTGTTTTATTTATTTCAAATTATTTTTATATATTTTTCTTTATTTTTTGATATATTAATATTTTATTTTTTTTTATTATTTTCTTATAATATTATTTTTTAACCCCAATATTTTGTTTTCTTTGTCTTCTGTCTGTGTTTTTTCTAGACCTTATTTTGCAAGGTCTTGGCAGTTTATTTCTTTTTCTCGTATGTTTCTATCTGCAGCTGTAGGCTTTTAAGAATTTTAATTAATTATTTGTTTTTATTTAATTTTGTTATATTTTTAATTTGTTTTAATTAATCTAATCTTCCAGTTCATTTAGGTTCATCAAAATGTGTGTTTCTTTGACTTTTGTTAGCGAAGTTCCATTGGGGATGTCGGCTAGCATATGTGTGATCTCCGGTTTGGCGTGATCCAAGTGGATTTCTGAGTGTTGGCTGGATTAACTTTTCGGGTAGAACCAGTTTAGTTGGTGCTGACATTTGCAGTAACCTTGGGTCATCCAACTCGAAAGAGACTCCTTACTCTGGAGGAAAGCCATCTGTACTCGGGATAGCTCCCCTTGCAATGTCCCGGTTTACCTGAGCTAGCCGCTGTCTGGCTAGAACTGCCTTCCGGTGATATTTTCGTTCTAATTCCTCCATCTTCATGGCCGTGAATTCGGCTCGCTGGCGGGCTTCTCGCGCTGGATTTTTGCCGGGCTCGCGCTTGATAGCGATGCACGGTAGTTCGACTTCCTCTGCTCGGTATTCAGATCGTCGAGGCCAGCTTGAATCTCCATAAGTGGATAGGGGGTATCCATTATCCCATAGTACTTGGCGATACCGAGCGGCGGAAGCGCTCGAAATTTGAAGAGTTACCCGGGAGTCATCACTCCATCCTCCATGCGACTCTCTGCGATCTGAATACATAATAGCTTTAATTATAATTCATAATTTCAAATGTCTATTCGTGAAAAAAATGTGAATGTTTGTAACCTATTCTATTTCAACTGCATGTTCTTAGAGGGGTTAGTTTTAAGGTAAAGGCAAAACAAAGAAAATGAGATATACGAAAGTACCTTGTCGCCTCTCCCCACTCGGCATACGAGTATCGTTTCTCGAGATTCGTCCCTTTAGAGAATCCCTTGTTCGTTTGTGTCCACGATCGGCACTTGTTAATTGAGGGTCCATCGAAATTTGTGTATTATAAATTGTAAGTTTTGCTAGTCCTTATATAGTGGTAAATTTAATTAAGGTGACGTGGCTGTGTGAGATAGAAAATTAATTTATCTTTATTGGATCACAATTTTCCGCGCTTCGATTTATTATTATTGAAATTGTCGTTTATGTCAAAAGGTATTTGTTTTTAATTACATTTGGTCGGTGAAATTCTATTGCAGTTGTCATCGACGTCATTGATCGCATTACGATCTTCACAAATCTACTGGTAAATGAATGAACTTTATTTCGTGGTAGTTATTTATTCAGCGTCACGATTATATTTTGGTCAGTGTCATTGATCCATCGTTCGCGTTAAAATGCAGTCGGTTTGTTTTGTTATGAACTCAGACTATGACCTGTCTGTAGTTTATCTATTTATATTGCCATTAATTTATTCTCTATTGATTTCATGGATTATTGCGTGGCTAATTTTGTCGTTAACTCGGCAAATGGATTTCTAGGTTGTTCTCTCTCTGAATTATTGCTCCTATTCAATGTCAGCTAACTAGAAATGCACTCTATCAAGATTTACTCCGGATTCTGCTGGTTTCGAAAATTTTCAACTGTACATGTTCGTCATGGAGAAGACCACTAGGTGGAATATTCAATGGCTGCGATTCGGCGAAGAGTATGCTGGTGTTGTGGTAGATTCTAAATCTTTGCTCTTTATATAATCTGATATTTCGTTGTGTTGTGATGTTAAATTATAGTGTTCGCTAATTTAGTCGGAAGTTTTTATTTTATTATTTCTATCAATTTTGGGGTGTCTCATTAGATATTATTCAGATCCAAATGTTCGATTTTATCCGTGGGTTTATGATGTTTGAATTATTACGAACTACTTTATGAAAGCTGAGCTCTTTTATCATTTAATCGCGAACCGTATTACGATATTTATTACTATTAATTTACTACCTTTTTATGAATCATTCCTATTAGGTTATTTATTTACGTCAGGTTCGGTTTAATATTATTGTTTTCTGTTGCCTTTTATTTATTATCGATAGTACAATTGTGTCATTTAAATCATTGAATTATCCTTTGATCAATTAATCACATCTTTATCCTTCAATTGGTTAAAGAAATTAAATTCAGTCGTTAATTTAGTTTACTATTCATCAATGAGGAATACCTTAATTACTAACCTTTTTTGCGAAATGGTAGCTGGTCTATATCACATAGTTATTCTTTTCTTGGAATTAGTTATTTCTGCTCTATCATCTACAATCTAGTTTTCCATCATTTTAGTAAGGTTCAGTTTCTTTACACTACTTTTCCAGCTTCCTATTCATGAATTTTATTAGCTTGGATTAATCAGAGGATAATTCAATCATTGACCACTTTTAAAAATTTACTTTCTTTTTATTACATAAGTAGTTTAATTATGGATTGGTTTTATTTAATCAATTAACTACATTTCAATTACTTTAAAAAAATTATTATTTTTCGTTGTATATTTTAGTCATAAATTTAGTTACAATTTTTTTTTTCATTTTATTTAAATTAACTTATTTACGTCGTCTCGAATTCAAGTCCCCACTTCCCGAGCCTCAATTTAGTCCTAAGGTTCTTGTTTTCATGTTAGATTTTACGAGTGCCCACTGGACTAAACGGTGTTATCCGTCGTTACGCACGACAGAGCTCTCACGGGCACACACTGTAGGCTGAGAAACCGCACTTACACAGTGTGACTAGTTATGTTCTGATTTTAATCTCTTGTATGATGTGTGGCTGTGGGCCAGAAAAATTTCGACTCATAAAATAAATTCATCTCTCGAAGATACATATATTGAAGCATTACAGTTGAAAGCATAGTTGGCCATTAATTCATTTCATCCATACAAAAATCATGAGACAAAGAATTCCCACATGCACGAGCCAGTAGAGCTTACCTGAAGATACTTGCGTTCGTGATGTGGAAATAGTTGCCGAGAGTTGTTTCTACTACCGAAAAGAGTTCTTCTGAATAGTAATTATTCACTAAGTGAAAAGGTGATTCAAAAAATGGTTAAAACTATGTGAAACTGGATTGGTATTTATACCTGTTCTGTGACCCTAACCTTGCGTGTTAATTTTTATGCGTTAAAACAAAATTTAACCTTGCTATTATGTGTCTAATTTATTTCTAATATTTTATTATTTTTCGATTTATTTGACAATTTAATCATTGTTGGGCCAGAACGTAAACGGCCTTGAAAAATGTTTAAATGGATCAGAAACACACACGCAAAAATAACACGCAATTTAAATAAACCCACTGAAACATCAATTAAACCATATAAAATCTGAGAAATAAAAGAATTAAATATAAAATAATAAACATAAAAATAAATTAAAATATTAACAAAATGCACCAAGATCCGCACGATACCTACACAAATACAACAAGAAAACACAACAAATTCGACGAAATTGAAAAAATCAATTAAAGTTCATTAAAGTGAAATTTAAATCGGAAAATTTGAATTAGCAATAATTCAATAAAAATTCTAAATAAAAAATTATAAAAATAAATCGAAAAATAATAAAAATAAATAATAGAATTTGCTAGAAAAGAACAAGGTCGAATTTTGTTTTACTACATCAAATTTCACACACCAAAAAATTAGGTATATATACTTATCCATTTTCACATTTAACTTAACCGTTTTTCGAAACAAACCATTTTTCAAACTATTTGGATCTAGTTTAAATACTTTAAAACTATTTCGTGAAAACCATTTGAAATTGTTGTTCAACTTTATTTTGAATTTTTCAGCAACAGAATTTTTAGGTGAGAACTGTTTATGGTGGAACCCTCTTTCCACGTCCCGTTCCTGCATCTCAAATGGAGGTCTGCTCGGCGTCGGCGTGGGGGGAGTGGTATTTATGTTATTTTATGATGATTTTTATGAATTATGGAATGGTTAAAAATGGGTAATTATGTTGTTTTTATAATTAATAAATATTGTTAATATATATAACTTATTTTATATGTTTTTATAAATTAAAAATGTCGAAATTTTTCCGGCCCACAGCCGACACATAACGCAAGCAAATAAAATCTACATAGTGCAAATGCATGTAAGTGCGTGGAAAATCGCCAATGATATGTACCCGTGAAGACTCAGCGTGCGCAACGCAGCGGTCGTAACGTCAATATTTATCCCTATAGCTGAAGTGAGAAATAAGGAAGGAGTCTCTGGCTGCTTCCTCGTTTCTCAATTCTGTAAAATCGACTTAAATTGATATTACATACGGCTTAAAATCATCACACCGAGTAGTCCAGTGGGCACTCAGTAAATATAATATGAACACAAAATGCGTTTAAGGTCTATTAAAGGGAAAGGGTACGGGAATAAATTAAGTCGAAGTCGTTGATATAAATAATTTAGAAGTAAATTGATATCGGTATGCTAAAATAATCCAAATAGAAAAATCTCTTAAAAAATAGTTATTGAATCAATTGAATCATTTAATGATTACGGGCAAAAATAAGCATTGCGTTAGTTAAAAATTAAGTTAATTGATTAATAAAATTAAAGTAATAAAATTAACCCCATAAATCTTCAAGTAAAAGTAAACATAGCTTTGGTTAAAATTAATGAAACAATTTAAAGATGAAATAGACTATTATTTAAAATACTTTAGTCGAGGGATTGTAATTGATATAAATCGTTAAAAGTAGTAAAATGTACTGATTCGTAAACAAAGTTTTCAGGAAATTAGTATAAATTCATGGAGCAAAAAATAGGTTAGATTAGTAGTAAATTCACTCGTGGATAATTCAGTGGCTAACCTAGGGTAATTCGTCCATCAAAGTAAAAGTAATTCGTCACTTCAAATCACAGTTTAAGTTAATTGAAATCAAATTAACCCATCGCTTAAAATTAGTGTAATTACTAATGAAAATTAAATAATCCTCGAGTTGGACATTTCCTTTTAGATAATTTATTAAGGCAATTTTTAACTTAAGTCATTCAAAGTTGAAATACGATGATTATAGGATGAAAATGAGTAGTTCGTGAATTAAAAATCTTTAAGATAAAGTTAAACAAATCTGTAACAAAAAAAATTGAACAGCAGTTTATTGACACAAAATTACTGTTAAAGGAGTTACCAAACTTTGCAGCATTATTAAATTCAGTCGACATTGATAGGAATAACTTAAATCGCGGTGAGAAAGAACCAAATCATTTTTCCCGATAATATTTGTTTAAAACTAACGGTTAAAAATGTAATATTTGAATCAAAAAAAATCATACCGAAATCAGCTTATCTTCCATAACATGAAAGCCTTAAAAATTGATAATATCGGAGTGATAATGTTAAGTATTAGTAAAATCCAATGGCGCTAATAGACGTACCACCAACATGTCGATAAAGTTAAAAAATTCCGATAGAGGGAAATAGTAAAACATTCCAAAAAGTTAGAACATAAATCGAGTAAAGGCAACCAAGATTCAAACTCGTTCAGAACTACTAAAAATGCCGCAATCTAGCAGTGTATCCAATCGACCAAACAGCGGAAATATGCCGGATACTGAAATTAGAACGGAAGTTGCACCAATCTACCAACAACGCTAATTAGTAAACGTCCGGACTAAGTTCATACCAAATCTAAAGTCAACCGTCGATCGATCATGTTTCCATATGACCGGATATCTGGTCGATCATTACTAACAACTTGATAATGTACACAGCTGACCAACGGAAACACGCCACTATCGATTAAGTCAGGAATCCGAAACATCCTTCTTCGTGAATAAATAATTATAAATCCGTAATAAATAATAACCCCTCATAATTCAATTCCAACTACGCTTTAAACATTTATCTAACTGTAACCACCCCTATTAATAGTATACCCGACTCCGATATTGATTCCTAAACTACTAGGTTACTTCACCATCTCGAATCTTCCAATTAACGATTTTTCGGAACGATCCATAACCATCACGACTCCCGATAGACGTTAATAACTATTTCGCCATGGTGCTTATACAATTAATTAACGGCCATCAACCCATGTAGCCCGGTTGAATAAAGTTCATTTCAAACTTTGCGTACCAAATGATTTATCCTTAATATCGTTGCAGATCATGTCACACGATCAAACTACCACCCAGACAACCACCGCGAAGTACGTGAGAAAGACACCACAGGCCGCCGGCGCCATGGCCGAGCTCCGATCACAATGGCCTTACCCTAGTCCTCGGAGGGCACGGGACCAGAATAACAACCTTCTTGAACACGAAAGACAACAGTACCCAGCTGCCGAGATCTTTTCCAACGCACAGGACCTCCTCACCCAGTGGGAGCGGGTGCAGGAGCGGGTGGATTTGCAGGTAGTCAAGGCAAGGATGTATCTTGCAAACGTGATGGAGGACATCCTTGCCGGGCGAATCGCAGTCGCCTATCCACACCGCCCAGTTCGAGACACCAGGCGACCATACACTGTAGAAGCCCTCAAGCGAAGTTTAGAGCGGTATGGCCCAGACAACTGAAAGAACAGAAACGACTTGATGTAATGATTGATGAATAATAATAGAATTTGTGCGTTTTCTTCTCTCTCATATAACTGGGATTAACTTTTGATTTGTTTGATAAAATTAAGATTACTCAACTAGACCAATCATAAATTGAAGTTGCATTAACCCATTTAATTACAGTGATGTCCTCCCTAAGGATCCTACAGACCGAACTAGACCGCGCGAGGCAGACGAATGCAGAGTTACTCAGTCAGGTCCTGCAATTAACTCGCGAGGTGCAGCAGGTCAAGGCGACCTGTTTAGACCCTAAACGGACGAAGATACTCTATCAACGACTTACCGCAGCTCAAAAAGGCTGGGCCGAAGAACGCCAGCTCAATCGGAGTCTGCGCACACAAGTCAGGGGTTTAGAGGTTGCCCTAGCAGCCTGTCGGGAAGGGGAAGCGGTAACGTATCCGCTCATCTTCGCCCCTTCCCAACTACCGAGTCAACGCGTCGTTGATAGTGCCGCACCAAGCTCAGAGGCGACAGCCATTCAACCGACCATCCGCCGGCCGGGACGCAAGGAACGGGCCCGACGCCGAGCCGCACAAGCGTCAAGTCGATCAACTTAACTTATCATTGATATGCATGTCCTTTGTTCGTTAAATAAATCAGCTCTCATGTATTCAGTCATAGTGGGGTAGACTCGAAATCATCTACACTAATCAGTCTAAATTTAATTCGCATTCCACGCAAGGGACCGAGCAAAGCGAGCATAGGTCTTCTATCGACAGCTCGTGAACCCGAGGATTGTCCGAGCAACTATAGTACTAGCACATGGTACTCAATTTTTGCGGGCAACCCACCACTTGAACACATTACCAACGTTGCCTAGCAACGGGTGCCAAGTGGCGATCAGGATCATTTTGTATGGCGTTACTAGGGTAGCCATAAAGTTAAGCAAGATGCGAAACCCTGTAACCCACCATACAAATTTGGGGGCTCAGCCGGGATCGAATGATTGTTTTTGCGAAAAACCAAAGGAAATATAGACATATGTTTAAGGTTTAAATTGAAAATATCGGGACGACATTTTGTCAAACCGCGGAGAGATGTAATAACAATGAAACAAAAACCCAGAGAACGATAAATGGAAAACGAACAACCTTACTACAAGATAAGAGGAAATGTCAAGGAAATAAACGACTAGCCCACCAAGTACAAATTTGGGGGCTCAGCCGGGATTGAAGCTTTGTTATTTGGAAAGACCAAAACAATCAAGTTAAGAAACAACAGAGAATTCTGTCAGTACACCCTCAGCCGGGATAGAATGATTGTTTTTGCGAAAAACCAAAGGAAATATCCGTAAAGGTTTAAGGTGTAAATGGAGAATGTCGGGACGACATGTTATCGAACCCCGGAGAGATGGAATATAGAGTTTAAAGATTGCAAAATCAATTGTAAAGATCGAGGAGAAAATTGAAACATCAATAAAAAGCGATCAACCTGACTGCTAGGTACAAATTTGGGGGCTCATAAAATGACTGTTTTTACAAAGAACCCAAGGAAATATAAGCAAATGTGTAAAGTTTAAACAGAGATGTTGGGACGATATGTTGCAAAACCCCAGAGAGATGAGAACGTCAGGAAACAAAAACCCAGAGAACAACTGATGAAAAACGGACAACCCGACTACAAGATAACGATATAAACAATGAAAAACAACCACGCTGACTACAATAAAACAACCAACCCATTAATACAACGATTGTTTTGCAAAACCCCAAGGAACCAAACGGACATTAAAGTTACATAGACAGCAACGCCAAAGCATTCAACATCCATCAATACTTGACGACACAACACCCTTGTAAGATACCAACAACACGACAAGACGCATAAGCAAACAACATATAATTAAAAGGGGCAAAATTCGGGATAAAATGAAATGGGGTAAGTAAGGGGAATGACGATAAACGAGAAAAAGCAATAGAACGATAATAAAATAAATTACAACGAGTAATAGTCAAAATAGTAGTATTTTAAACTAAGAGTTGAATGAATAAATCTAACATACAATTTAGTTAATTAGTATCTAAATTTAATGGGTAATTGAAAAGATTTAATAATTTTAGAGATGGAGCCAACAAAAATAATAGAAAAACTAAAGGGTATCCTAAACATCGAAAACGATAACCTAGAGGAACTAATCAACAAACAAAAATTAATTAAACGAGCCAAAGAGGATATATCAACGATTTCAAACCTGTACTCCGACGAACATTGCATATTAATAAAATTGCTCGATATTGATAAAGATGTAACGACCGAAAGGATATATGAAATCCTATCCATGAGATTGGAGATAACCAAATTTGGGAAGAGCTGGAACAAGTTAATGGAAAAAGTCAGAAATATAGAAGACGAAATTACAACCACAATGAAAGAGCAAACCAAGGCTTATTCGGAATGTTATGCGTGCAAAACAGAGGAAGCACGAGTAATGGTGATACCTTGCGGACACCTGAGTTATTGTTATGGATGCGCACAAGAGTCGCACTGTATGTTATGCCAGCGAAAGATAAAGGAAAGACTAACGGTTTACTTTCCATGAATTGTTATGATAAAATGAAATAAATGTGTATTACGCAGTACTTGAATTATTATTAGATGATAAGACGAATATAAAAGAAATATGCAATGTTTGTAGATAATAAAACCACCCGACAACGATAAATAAAGGTAATAGACCGAACACATGAAAGCCGAACTAAGGAGATAATTAAAACACATGCACAGAGACACAAAATATTGGACGGAAAAATTTCGACAACCGAGTTTTCCTAGTGTATAATTCTTTTGTTTTATTGATATTATTGTTTTATCGATACTATATTGAGATAGGACGAGGAAAAATGGTTAACCTGAGCTATCTAATGATAGTACGCTCACCCAAGGGAAACCCTGATCAACCCTACTGAGAAAGGAACTGGTAGGCCAAGTCGCGTATGTCAGCAAGTAACCGGCGAGAGATTGATCACCTCTTTTGGGGAGCTTGCTGATGCGATTACCACAAATTTTGAAGGGGGAAGTGAAGAGATAGACCGAGAGGTGAGAGAAAGAGTGTACACGGAACAGAATTAATAGTTTGATTAAAGGTACCTAGAGATGACTTCTTTTTCCCTAGCTGGTGGTGAGGCACCAGAGGACAGCTACGGACTGTCGTGTTCAGGTTGTTATCAGCCAAGGGACTGATGGCGCTGAGCCGTTCGATACAAAAACCCGGATCACACACCGAGTATCGAACGATTCTTTTTTTTCGCTGGGAGGAACTCGATACAACAACCCGGATCCCACACCGAGTATCGGGGGCCAAACGGTAGGTGAGATGTGAACTAACCGGTAAATGGTTCATACTCAAAATGTACTACTAAAGCCAGATGAGAGCGGCCGAATTGAGCCGAGAAATCTGATGGAAGGAGCGGGTAGAGATTTGATAGTTTATTTTCCGCTCCCACATTTAATCGCTTCCTTTTCTTTTCACTATTCGGGAAATCAAGTAAACCGCTTTTGGAGCTTGATTGAACGTCTAGGCACTTCCATACTTTTATATTCTCCGAGGTACACAACCCGGATCCCACACCGAGTACCGAGGGAATGTTTTTTTATTGCCCAGCGAGGAGTTTGGTACAATAACCCGGATCCCACACCGAGTACCAAATATCCGAATGGCGGTGAGTAAAGCGTAACCGGAAGAATGCGCGGCCAAAAGACGCCATGGCTTGAGAGTCAGTGTGAGGCCTCAAACATACCCAAAAGTCACTGATGAGCTCAAGTCCGGTGAAACAATGAGAGATAATATGAATAAGACGAATACGAATATGAGTAAAGATGAAATTGATAGGATATGATTATGATTAGATATTAGAGGCCATAGAGTGCCGGATGATTATGATTAGATATTAGAGGCCATAGAGTGCCGGATGATTATGATTAGATATTAGAGGCCATAGAGTGCCGGATGAGATATGATTATGATTAGATATTAGAGGCCATAGAGTGCCGGACGATTATGATTAGATATTAGAGGCCATAGAGTGCCGGATGATTATGATTAGATATTAGAGGCCATAGAGTGCCAGATAAGATATGATATGAGTAAGGATGAAATATGATTATGGATAGATATTAAGGTCACAGATGACCAGTAAAAGAGTTAAAAGCCGAAGGCCGAAGAGCCAACGGAAATTATAGAGGGCATAGAGCGCCAGCGACCGAGGATTAAGTAACGAATTTTTCGGGAGACATAGGAAAAATAATTAATGGAATGAATGAAAGTATGAATATGATGATTTTATATTATTGATAAAGATAATTGATACGAGATTAATAGATAATTATTACGAGGAATAGATAATTAAAAATAGACTTAAAATGAGGGGGGTGAGTCAGATAAAGAAGACCACCACGATAAATGCGAACAAGGGATGATAACGTATATAGTATGGTAAATGGAGGAGAAATTAGTATAGAGTATAGAATATTGGAGTGTTATTTATTTTTAGGAATCAATAGCCAAACAAAGCAATCCAAGTCAAGTGCAAAGCAAAGCAAGAAGAAAATATTTCAGAGCAAACGACAAAGCAAGTGATAATAGAGAAACTTGAATAAACGAGCAGAAAAGAATTTGGAATAAACGTCAGAGTAGTTACAAGCAGATAAGCAACCAGAAGTTTCAAAGCAACCAAAGCAAGAGAAGAGAAACCAGCCAAGTAAACGAATAACCGTAAACATTGATAGCATCAGCAACCATACGAGAAGCAAAAGCCAAGAGAATAGAGAAAAAAGTTTATTAAAAGCGGAAGAAAAGAAAAAAGTTCGCAACAGTAGAAGTGTTAATACCAAAGTATCAACTGCAACCGGAACCGGCACAGATAGCGGACTGACCGATTTTGAATTTAATAGCAGCGAAGAGAACGAATTACGTAATATCGAAAACCAGTTAGCAACAATAGAATCAGCGAACGAAGAAGATCTAGACAACAATCCAAACATGACAACTTCTTTAAACTCTTCAATTCCGGATGCAAATACAATGTTGAATAACAACAATGTGATGGTAGGAGAATTCAGAGAAAAGTTTAGAGGAGAACCATTCGACGGCAGCCTCAATAAATTGGACACATTTATAAAGGAATTTGAAGTTTATAAAAATATCTGTCACTGGACGGATCAAAAAGTAAAAGAGCGACTACCCTTGTATCTGAAAGGGAGCGCACAGGATGTATTCGTGGAAGAAGCAAGAGACGCTATGAAATTGACAACATGGACAGAAATTAAAGAGTTCTTAATAAAGATATTCGGAATAGAGAAAAAGGGGAATAGGAAGATATTGGACTTCCTACACCGAAAACAAAGACGAGATGAATCAAACGCAGTATACGCCTGTGAATTAAAGAAATTATGTAAAGAAGCCTTCGGAGAAGCAGATTTGCCCGAAGATAAAATGGTAGACGTCTTCATAAGAGGAATCAAAAGGGAAGACATACGAGCCAACCTTGGATGCTTGGCACCAGAAACGTTAGATAAAGCAGTAGCAATCGCAAATAGATGTGAAGCCCATCTAGGACTGGGATATCAAGTGGCAGTCTTGGCCACAGAACCAACAACACCAACAGTCAATGCCAACAATCAAAACAACAATACCAATCAAACTATGAATCAATTCATTCCAAGAGCACAGCAGATGTTCAAGCCACCAGCAACGAGAAATCCGGAGGATAGAGGTAATAACCAAGTAAGTTATAATAATAATTTCAGGAACAATCCAAATGCAAATGAAAAATGCGCCACATGTCAAAGAATAGGACATCGGTCAGAGAATTGTTTCCGAAATTACAACTGCCAGATATGTGGTAAACGAGGGCATACTGAGAAAATATGTAGACAACTTAATAGCAAAGCATGTTACAATTGTGGTCAACAAGGACACCTCGCAAGGCAATGTAACATGAGAGGGGAGTCAAATCAACCAAGACCAAACAATAATCCTATGAGAAATCCACAAATTAACGTGATGCAGGAAATAGATATGCTACGAGAAACACTACAACGAATGCCCATGGAATTAAAAGAGATGATGCAACAAATGCCCAACAATATACAACAACAACGAATCAACGTAATGAGAAGCAATGAGGAGATTCAAGAGCTGAGAACTAGAGAATATCAAGAACAACAACAAGCTGAATGGCAGAGACTACAAACAGAGGAAGCTCAGGAAATCCAGCAAAGATGGGAGAATCGAAAACAAACCCCGAAAAGAATTAATATGATGAGGATGGAAATTCCAGATGAAATTCACACTGCGGAGCAGTGTGTTGAGAACGAAGGGGGAGGAAATATGATAACCGATAACGAGAAAACAGTTGAATTGAATACGATGGAGAAAATAGAGGCCATCAAAGAATTTACAGAGGAGGAAAAACAGAGACGTCGACAACTAAAAGAAATGACAACTGAGAAATCAGACGAACCAGAAACTCAAGAGAGTAATCGAGCAGAGATGATGATAACGGAAGATCAAAACGAGGAAACACTAATGTACGAGATAGACGAACTCGAAAATGAAATTATGACACAAACAATAGAGAGTACACTTGAGAAAATAAAGCAAGAGGAAGCTTTAGAACAAGAGGAGGACCAATTAAAAGAAAAAGAAGCAATCTTGAAACAAGAGAAAGCGGAACTAAGAAAGAAGGCACTAATATTAAAAATAGATGGAGCGTTGAAACATTTAGAACAAGAACAAGCACTAGATCAAAAAATAGAAGTGATGGCAAAGAAAGTGCTATCACAAGAAATGAAAGAGCCAGAATTGGAACTACAAAAAGATGAGCAAGAAGCATCAACGTCAAGAGAAAAAGAAAGGATATCAGAACCAATAATAACAAAAAATCGAATCCAGAGGATACTGCTACAAAAAATAGAAACAAGAATCAGAAAAGAAAAGCCCACGTGGAGCGAAGCTCAAATCGAGAACAGAATAAAAGAGATATGGTTCCAAACAAAAGGGCCAACAAAGATAATGAAAGAGGAGGAACAACCACATATTAATATGTTGAGACAAATACCAGACGACCAAACAGATGAAGACGAAAGTGAAAAAAGCAGTCTGGGCGGAGATATATTTCAGTCATGCGAGGAAAATAAACCAAATAAAGATGAATCAAAATCCGAAGTAGAGGAAATGGAAACGAACGTGCCAAGAGAAGACGAAATTGAGATATTAAAAGAAATTAATGAAATTGTAGAAGAAGTAGATCGAAATCAAATATTCCCAAACCTCAGAGATACAACCGCATACAGCAGAATAATGAAACTGATCGCGAAAGGATATCAACAAGATAACGGTACATTTACGGCATCATGGAAAGATATGATAAAGAAGTACCAAGAGAATTTGAAAGAATATGATAGAGAAGAGTATCAGGTAATTATTGATTTTCCAGAGATACCTAGACAGATAATAGCAACAAGAGGCGAAAGCACAAACGAGTTGTATGATTGGGTAGTGAAAAAGCTAGGACCCAGTTATAAAAATAAACCTTTATATTATCAAGGAAGGAAAATAAAGCGAGACATACACCTAGCGGATGCTCTAATATGGCCAAACGGAATAAATGTGGTAACGTTAAATAAAAATGAAAGCGAAGAAACGACAGCAGAAATATGGCAAAAAATTCAAATATTGTACAACAAAGAAATAAAACCCGGATTAGGAAAAGAGAAACAAAAGATAATGAGGCAAAACCAGACTAGAATGACGGAGCAAGCAATAGACCAGGCTAGAAAATATATTAATCGATTATCATTAACGAGACCGATTTCAATGAAAATATTTGTAGAAGCTGTACGAGATACAGATATTATGAGATTTGATAACGAGAGAACAGATGAGTTTATAGCCAAATATGGAGAACACCAAAGAGATATGAGGGGAGATGAACCAATAAAGATAAGAATAAAGCTACCAAATGATGAAATAAAGGAAATATTGGTAGATCCAGATTGCCAAATGCACGAATTATACCGACGGATAAATCGAGAAATTATCCAACCAATAATCGAAAGTAGTGACGACGGTATGGTAGAAGATGTGGCAATAATGTACCACAAACGACAAATAAGTCCGCGAGAACGAACCCCGATATACGAATTAGGTATATGGGAAGACGGACAAACCATTAATATCATAGCGATGGTTGAACCAGAGAGAAAAAATACGACAAAAAAGGAACAACAGATCCAAGAATTTCAAGAGGAAATGAAAAGAAAGATGGACCAAATATTAACCATCTACCAGTTATGGAGACAAGATGTAAAGTTGAGCACAAAATTACAACCTATAGATGATTCGCGATGCCGATCAACACCATGGGAAAAGGTGTATGATGAAAAGACAAAGGAGTGGAATTGGAAAACGGAGAGAACCGAACCAAAATGGAGAAAATACGTACCAGGAAAAACGCCAGAAGATGCAGTTAACGAGACAACCTTAGAGTTATATGAAGACGAGCCATACGAAAACTTACCAGAAGAAATGCTAAACGAAATGGAATGGCAACCAGAGGAAGACGAGGAAATAAATGATAGATCTCGATTAGCCCCATACACATGGAAGATAGGTGGATGGGCTGAAAAAGTAAAATCGGCTGAGGAAGAGAAAATCATCGGTATTACAAGTCATCAATTCTATACAGAGATCGGAGGATACCGGATGAAATTGAGAGTATACCCAAACGGAGATGGGGTAGGAAAAGGAACACATTTATCAGTGTATTTTCTGTTAGCAAGAGGTAGATATGACGGAAAGTTAGAATGGCCATTTAATCGAAAAGTCACAATTTCAATCGCCAAACCCGGAAAATGGGAAGAGCGACACAGCGAAAAATTGGGAGTAGACCCAAGATCGATGATAAGCCAGAAGCCAAAATCCACTGAAAATGTTGCAGGAGGAGTACCACAATTTCTGTTGAAAAAATACGTAACACCTCAATTCGTAAAAGATGATACGATATATATCACGATCGAAGTAGAAACAGAACGAGAAATGAAATTGCGAATCCAACAAGAACAAGCGAGACCGCGAATCAGTGTACTCGAAAAACGAATCCCAGGAACAAGATACTTGCCCATAGACATAGATGATTCTGTGGAAGAAGGATTAACAAGACTAACGGAAACGCAAAAATGTAGAGAGTTAGCAGCAATATTGAGAACCGGAGCCAAGAATCAAAGACGAACTGTAACAGATTTAGCAAAATGGATAATTGATTCTTGTAGCAGAGTGGAGAATCTGCGAAATATCGTAAAGGAAATAGAAGAATATCGGAGAATGTATGCGTGGTACCCAGAGCAATTCCGAGAAATTATCCGAAAATGGAAACACACCCAATGGGCAGCCGAAACGATAGAGAAGTATAGTTTAAAAATTATGACACCAGATTTCGAACCAATGGAAAGAGAATTTTATATCACTGCCAAAATAAGTGAAGTGAAAAAGAGAATACCGTACGAACCGCCATTTCATTTACAATACGAAGGACGATCATTAGACAACGATCTTGAAATTGGAGTTACGCAGATGCAACTGGGGTTAGTAAATATATTAACAGTAGCAAAGATCGCGGGTAGAGAACTCAATAAAAGAGAAATCAAAACGAAAACGACAGGAAAGTCTAAATACGCCAGAAGTTTCACCAGCCACAGACGAAGTAATCGTTATCACAACAGGAGACGAAGAGATACTGAACGATCTAAATGATATCGTAGATGAGGAAACAACCAGGAGAATACCGGAATCAAGAGATTTGTTTATGACGGAAAATGAAAGCGATCTGATAACAGATGAACCAGACGAGCTAGTATGTGGTCAAAGACAACCAGTCGAAATTATAGAGCCAGATACCGAAGAGGAGAACAAAAAGAAAGAAAGGAGACGTCGAAGCTCGACAGGAGACGAATTGGATAACTGGATAAAATGAACGAGGAGCTACAACATCCAGAGAAACTGCCAGACGAACAACCTAAACGAAAAAGAAACAGGTACAGCAATGGAAAAGAAATCCAGAGGACCGACCAAAATTGATAAACCAGCTCCAGAAAAGGAAACTAAAGAACAGATGCAGATGGATCAAATTAACAACAAAATTAAACAAGCTTTAGCCAAGTACAACAGTTAAGGGAAAAAACGAAAGGCCAAGAAACAGGAGCAAAAGTGATCAACAGACTAATAACTGATATCTGGGATTAGCAAATCCAGAAATAAGAGAAATTTGAAAGCTCATAATATCGGAGCAGAAGCGAAACAGCTTTGGGCCAGCAATAAAACAATAAATAATAAAATAATGGATAACAAGTACAGAACCACAACTAGAGATCCAGAGGATTACTGGTTGATCATGAATCACTTAACGAAACGACTGATTGAACAAACAGATATTTGGTAGGAATGGCCTATCTGATGTACAATACGATAGTGATATACAGAAACGAACTCCAAGATACCAACGGAATATGATTCGCAATAACAGACATTATCAGGAAAGTAAATCGAACCATTCCATCTTAACTCAAGTGGGATGGCAAGCTTTTAATAATCTAGTAAGTAAAAGACGATCAAACCTAGATAATGCAAGAACAAAGTTTGAAAGAGTTATTAACACCAGAATTCGAGACCAACGATTAATGCAAGTGTCCAAAAACAGCCAGAAAAGGGATGAATACGATAATCACTACAATACTGCCATCTGGAATGATGTGCATAAAGAGTAGAACGCGTTTGGTAGTAATATTATTGCGATAATATAAAGATTGGTGACAAAATTCAAACGTTAAAAGAAACGGAAGAGTGTAAAGCTGCAAAACCCGGTAAATTAACAGACAATGGAACAGCAGTAATCGTAATAACGTATACCAAGAAGTAAGATTTCATCAAAACGGAAATCAAGGAATGTTCAGTAAAAAGGAAAATTGTAGCATTTCATTGGCGGGACAGTCACTCACACTCAAAATTATAGAAGCTGGACGAACACATAGTAGCAATAACGCGGAGCGAAATGTGGAAGAAGGTTCACAACAGGACGCATCTCATAGCTGGACAAGTGAATGTAGCAGGCCGAGGAAGGAAAGATAAAAACTACCCGAGTATACGATGCGGGGAGAATAACGGCTGGGAGGACGGAACATGCCAAGGAGGAGAGTACACCTATTGAATCAATTAAGTCAAGAAGTAGTAGTGACTCGAAAGCCTATCAAAGTAAAGTTGGAGAAAAATATAAGGATATTTTGATCCAGATACACAAGCAATGAAAAAGTACCTCAATGTTTAGGCAACAGATAAGATCATGTAATACGGGAATGTCAACGGATCGTATAATCACGCCGATACCAGAACTTGTAGACGTCACCTTTTTGAAAAGTCGCAATATTCGATGTGAAGTGCAAGGACAATGCACAGAGAAACCGAAAACTAAACGCAAAAGAGCGCGTTTGGATGAATTACGGAGAACCGGAAGAATCGAAACCAACGATAACGACGACTATCGGATCAGAGTCACGCCAACAGTAGTAATATCAACGGACACTACAAATCGGACATGAATCATAAAAAAGACGAAGGTGAGCAAATGTGACGAAATGGTAGCCAGTAACAAACTACAAGGATATTCTTATCGCGAAACGGCAATACCATAACGCAAAAAGCGCAAATAGACGCCCAAGGATGTGAAACTAATATCTGTATATAAATAACAAGATGGGATTTCCTAAATATCATAAAGGATTCGGCCATCAACAGAGAAAATATATTACGATTTTAGTCAAAAATGATTGTATCTTGACACGAGATGAGAAATATTAAAAACAAATTGGCAATGGCAATCACGAATCAGATAACGCAAATTCACTATTAACCACTCCAAGAAAGAATATTTTGGAAGAATTGTTGAGAAGTCTATGTATACGTACAAATGTGAAAAGACAATTTGCGAACTGCCAGAGAATTCAACAATCCTAGAGAAGAATGCATAAACGAATTAGAAATAATGCATAAAAGGAAAAATCAGATTCGCTCACCAGTAACAAGGATGATAAACGCCAAGAGGAAATTTGTACCCAATATGTTTTAGTTGTAGTAATGTATATGGACCGTTATCGAAATAAGAGATGAAGTTTGGGTTACATTTCCAACCCGAGTATAGTAGCACCCTAATAAATATTTTGGACTTACAGAATTGGCCAGCGAGCAGAATTCAAAACCAGTTGATATATCACAGAGTGGAATATACCAAACAAAAGATCTGGAACGAGCCAGAGAACATTTATTTATTTCCCCAGCACAAAGGCAAGCAATATTATCCCATTCGGTAACTATAAACGGGAGGTAACACTAATGGGAGAAACCCAAACTAAGAACTTTTTTATTATCACAGAGTCATTTTCAACCTGCAACAGCGAATATGATGAAAGCCATTGGGGAAGATTTCTTAATCTTCGGACAAATGATTGGCAAGGAATTGGATAATTCTGCATCATTCAATCGTAAGAGTGATTTTAAACACAATGTTAGCATGTTTCGATATTTACAAAAGAGAAAGAAAATCGAACTGAAAATGGCAATTGGATTTTTACCGTTTTTTAGCGAAGACCATGGTAAATTACATGGACACCTCAAAAGATATCCACAAGATAAAAAAGGTTTAGTAGGAATCAATAACTAAAATGAATGGTACTGATGAAGAAGTTGGACGAAAATTTAAAGCGATAATGAGACTAGAAGCCCGAGAAACCAGAATGAAGCGACAGAAAACGAGCAACTGGAGACGATGGATAAACTTCAAAGATGATAGCAGCGGATAACAGCGATAACACACAGAAAATCAAGGAGGAACACAGATGCTAACTCAAGAGCAACTCAAACAATGGGAAAATCGAAAGACAAGACATAGTGGACATTACAATCATCCACCACCAGTATATTGAATGTCTAAAGAAAGCAACAAAATCAGTAGAGAGAAACGCACCAGTAGAACGACAAGTACCAATACCAAGATCAACAACATTACGAAATATTTATCCAGTACCATAATGAACCAAATTGGGCAGATTTAGTACCAAGAACTAGCCCAAAGATCAAGAGTGGTGGATCAGGATCCAGAAACTCGAAACCATAGCCATGTTGCAGACATAGCTGACCAAACATTAAACGGTACCCATAGACATAAATGGGAGTAGAGATTAAAGCAATGATCGATACCGGAGCAAACATGCTCAGCAATAAAAATGGATAAAATACCCGGAAGATTATGGCCATGTATAGAAGAAGCTAACATGGATGTAATACTTGCGTAAGAATCGGTAACGGTCAATCGAAAAATCTGGTCGATAATAGAAATATAAAAATGTAAAAATCAATACGTTTAGCAGTCATCAGGAAATTGAGCGAAGATTGTATAATTGGAACAGATCTCATGCCAGACAATTGTTTTAAAAGAAATAATAATAGATCTAGGATCAAATGGACTGAGAAGATAAAACCGGACGAATATGTACTGTTGAAATCAAAAAGTGAGAATCTCAGAGAAATAAGTAAGTGCCCAAGGGCGCACACAAATGATTTTGTTAATGTGAAAGTAAACGAGGAAACTAGAGGAGAAATGATTTTGAAAACCTAATCACAAATTGAGAAAAAGAAAGAACTGCCATTAGCCAGGAAATAGTGTATGAAACGACAACAAATGAATTCCATCAACATTACAAATTTGACGGGAACATAAAGTCATTTACGAAAACGGAAAGATTGGGAAAGCTAACACCGATTGTAGGATATCGAACTTCCAAACAACAAAAACTGAAGGAACTGAGGGAGAAATTATGGACAATCGAAGCCAGCTACTAAAGAAAAACGAGAAAAGAACAATTACAAAAACTACTAACGGAAAAAAAAAATTTTTAAAAAGATATATTTGCGGCAATCGCGACTTAGAACCTTGTAGCAAGCGATGTAACGCAACACACGATAACCATTAACAGACGATACCCAATACCACACTACGGCACATATCGATTGCTAGAAGCTCAAAATCTGTAGCAGAAAAAGAAGTTCAAAGATGTTAGACGCAGGAGTAATCGAACCAAGGTTGCTCGCATGGCATATTCCAGTGGGAATGGTAAAGAAAAAAGACGGAACACAACGGTTCTGTATAGATTATCGACGACTAACGCGGTAACGAAACGGGAATAACATACCCATACCAGAATAACGAGATGTTACAAACGTTACACCGGAGCCAGCTTATTTTACATCGCAGATTTAAAAAGTGGTTATTGGCAAATAAAGGTCCAAAGAGGAGGACAGAGAGAAAACTGCTTTACAATCGGCAAAGATTTAATACCAATTTAAGAAATGCCTTTCGATTAACCACGCACCAGCTTCCATTCAGAGATGTATGAATTTTGTAACTCCGGCATAAACAATGTATGGTAATATATTGATGATTTATTGATTTATTCTAGCACCTTCGAGGCAAACATTAAAAGATATCCGTAATGTATTCCATTCGACTGAGACAATGGAAATTAAAATAAAACCCAATCAAAATGCGATTGGAAGGAAGTTACCTTCTTAGGACATATTGTGTCGGCAAAAGGCAAAGAACGCGATCCACAGAAACATCGAAAAGATAAAAAAATTGTCCCCTGCACCAAAGACAGTCACAGCAAGTGGGCAAGAATTTCTTAGGCCTATGTGGATACTACGAAAATTCATCAAGAGTTAACGCCAACTAATTCGCGAAAACCAATAACAAGAACTGACCAAAAAAGCATACCCCGTTTAAAAATGGGAAAAAGAGCAGCAAACAGCCTTTGAAACACTCCAGAGATAAACTAATATCAGCAACCAATAGCTCGTAATCAGATTTTAAGAAACGGCATTTTTTGTTAGCAAACTGACGCAAGTGAGATTGCAATCTGGAGCAGTCTTAGGACAATGGATGATGAGAAAGAGAACGAGTTATGGATATTAAGTCGAACGTTCAAGAAACATGAAAAGAATTACTCTGTACGCGAAAGAGAGGCATTAGCATAATCGCAAGCCTATTAACACTTCAAAATATTTATTATGGGGTCACGAAGATATATATCACTAGGAATCATCAACCATTTTGTATGGTTAGGTCAACACAAAGAAAGCCTCGAGTAGATTAATGAGTGGGCAATGCAGTTGCAAGTACTCGATATATAAATTCAAATCAGGAAAAGCCAACGCTACGCAGATTGTAATGTCCAAGATTCGTATTTGAGGAACTAATGGATATGATGTAAGACGAATATGCATGAATAATCGTCAGAAGGACATCGACTTTACAAGCTGAAAAATGACAGAAGAAGACGAAAGAGTTGAAAACACATAAATGAAATTCATAGGAAACTAACGATATGGAAAATCTTTCGCAACAACAGTAACTTTGAGAGAGCATATGGAGAAACATAGACATCGATATACGCATAGAGAAGGGATGTTATTATTAATGGATGGCGAGAAAGACTATGTGTTTACACAGAAAGTAGACGAAAGAGAGTATTGATGCAATACCACGATGGAAAAACTCGAGGACACATGTCAGCAAAAAAGAGGAAGCAAGACCCTGCGTCAAAATATTATTGGCCAAAATAATTGGAGAAGACGTAAAAGGATGGATAAACAGATTGTCTGATATTGCACTAGAAAAAGCACAGGGAAAGCAATTGAAAAGCGCCGCTAAGGCCAATTGCCAATTCCAGCCAGAACCCCATGACAATGATCGCAATGGACTGTGTAGGACCATTACGCAACAGAAACCACGATGGAAATATCTATATATTAGTGGTAACAGATTATTATCAAAATTCCCGGAAGCAATTCGCAATACCCAAAGATCAACAAAGCTAAGAACAATAGCGAGAATCCTAGTAGAAGAAATATGTTTGTAGATACGGAACACCAAACAGATTTTACTGATCAAGGAACAAACTTATGAGTGAATAAATAGAGGAAGTTAACGCACTACTTCAGAATTTCGAAGTTGACGAACAAATGGGCAAAACCGAACGATTTAATGGTATATTAATAGAAATGAATGTCAAATTAAGTAAGCAGACACCAAAAGGATGGATAGATATAATAAATCTATGCTTATGGGCTTATAGAATGTCATACAGCTCAGCACAAAAATGAGTCCTTTTCAAACTAATGTACCGGCAGAAGAAGTAACATGCCGATGGACCTTAGAATATCACCCGCCGATATCACAGTATAATGGAAATTGAATGACTATGTAAAACAGGATTCAAAGAGCGAATGCAAGAGATCTGGAAAACAGCAGGTATGAATATTAGATTTAACGCAAGAAAGTTTATAAAGAATACAACGATAAAAAGCGAGATGGTAACGTGAGCATAACTTTCAGGTGGAGAACTGGGATAAATAATCGCAACGCCAGAGCACTTATCCCAGGAGTAGAACCAGAATTACAAAGATGTGGTAAAGGACCATAGAGATAATGTATGTAAACGAGAACAATGCTCGAGTCAAAATTGGTCAACAATCCACTCACCAGAACCTTTTTACGTAAACGTGAGCAGAAATGTAAAGCGATACGCTAGAACAATACAAAGAACCAGAGAATCGAGGTATGCAAACTAGATCACAAACTCACAGTTTGAGTATAACGGGATTAACGATGAGTCGAAAAATAAAGCGACACCAGTAATACGTAGAGGAACCTAAATCCAAAGATAATCCAAATAACTCTGAAACGCGAACCAAGATATATGTAGACAAAATGGATATAATAGTGAAAGCTATTCAGAAAGAAGATAATGCAGAATGGGTCCAAAGGGAAAGGATGGATGAGAAATAGTAAACAAAGCGGGAAAAATCGCTATCGGATTATGGCCAAAGGAGCTAGAGTCCACGCAAGAAATGGATCGTATCAAAGAAAGTATATCCCATGATATTCCATAATGGCAGATGTAGAAGGAACGTACCTTACATATTGCCGCAGTACAGCCATAGAAAACACTCAACGATAATGGATATAATTCAATTCATGCAGAAATGCGGAACACACCTCAAATATACCTAACGAAAGAGGGACAAACACTTAATGTTCGCAGTTGCAGCAGATGCTTCTACAACAGTTTCTGAGAAGAACTACTAAAACAGGAATCAAGCGTTCAAAAGAGAGAGATAGTGGAGAAAACATGTACTACATTATGCGCTGAAATCCAGACTAGGCAAGTGCAATAAATTTATAACCAGTAAACGCGACAATTCAGAGAAAGAGAAATGAATGGGTAAAACAATCCAAACATTATGGGAGCTATCGATGCCAAACAAACGAACAGCAACAGCCAATTCTGATGAAAGGACCTACGAGGGTTCACCACTCAAAGTATTGAAGGGATTCGATTTAAACTATATGGTAAGAAACAGAAACGTCCTATTAAAAGAAACAATATATGCTTCACTAACCCATTCCCAAAGACAATAAAAGCAATGTTGAAGTGGGAGAGGACTTGAAATTCACTAATCATCCAAAAGAAACATACGAATTGAGATAAGAAAGGACAGTTATTAATGATAATACATAGATGGCATCGGAAAGCAATAAGATTTCAAGCAAGCAAACCAAGAGAATAAAAGAAATGGAGCGATATAAAGCAAGAATAATAAAAGTATATGAGGAAATAATCGAAATAAATAAATGTCGAGGACGACATTTTAAAGGAAACCCGCGGATGGAAATAATAATGGAGAGGAGGTGGTGACAGCAGGCAAAACGCAGATTATCAAAAAATAGAGACGGGGAAATAAATCCGGACAACAAGAGAAAAAGGAATCATCTAACGAGGAACGTCAAGAATCGAACAACAACAACAACGAGGGAAAACAAAACAAAGGATGCTACTACATAATAAAAGATACTAACAACAAAGGAAAACTCAAAAACGACCGACCCTGCTACAAAAAATAAATGATATTGATTACGTCCATCAAGTTTAACGGAAGCTGAGGCAAATATCACAAAGGAATAAAAATCGTCAGAATACGAAACAATGACGATAAAGGAATCGCAAAGTAAAAGGAATATGATTACAATTGACGATGATACAAGCAATAAGTTGCCATTCGACTCAATAGGAAACCAGGAAGATGGAAATACGATCGAAAACTCATCATCATGCCAAACCACGAAAGAAGTATGTAGAGATGCTAACAAAAGACAGGAAATGTAAAATTCAAGTAAAGCCAGGGATAGGCAAATTGCGAATATTAAAAACAAAGGAATAGAAACAATTGAACAAGTGGTGTATACAAAAACAAAATTATCGATTGTTGGAAAATGAATATGAAAGCAGGAAAGAAATGTGGAAATGGGATACGCCTAAAGGAAATACGGAATACATAAAGTGTGCCATAATGACCATTATAATAACTTGCAACATTAGCCAAAAACCCTGGGAGAAAAATCACAACACCAAAAGAAGAGCAATAGCAAACGTCGAGCACGAGAACAACAAAAGAAATAATAATAAAAGTAGAATCAGACCCAAAGAACGGAGAAGAGATAATAGTCGAAAACATGGGCAGGAACCCATCACAAAAGTTTGTGTATTTTGAACTAAAAGAACGGAACGATGAATGAAAGAATAAATGTCACAAACGACGATATCAAAATCAAAAATACCGCATCCCAACTAAAGGAAAACGTGAGAAAAGTAAATATAGTACAACGTTCAGAAAGAAGAGATGATTACTGGAAATCTAACAAGAAGTTACTAGAATCAAGTACGACAAAAACGTCCGAAATAAAGAAACAAAGAGGAACAGTAATCAACGCCAGAATCAGAGAAAGTAAAGCAGTTAAGCAATAACCTAGAATCGAATGCAGCAAAATGAAGAGGAAATAGTAATTGAGAAATACAGGCGGAAACCTATCACGAAAATCTTTGTATAACGAACTAAGGAAACGAACCAGTAAAACAAAGAATCCAATGTGACAAGCAAAACTATAAGAATCAAAAGTATCGCATTCCAACGAAAAGAAAACTTGGGAAATATTAATAATATTCAAAAGGGGAACTCATGGGACATTGGAGAATGATAACAAGGAAACCACTCAAGTCCAAATACGACAGATCAACCTATAATAAAACATCTGAGAGAAAACGGGCAGGAAACGTAGAAACCATGAAAAAGGAATGCTCATGGACGACAGCCACCTCTCAAATTCACGAAGCATTAACTCCAGAAAGCACAAGAATGTACAACCAAAAGAAGGAATAATGGAGACAACCATGCAAGAGAAAATACAACCATGCAGCCTAACGAAAAAGAATATATGATTTAAAATGGATCTTGGATACAACAAGAGTAATAAGCAGCGTGTGATGCTGATAATAATGTCAATTAGTGAGAACTACCAAATGCAGAAAGAAGCCGGCAAAAGAAAAGATTATGGCCATCGCATAGAAAAATTCAATTATGATATCCGATTTAGGACAATAAGATGCAGAAAGAAACTGAGGAATATGAAATCAAGGAATCCAGTAAAGCGGACTCTGGTTAAAAGAAACCGCCCATTTATCGAGCACAACAATGTCCTTGT